>CM064487.1:138290783-138369889 GCA_032716605.1 Paralithodes platypus
AAAATCCTCAACAAAATGACGAAGAACCCCCCCGGCTTGAAATTTGTAGAGCTACTGACGCAAATCCAAAAAAGTTAAATTAAGCAAAGTAAAAAGACACTAGAGTTAACATTATTGCGAATCAAAGGTACAAACAAACCCGAAAGAATTCTGATAGTTATATCAGAAAGAAAAAAGTAGTTACTTACAACACTGTTGGACCGTTTAGTCGATGAAAATGGAGAATACACCAAAGACGAAGTACAAAGTGAGTACTGCCCTCAATACCTTCTTTGCATCAGTTTTTACAACTAGAAGACCTCAGTGCATATCCTCTACACCATCGCCCGATTCATATTGATAATTCAGGAATGTTCTTAAGCAATATCACCGTTACAGAGACGAGAAAGTATTGACTTGTTTAGATAAACTCAAGGTAAAATAAAACGCCTGGACCTGATACAATCTCGCCTACTGAGTTCTAAAGGAAAGCTAAGGGATGAGCTCTCCAAACCACTGACAAAATTTTTGTGGTTTTTTTAAAAAAAAACCCTATTCAATAAATCCTTGGCCAGTTCTGGAACTATGCCTGATCAGTGGAAGATCAGCCAATGTAACAACCGTAGATTACAAAAAAGGACCGCAAATCCCTATACCCAGTAACTATCGTCCAATTAGCTTAACCATCAGTTTTATGTAAAATGCTAGAAAACGGTAATAAGAGACAGACTCTGTAATCACATTATGAGGAAAATAACATACTTAAAGATACTCAACACGGCTTTCGGGTAAAAAAAGCGTTCCTGTTTAGACAAAACACCTTCTTAGACTTCTTCCAACGAGACCCCTCAACATCTAAACCGATGAGAGTTAAAGCTGTAGATAATTATATACCTTGATTTTCAAAAGGCCTTTGACAAAGTTCCCCACGAAAACGTTTACCTGATATAAACTAAAAGCCGCATGGAATACAAGACGGTGTGTTGAAATGGATAGAAAAATTGGCTCAGCGACAGAAAGCAAAGAGTGAGTCATAAAACGGGAAGGCATCTAAACAAAAAAATGGACCAATGTAAGTAGCGGGGTACCCCAGGGCTCGGTACTGAGGACCAATTCTCTTTCTAATTTACATCAACGACATAGATGATGGTCTCAACCTGTACAATCTCAAAATTTGGGCTGTCACGATACAAAAATTGCAAATAGCGTACTCTCAAAAGATCCAGTTGACTATATGCAACTACCATCTAGATAAATTGTCACAATGGGCCCAAAAATTTGGCAAAATGAGTTTCAAATAGTCGAAAATTATATAAATGTAAAGTACTTACATATCGAGATACCTAAATGAGAAAGCAAACTATTCGATTGAATGGCACTCAGCTTAAGAATGTAAACAGAGAAACCGGATCCTGGGTAGTAACCATATCGAGTAACCCCTAAAACCGAGTCAACAATGTTCAGAAGTTGTTTAAGAAGGAAAACCAAAAATAATTGGCTTATAGGCAGATCATGATTGAGCATAAATCCAAAGAAAACGTTATCCTAACCCTTTACCAATTCCTTAGTCCGGCACCTCTGTCTGGAAATACTAGCGTTCAATCCTGGGAGCAGGTGCCCTTAATGATTACCAAAAAGACATAAACAAGCTAGAACGAGTTCAACCGTTGAGAGTTACCAAAATGATACACTACGCCTAAAGAACAAAACCATTACGAAAGAGCGTCTTAGAGAATTAAATCTATTTCCTTTAACCCAGAACCCAGGGCGCAGATTAAGAGGTTGACTTAATTCAAGTGTTCAAAATCATCAAAGGCATCGACAATATGAACTGTAGTAAGTACTGTTCACTATCGACCAATCTAATTACACGCGGGGAAACTGTTGCAAAAGTTATTGGTTAAAATCTTTTAACTCGACACGAATCTAAGAATTTCTTCTTCAATCGAGTTGTCAACTGTGTGGAATGGGGTTCCCCCAGGAGTTATAGACTGCAGCCACCGTATGATTCATTTAAATTCCGCCTGAGACAAAATATACTCGCATCAAAACCGCGCGACTGACTGCGTTTGTAAATGAATAAATTTATTTGTATCCTGCGCGCCATCCTCCCCTCAGTTACTAACCCATCATGTCCCCTACGTAACTGCCTAGTCCTAGCATGGGCCACGGACATTTAGTTCCAGAGGCAGTAGTTCCCTTGTCGCAATGTTCCCCTTTACCCACTGCTAAACCACTGGTTGGACACTTGATCCTCAGTGTTTTGGAGGAGCAAGCAGCTAGGAAGGGTCAACTAGATCTGTTTGTTGCTTGATTATCCTTTGTATACTCCTTTGACATAGTGAACCAATACTCAATTACAAGGTGCACTATGCCCCTGTACAGAGCAATGAAAGGCTGTGCAGAGGGAAAAAGGAAACACCCAAAAGGCAGTTGAGCACACCGAGCTTCTGGGAGGCTGCCTTAGCAAGACTGGTAATATGGTCCTTCCAAAGTGGCCAATTTAGTTTGCCCACTAGGACCCCCCCCCCCCCCCCTTCACACTAATATATAATAGTGACCCCCTTACCACCAAACCAATCATACAAGTTAAATTTGTATATTTTTCGACAGAAAAGTATGTCACCTGGTGCTTAGATAGAGTAAACTGGTGATAGATACTGCAGTGGATACCTTCACATACAGTGATCAGTGGTAATACTGTGGCGGACAAAGCAGCCTCTATGGCACAATTCCTCAGCCATAGTAGAGTCCCCCTACAGGAGGGACTTACGCACCCATGCATCTGCTGTACGACTCGCCTGCCGCCTGCTTGTGGGATGAAAAGCGCTGCAACCATGCACTACAAGCAAACGATAAGCTGGTGCCCAACCCGAAAGGAATGGAAATAGGTGGGCTATTCCCCCCCCCGCCCCCCCCCGCCCAAGGCAGCTTTCTAGGGGCCTTTCCTAGCTGATGCTGAGAGGATTGGGGTTCTCACTCATATGGTGAGTTTTATGGTCTATCAGAGTGAGAACTAAGCGTTTTCTGCCATACCTATAGGTTACTCCGACTGTTCCTTTTACTTATATGTTTTCTAGATCTCATGTGACGGCATCTCTTCTGTGGATTGACCTCCCTACTGCCAACCTAGAGGTTGGCAGACTGGGAGCCAATGCATCACATTTTTCCTTTGCCCCTCAACTTTCCCTTCATAATTGTTGAGGGGCACAGGGCCTTGGGTGGGGCGTTGGTTTCCCAGGCGTTTCCACACCCTTCTCAGCTCCTCGCCTTACAGTGGCTTTGGTCACCTAGGCTTTAGTGGTAAGCAAGGAGGGTTCTGTGGGGGCGCTCAGTTATGGCCTTGGCCTTGCTCGGGACCTTGGGGCTGCTCGGCCAGACAGCCTGGGGAACAACAACAACAACAGGCAACGACACTTGGAGAGTATCGGGAGTACTCAGCGACTCAACCATGAGCCCGACACCCCCTTCGTCCAAATGACGTAGCCCTCACGAGGATCCGAATTGGCCACACGGCACTATCTGCTCATCTCCATCGTCTAGGCCTGGTCGGCATCCTATTCTCCTACCAACAAATGCCAAAAGTGGCCGACAGAGGCGCTGAACGCAATGTTTACCGCGGTGCATCATGGGAAATTGTATACGTCGCGGATCTCTTTCAACAATTCATTATTATAAGCGGTCTGTCGAAATGTCTGTAGCTGACACATATTATAGCCTATGCATACTGTTGTTTATTATATATTAAAGTCACCCATACCCATATATAACGTATATTTACAATACAAAGTCAGCAGGCATTTTCGCGCCTTTTTGTTATGATAATTAATCGGCTTATAATTATGTTTGTAGTCATTATCAGCTCCATGTGGACATTGACTACTATACTTTATAAGGATTTCGTGTAGTCGTATACTTTATAAGGATTTAGTGTAGTCATATACTGTATAATAAAATTAAAATGTAAAACTTGCAAACTAAACAAACCAAAATTGGGACAAGGACAATATAAAGTCAAATTAAATTATCAAAATCGCTATGTGGAAACAACGCTTACTAAAATGAAAATTATTAAATAAAAGAACACAATCCACCACATAGGGTGTACATCACTACATGAGCAAGTTAATCTGTTTCCCAAGCAAACCAATCGCACATATAACAACGCACTATCGTCACGTTAAAGGAAGTAGTCAAGTTTGGGAAGTCCGGGACGTTCTGGCAAATTTGACTAAACTCTGCATGAATAAAGACACTACATGTTAAATGTCAAAATATTATTTAAAATCAAATTTGCAACATGACAAGACATTAACAATAGTAAAAATACAAATATTGATAAGATATCTATACTATTACAAAATAATATATAAAATACAGTACAGCACTCACTAACGATAGTGCTATCGGGTAGGTACCTGTAAGCATAGCATGCTTCAAGTGACCCCTATCAATAACTACCCTACAAATAACCTACATTTATAGCACAAATAAACTAAGGAAATCGCAAAAGTAAGCAATTGATACTATCGACAATGAATACATATAATATAAAGAGAAATAATTGCAAAATATGAAGTAACAACAGATTTAAACAAAGAGTACTCTTTTAACAAGACCTAAATTTAGAAACTCATCAATATTAATAATAATAATAATAATAGAAAAAAAAGAAAAAAAGATAAACAATAAATACAGACAAAAAGTAAGCAGAGGTTATACAAGAAACTTCAAGTTAAAAATGCTTGATTAAAATTATTGATGTCAAATTTTAGAATACAGTCACAATAATTGACCCTAAAAAGATTAAATTTATGGAACAATTTACTTGCCTCAAAACCTCTGTCCACTAAGAGTCTGTATAGTAACCTAGCTCTAGCCCAAAAGTCATCTACTTTAGTGCAGAGTTTACAAAATCTTATTAATTGGGAATAAAAACAATTATAAGTGATTTTACTATCGATATTACTACTAGGGAAAGGAAAGTTTATTACGTTAAAATTAAAATCATCAACTTTGTGATATACTTTAAGTATGCACTGTTCATTCACAATCTCTATATTTATATCAAGCAATTTTTCAACTGTATAATTTACGTTACATTGTGTGAGGGGAATAGAATTAGGGTAAATAAGTTTAGCAACTTGATTAAAATTTAACAAATTGCAAACAAGAATATCATCAATATATCTACTATTATTACTTAACAGTTTAGCAAGTGCTAATTTTTCTGGAATTTTATTTTTCTTGCTACTGTCAACTAAGTCTTTTATAGTATTTAAATTCTAAAGCAAGCAAGAATAAGTCTGCAATTAAAGGGCTAGCATTTCCACCCATAGGAATTCCTAATATTTGTTTGAAAAATGTAGGGCCCGAATCTAACATAAGTATTGTAAAAGAGGAATTTAAGGGCATCTTTAAGTTTAGTTCTATCAAAATTACAGAACTAGTGGGAGTAGAGCTAAGTGATGCATTATTAAAATATGTATAAACATTTATGAAATAATTACCATTCCTAACGAACCTGTCAACGTGCAAATCTATAATAAAGCAAATCTCTGAATATACTAAATCTAAAGGCAAATTGGTATACAAAGTTGAAAAAGTCGAAGCTATGTACCGAGGTAACTTTCGGCATGGTATTTATTTTATCAATAACTTCTAACGAATTGTCAACACTCCAATAATAGTTAATGCCAGTTCTTCTCATGATGGTATTACAATATCTTTTATGAGTACTTTTAATGTATTTTAAGCAATTTACTACTTGTTCTGATAGAGTTTTAGTGGTAGCAAATTTTGCTCCGGCAATAAAGCGATATTTATCAGGTCTTTTATGAAATTTAGGTAACATGTATAATTTTGCAATGCACTTGTTCTTATCAGAAAGTTTAATATCAAATATTATATTTTTCTTGGTATGTTCATCGATTAAGTTATCAATATTCAGATTATTTTGAATTTCATAAACAGAATTACCGCAAATATTTTTACGTAATATGTTACCCTTAATACCTAATTCTTTTTTCATAGTTTCAAGATAAAATTTCTTACATGTGAAGCTATAATTATTGCTGGCTTTATCTACTGTAGTGATTACAAAATGTTATGTAAATTTATTAAATCAGCTTTAAGCTTATTATAATTATAGTTTATAAAATCTGAAAGATTAAATTCATTTTTTAAGCGAGAAAATTTTATTTCTAATTAACTTAATTAATCATTTAGACCATGCTTCTAGTTCTCCTCGCATTGCAGCACGCAATTTTTAACAATTTATCTTTTAATTTTATTGACTGAAAAAACAATATCTTTTAAAATTATGTCCCATGTTACTTTATTACTCCCTATTCTAAATTTACACCCTTTACGACATAGCTCCGCTAATTTGTCGTTTGCAAAATGTTTCACTAGTTCTACATCACACTGTTAATATGTGACATATCGGACTATAAATGACCGTTGCTAGTGCATCACGTCCTGCTGGCTGGCATATCCATGACTCTTTCACACACGCATTTATTATTATTGAAAATATCATTATCTGAAAGATTTCCTAAACTTTATTATAATTACAAATAATAGACCCACAGGTCGTTCATATGAACACTATTAATGGTTTGAAATCTTTACAACCATCTGGTAATATGGACTTAACTTTCTTTGAATTAATAAGACTGTTAACATTAATTTTGTCTAAAATTTTAGAGGAATAATTTAAAGTGGACAGGACTTTATCTTTAATACGGTTATCTTTGGATTTCTTAGAATTAGCTCTAATATATCCCATAAAAGCAAAGACTATATTCTTAAATTTATTTGTGAAATTATGTTTATTATTTAGAATATTTTCTATAAAAGGAGCAAAACTTTTCTTTTGTAGGCCTTTCAATGAATCTTTTAATTTTTAATTCCGAAATTTCGATATAATGAATATAAATTATTAACAATAATTATAATATCAGACCTGCTTTTCTTTTTATTAAATGTATTTAGTCTTCTATTACCGTGTCTACCAGTTCTTCTGGGTAAACCGGGGAAGTTAAAATATGGGTTATTAAATAGTTTTTTAATAAATCTTTATACAAAATGTTGCCTACATTTTTTTATTTGATTGTTAAGTCCAAATGGATAGATGGTCATTAATTTTCCAATAGTATAATGTTCTCTATGTAAAAGAGTTTGATTACTTTGAACAATTTCTATAATTTTGTATTTACAATCAAATTTAGTACAATCTGTGTTAAAATGCTTATATAGAAGAATCTTGGAGTCGATGCCGTTCTTAATTCCTGATCTATGCCCGTAGGCTCTTTCTCTTAAACATTGCTCCGTCTTTCCAACATATTGTATACCACATTTCTCACAGGTTATTAAATAGATAACATTCTTTACTTTACATGGAGATGTTACATTAACAGAAGAATTTAAACAAAAATTTTGTATTGGTAATGTAACTTTTAAAAAATGTTTGATGTTCAAAATCAAATTCATTCACACAGAGTTTACATTTACAGTTATCAACGAAAGACGCCGGTTATTTTCATTTTTATTTTTCATTAGTTAAGTTTTTTATAATTTTGCCGGGTGCGTGGGTAAAGAATTTCTGACACGTAGTACCGGGCCGGTCCTGGTTCGTCAACGAGTACAAGTAAAGGAAGGGACAGTACATGGGGAACACGTCGTATACTAATGTTGCCACTAGTACAGACCGTCCTCACATCTATACTGTCCCTGAACCTATATAAATTAGCAAGTATAATCACAAGAAATCATGATAAACTGTGCATGTCCTAGGTGTTAAGTATTGTTGATGTCGAAAGTCGTAGCTCTGATCATCATTGGAGAGAGAGGCCTCACTGAAGGAGTAAGAGTGCAGGCCATCCGGCTGGTCTGCGCCTATCTGCAAACGACCGGCCTGGTGCATTACATGTGAGGACTACACTGCAACACAGGAGACAGGGCAATTAACAGACGAAAGTTCTTCGTCTGTTCGCCCTTAAAAGCCACCAAAAAGAAGAAGAACAACAGATAAGTAACCCGTGACCTAAAGATGACCTCTGAATTACCAGCTGTGGGGTGGACTGTGATGGAGGGGGGGGGGGGGGGGGGGGTTTCAAACTGACCCACATCCGGGAACTGGACTAACCTCTTCAAGTGCTTGCAACAAATCGTCCACCTACCTTCCCTCCCACACACCCCTACATATACCTCCCCCCCCAGAGACGTAAACCCATACCCCAAGGGACAACTAGACACCCCTGAAACCCCCCTTCCTGAGACATACCATCCCCCCTAGAAACATCTAAAGTACCCCTCCTCCCCTCACGTTCAGAGACCTCACCCCTAAATATCCCCCATCATACCCCTCAACCCCTAAAGACACAACCCCCACCTCTAGATCCATCCCCCCCCCTACCCTCCCCCTCATCCCTTACATCTTCCCACCACTTGTTTCCTCTACTACCTTGGACTGTTCCTGTGTCTCCCGGGTTCTCTTCCCCCCACCTTCTCCTCTCTTCGTCTCTCTCTCCATCTCCTCTCTCTTAAATATCTGAGTCATAGTACTACAGCTCTATATATTCAATTTTGTAGAAAGGCCTTTAACCTGGATCAATATTGAGTAATCCTAAATCGGTTGGTCAACTCACCATAGATCTGTACTAACGATTTGCATGGTCTGAAGAGATGGTAGATAGAATTATACTTTAAGAGGAACCAACCTTCGGTCGGGACATTTTTCTACCGAAAAATGTATACATTTATATTGGGGATATTTGTTTAAGCTTGATGGAGGTCTTGGGAGGCAACTAAAGAAAATGATTAATAAATAAATAAAAGAACGTGCTAAACCAAATGCCCCGTTAAACTTTTAAAGGGAATCGTGTTTGTGAGTGAATCAGATGCGGGGAAACCAGCGACTCACAGGTAAATCTAGGCAGCCACGAGTGTCCTTGTAATCAATACATACACGTACAGGCAAAATCAATACATACACGTACAGGCAAAATCAATAGGTCGTGGAAAACCTCCCTCATAAACGGTGTCATTTAAAGTGACTATAGTAGGTTATATTTCAAGGGAGCCCAGACGGTATTGTGCAGCATAATTTACTGGTTCGGCTCAATGGTTTAAGGGGAGGTATTTAGTTTGTTCCCTAGACCTCAATCAAGCTTAAAATTACACCCCCTTGAGTCCCTTTCAAGATAAATCTGTACATTTTTTCGGTAGAACAATATCTCGGCCGAAGGCCAGTTCTTAAATTGCAGGCTCGCTATCGCTCGCCAGGATAAATCGACACCTGAATTGCACGAAAGGTCTTATATGGGGTGAAAGTTCTTAAATCCGTAAACTATGGGCAAACGTTTTATAATATGAAAAGCAATGGGGCTAAACATGAGGGAGAAAGGGGTCAAGAAAAAAATCCCTCAAGTGGAGACCTCCCCTTTAAGGAAGGGGTTTTGTTTGCTCTCTAAACCTCTATCAAACTTTAAAAAAAAAAAAACCCACAAGACCCCCCCCCCCCCCTTCCATATAAATTTGTACATTAAATGTCCCGGCCGAAGGCCAATTCCTCTTCAAATACAGGCTCGCTATCGCTCGACAGGAAAAAGATTGACACCTAAATGGCACGAAAGGTCTTAATATTGGCAAATGAATGGGGCAAAAGGTCTGAAAATCGCCAAACTAATGAGGCGAATGTCTTGAAATCTCATAACTAATAGGGCTAAACATGAGGGAGGAGGTGGACTCGAAAAACCAACTGCCTCCCCTTAAGTTACTATAGTTGGTTATATTTCAACTAACTGTAAAATGAATCCCTTAACAGCAGCTAATTTCTATATACTTAATATAAAAATATGAAACTACTGTCTCTGCAATTTCTCGATACTTAATATAAAAATATGAAACTACTGTCTCTGCGATTTCTCCGCATACTTAATTAAAATATGAAACTACTGTCTCTGCAATTCCTCGATACTTAATATAAAAATATGAAACTACTGTCTCTGCAATTTCTCGATACTTAATGGAACAATATGAAACTACTGTCTCTGCAATATGAAACTACTGTCTCTGCAATATGAAACTACTGTCTCTGCAATATGAACTACTGTCTCTGCAATATGAAACTACTGTCTCTGCATCATATTAAGACCAAGTCTATATAACTAGCACCACATCTATTTCTTGATTGACTCTTCCCAAATGGTACAAATATTAGTTTGATTACTCTAGCCCTTTTTGAGTTACAGAGGTCATGATTTCTCGCCTACTTACAGCGAATAGACTATAGTGCTTGTTTTGGGGGCTACTTTTTCATTTATCTATTCAATTTTGAGTTTCCTCGTTAGACCTCCATCAAACTTAAACCCCCCCCCCCCCTATATATACCCCCATTCAATATATATTTGTACATTTTTCGGTAGAAAAATGTCCCGGCCGGCCGTTTCCTTCAAAAATTACAGGCTCGCTATTGCTTGCCAGGATAAAATCGACCTCTAAACGGCACGAAAGGTCTTAATATTGACAAAGTAATGGGGCGAAAGGTCTCAAAATCGCCATACTAGTAAACGAACGTCTTAAAATGGCAAAACTAATGGATCTAAACATGAGGGAGAAGGGGGTCCAGAAAAAGCGAGTAGGCCTACCTACCTCCCCCCCTTAACCCTCTCACATCCTGACGCGATTTTTGAGCCTATTAGGGATACTTTAAAGCCTTTGTTACCGTCAGGGGTATCTATAAAGCTTTAGTTTGTTAACTTCAACCTCTGCAGTTGTCTTTGAGTTAGCTGTGGGCAGAAAACTAATTTTGGAGAGGTAATAATTATAACAGTGAGTCTATTTCTATGATCTGGCAACCTCTGCGTCCTATGGTCGTGAGAGGGTTAATGAATTCAAACGTGTAATTGATAGCTACAATTGATGACCCATGATAAACAGGTACGGTAGTTGAGGGCGATATACGAGATAACCTGGGGGTAATTAATAGTCAGAATTGGTAACAGGCTTAAGGGCAGATATCCACTTGAGGGATTTTTTTCTTGACCCCTTTCTCCCTCATGTTTAGCCCCATTGCTTTTCTAATTTTAAGACGTTCGCCCCATTATTTTGACGATTTTAAGAACTTTCGACCCTTTCTGTCAATTTTAAGACCTTTCGTGCCATTTAGGTGTCGATTTTATCCTGGCGAGCGATAGCGAGCCTGTTATTTAAGAGGAACCGGCTTTCAGCCGGGACATTTTTCTACCGAAAAATGTACAAATTTATCTTGAAAGGGGGTCAAGGGGGTGTAATCTTAAGCTTGATGGAGGTCTAGGGAACACACTAAATACCTCCCCTTAACACAATAAATCCATAAATCCATAAATACAAATCCTGCAACACTATACTTTTCGTGACAACTATATATACAGGTAGATAGATAGATAGATAGAAATAGATAAACGTACAGACAGACATAAAGACAGACAACTATATAAAGGTAGATAGATAGATAGATAGAAACAGATAAACGTACAGACAGACATAAAGACAGACAACTATATAAGGTAGATAGATAGATAGATAGATAGATATAAATAGATAAACATACAGACAGACAGACATAAAGACAAGGTAGATAGATAGATAGACAGATAGAGATAAACAACATTCGGTATGCCTCACACATTCAAATATCTTGCCATTTTTAACTCATTATCTTACTTAAGGGGAAGTATTTGTATTGTTTTCTGAACCCCCTTCTCCTCCATGTTTAGCCCTATTACTTTCAAATGTTTAGACTTTCGCCCATTTCCTCGTCAATATTTAGACCTTTTGTACCAATTAGGTGTCGATTTTTCCCTGGCGAGCGATAGCGAGCCTGTAATTTAGTAGAAACCGGCCGATTTTTGTACCGAAAAAATTGCCAATTTATCTTGAAAGGGGTCTTTGGGATGCTTTTTTTTAAAGCTTTACAGAGGTCTAAGGAACACACTAACACACGTATACTATATATATAGGCCTATACAGTATACCAGTAATAACACAAAATATATACATTTATAAAATAACGTCCAGTTAATCAAAATCTGTGGCTGCCTGCCGAGCCACAAACAATGGGGCCTCCTGGCTGGCTGACCTGGTTATAATGAATGCCAGACGTACAATGCTGAGGAAGAGAGCCCACCGAGCGAACCTTCATTAACAGACATTTCCTTGGGAGAGTTATTTATACAAGCAAGTTTGGGTAACAGGCTTGCAATTATATATATATATATATATATATATATATATATATATATATATATATATTTGTTTTCCTATGTGAGTGAGGGAGACAAAAGGCAGAACTGCCTGTCGTGAGTGCCCCCCAGAGTTGAAAGAGTGACAGGGCCAAAATCGAGGAACGTTCGAGCCAAAATGTCTGGACACACGGAGTTTGAAGCAATTCAAGTCATAGGAAGAGGGAAAGACTGATTCTGGGAGAGAGTTCCAGAGCTCAGCAGTTGAACAGAAGAAACTCTGAGAATAACATTTCACTCTTGGGTTGGAGAGTTGCACAGAGTAGGGGTGGGATTGTGTTGCAAGATGGGTATTACGTACTCTACATAGAGGAGGTGGGAAAGCTCTGAGGAACATTGATTATTATAGTAGCGATAGAATAGTGAGAGAGATGCAACATTGCGGCGAAGAGAGAGAGATTGCAGAGAATTGCTGAGTGGGCGGGAGTTAATGATACGAAGGCTTTCCTTTCTGCTTTGTCTAGGAGTGCGGTGTGAGAGGATCCTTCCCACACATGTGAACAATACTCAATACAAGGATGCACTGTGCCCCTGTACAGAGCAAGAAGCTGTGCAGGGGTAAAGAGCCCCTTGAGGCGTTTGAGCACACCCAGCTTCTAGGAGGCTACCTTAGCAAGACTGGTAATATGGTCCTTCAAAGTGAGAGCAGAAGAAAAAGAGACACCAAGAATATTGAGAGAAGATGAAGGATTGATTTTTGTATTGTTGAAGTGTAAGGGATAGTCCTCTGGGAGTTCTGAACGGATAGTAAGATGAAGAAATTGGGGTTTGGAAGCATTAAAGGTAACAAGGTTTTCTCTGCCCCAATTGGAATATCTAGTTAGATCAGAAGATATGTGTTGCATGGCTTCATTACGTTTGTCTTTGAGGGATTGTTGGCTGGGGCGTTCAGGAAAACTAATTGAGTAGTGTAAGGTAGAGTCGTCGTCTACGTATGAATGGATGGGACTGGAGGTACAGTTGAGAAGATCATATATGATAATTAGAATGAGAATGGGAGATAGGACAGAGCCCTGAGGAACATTGGAGTTGGTAGGATGAGGAAGTGAGCGATGGCGGTCCACAACCGCAGCTATGGAACGGCCGGAAAGGAAATTAGAGACAAAGGCACAGATGGAGGGATAGGAACTGAAGGAGGGTAGTTTAGACATTTAAGATTTGTGCCAGACTCTATCGAAGGCCTTCGATATGTCTAGTGCAATAGAAAAGGTCCCACCGAAGTCCCGAAAGGAGGATGACCAAGAGTTAGTAAGATATGAAAGAAGATCACCAGTAGAGCGACCTCTATTCATAAATAGCTATATTATCATAAGATAATAATAGTAGCTCTGTATCAGTTTCACATTTTGGCAACTATACATGGCACCACTTTCCATCTGACTGATTCTCTACACAAACACAGTAAACATCCACAGTGTTCTTTACTTTGATGGAATAGTGATTGTTATACAGAAATGGAATAGGTTCAACATTTTGGAAAGGTTAGGTTAGGTCAGATTAACATATTTTACGAACAGTCACATCTACTTACATAACCTTAAGTACATTAAAAAGGTATATTTGTCTTTTGTCTCCTCCACACACACACATACAAAACATGCACACACACACACACACACACACACACACGATTGTGTACGTCAATGTTTATCTTGCCGAGGATATTCCATATTTTATGCATCCATGCAAATCTACACACACATAAACCTAAGTATACACATAAATCTACACACACATAAACCTAAGTATACACATAAATCTACACACACATAAACCTAAGTATCACATAAATCTACACACACATAAACCTAAGTATACACATAA
The DNA here is from genome assembly GCA_032716605.1 of Paralithodes platypus. Lineage (NCBI taxonomy): Eukaryota > Metazoa > Arthropoda > Malacostraca > Decapoda > Lithodidae > Paralithodes > Paralithodes platypus. The sequence goes on from CM064487.1 coordinate 138,304,874, forward strand.
ATCTACACACACATAAACCTAAGTATACACATAAATCTACACACACATAAACCTAAGTATACACATAAATCTACACACACATAACCTAAGTATACACATAAATCTACACACACATAAACCTAAGTATACACATAAATCTACACACACATAAACCTAAGTATACACATAAATCTACACACACATAAACCTAAGTATACACATAAATCTACACACACATAAACCTAAGTATACACATAAATCTACACACACATAAACCTAAGTATACACATAAATCACAGCATAACAGACACACATCTTCTACATACATACATACACGTATCATACCCCAACCATACATACAATAATATTGATGTACATGCACATACACATACGCATATACAGTACATACACAGACAGCCACGATCACACATATACATACACAGACAGCCACGATCACACATATACTGGCACCCTTACAACAAAATAAATAAATAAATAAATACAAAAATAAAAACACACACACACACACACACACACACACACACACACACACACGTCAATATTAACAGTGTAGAGAGCCTTCCAACCGTGACAGGCTGACGGGATGGATCTGGTTTTCAATATCGACATTAAATCAAGTTGCACAAGAGAAAGAGAGAAAAAAAAGCGAGGTGGGCAACCTTAAGGGGAGGTATTTAGTTGATTCCCTAGACTTCCATCAATCTTAAAATTACTCCCCCTTGACCCCCTTTCAAGATAAATTTGTACATTTTTCGGTAGCAAAATGTCCCGGCCGAAGGCCGGTTCCCCTTAAATTGCAGGCTCGCTATCGCTCGCCAGGAAAAAATCGACACGTAAATAGCGCGAATAGTCTTAAAATTGACAGAAGTGGGGTGAGGGTTCTTAAAATCGCCAAACTAATGGGGCAAGCGTCTTTAAATCTCACAAGCAATGGGGCTAAACATGAGGGAGAAAGGGGTTCAGAAAATAATCCTCCAGGTGGAAATCTCCCCTTGACCGGCTTAAATCCCACCATGGTTCATAAGATTATTTGTATCAACCAAGCAGTGTTATTGTATCAACCAAGCAGTGTTATTTGTATCAACCAAGCAGTGTTATTTGTATCAACCAAGCAGTGTTATTTGTATCAACCAAGCAGTGTTATTGTATCAACCAAGCAGTTATTTGTATCAACCAAGCAGTGTTATTTGTATCAACCAAGCAGTGTTATTTGTATCAACCAAACAGTGTTATTTGTATCAACCAAGCAGTGTTATTTGTATCAACCAAGCAGTGTTATTTGTATCAACCAAGCAGTTTTATTTGTATCAACCAAGCAGTGTTATTGTATCAACCAAGCAGTGTTATTTGTATCAACCAAGCAGATTTATTTGTATCAACCAAGCAGTGTTATTTGTATCAACCAAGCAGTTTTATTTGTATCAACCAAGCAGTGTTATTGTATCAACCAAGCAGTGTTATTTGTATCAACCAAGCAGATTTATTTGTATCAACCAAGCAGTGTTATTTGTACCAACCAAGCAGTGTTATTTGTATCAACCAAGCAGTGTTATTTGTATCAACCAAGCAGTGTTATTTGTATCAACCAAGCAGTGTTATTTGTACCAACCAAGCAGTGTTATTTGTATCAACCAAGCAGTGTTATTTGTATCAACCAAGCAGTGTTATTTGCATCAACCAAGCAGTGTTATTTGTATCAACCAAGCAGTGTTATTGTATCAACCAAGCAGTGTTATTTGTATCAACCAAGCAGTGTTATTGTATCAACCAAGCAGTGTTATTTGTATCAACCAAACAGTGTTATTTGTATCAACCAAGCAGTGTTATTTGTATCAACCAAACAGTGTTATTTGTATCAACCAAACAGTGTTATTTGCATCAACCAAGCAGTGTTATTTGTATCAACCAAGCAGTTTTATTTGTATCAACCAAGCAGTGTTATTTGTATCAACCAAGCAGTGTTATTGTATCAACCAAGCAGTGTTATTTGTATCAACCAAACAGTGTTATTTGTATCAACCAAGCAGTGTTATTTGTATCAACCAAGCAGTTTTATTTGTATCAACCAAGCAGTTTTATTCATATATTCATTAAACTCTGTAAATGTATATCAAATGATCATTAATATTGAATCTATTCTTTCATAATATTATCCCACTCACATCATATTAACCCCTTGAGGATCATGACGGGTTTGACAGTTTAGTCTGGCTATTATTAGACGTGTTTATACAGTTTAGGAAGGATCTGTGGGAGTTAAAAGGGTAAAGACTATCTCAATTAACCCTCTGACTTCCATGTAGGCTACCCTTCGTAATCTGAATAAAATCGTCTATCCAGGTGTCAATCATTTCCTGGCGAACGGTAGCGAGCCAGCATATTTATATTTTTGTTTTGACAGCAAGCTAAACTTGTACATTTTTCGATAGAAAAATGTCTCCGGCGAAGCCGGATTTCTCCATACAATGCTGGCTCGCTATCGCTCGCCAGGAAGAAATCAACACCTGGATGGGGATAAAAGTCTTAAAACAGTTGGCTGAATGGGGCCGAATAGATACAAGCCAGGGAAAGAGAGAAGAGGAGAGAAAGATAAAAAAAAAAAAAAAAAAAAAACGGTGACCCCTCTTAAATGTTACGATTCCCTAGTTGTAGTATTAATTTGAATTACGATATCTCTACAATTGATCTACAATAGCGACATTTGTTGACAGGATTCTTGAAGACCGATTTACTGGGAATCACTGTCTTGTTTTATTAGTATGATGGGTTCAGATATTTATGACCGCGACTGAACATCTCTACAATATATTTATTATGAGTCTACAATGTGTGACCATCAGCCTTTGTATAATTCAGAAAGGGCTGGAGCACACGGGTTGTACATTATCACACCTATATATGTGTTTGCCTATTCCTAAATGGTAGCAATGTCAGCTCGCCTGCTCTATTCCTGAATCGAGCTATGAATAAATAAATACATACACACATACACACATACACACATACATATAGTACAAATCGCAGGAAAACATAAACATTGGAGCACCAAGCATTCGTCTATTCTCTGAAGACATCTTCAGGGTAATACGATATATATATGACATGATTGCTATGTGATCTAACACTTACGATTCCTGTCCTGCACAACCATCAGCTCTGGAACTTACCTGAAACAAGAGAAGTAGCAAGATTAGGATACAGTAGGGGTAGACATTAAAAATACAATATTAGGGGTACATATGATTAGAATACACTAGTGGTGAACATTATTAAAAACATATTAGTGATGAATATTTATCAACAATACATTAGGGGTGGATATTACTTAGAATACATTAGTTAGGAATAATATTTACGTGGATTGATAATTTTCTACAGCTTATGAAAAACGCCTCATAGTCAAGGTGTTGGGCCGTTTTTCAGTTCCCGTATTTCCTCATGTTTAAACCCATTAGTTTTAGGATTTTAAGACTTTCGGCCCATTAGTTTGGCGATTTTAAGACCTTTCGCCCCATTTCTTTGTCAATATTTAGATTTGTTTGTGTCATTTAGGTGTTGATTTTTTTCCTGGCGAGGGGTAGCGAGCCTCTAATTTAAGAGGAACCGGCCTTCGGTCGGGACATTTTTCTATCGAAAAATGTACAAATTGATCTTTGATCTTGAAAGAGGGTCATGGGGGGGGGGGGATTTTAATTTGGTCTAGGGAGGACACTAATCAAAAATAATATGATATATAACTGAGCCAATATATACGGCACTCACCCCCCCTTAAAGACTACCCCCGAGGTAACTCCTTCAGTACAATGGTTCCTCCATTTATAGTATTCTGTGTTCATCAAACCATATATATTCAGATTATGATTAGCCTCATTTATGTAAGGGATTAACAATATATTTTTGTCTATGTGTATGCTTAGAGTAACTCCATGACTATCAAAAGCCTATCCTCTTCTGAGCTTAATACAATCGTTAACTATTAGCCAAAGTACAGACAATTAAATACCACTGCACTGAACGAGTTTCTTCAGATATCTTTAATACTCCTTATACTGCAAGAGACCTTTTCTCAGCTGACTATTTTTTTTTTCTATGTGATTGAGGGAGGCAAAAGGCATAACTGCCTATAGCGAGTGCCTCCCCCATAGTTGAAAGAGTGACAGGGCCAAAATCAAGGGACGTTCGAGCCAAAATGCCTGGACACGCGGAGTTTGAAGCAATTAAGTCATAGGAAGAAAGACTGATTCTGGGAGAGAGTTCCAGAGCTCAGCTGTTGAGTAGAAGAAAGTTTGAGAGTAAACGATTCACTCTTGGGTTGGAGAGTTTGCACAGAGTAGGGGTGGGATTGAGTTGCAAGACCACGTGCCCTACGTAAAGGAGGTGGTATGCACTGGGATAGCTCTGAGGAACACTGATTATTATAGTAGCGATAGAATAGCGAGAGAGATGCAACATTGCGGCGGAGAGAGAGAGATTGCAGAGAGTTGGTGAGTGGACGGGAGTTAATGATACGAAAGGCCTTCCTTTCAACTTTGTCTAGGAGAGCGGTGTGAGAGGAACCTCCCCACACATGTGAACAATACTCAATACAATGCACTATGCCCCTGTACCGCGAAGCTGTGCAGGGGAAAAGAACCCCCTAAGGCGGTTGAGCACACCCAGCTTCTGAGAGGCTGCCTTAGCAAGACTATAATGGACAAGTGTTAGCCAGAACACAAGGTATCACTGTAATGAACTATACTCGGTTTCTTTTCAACTGACGATAAATTGAATCCCTTTGTAGCTAATTGTTCGATACTTAGTGGACAAATATCAAACTATTGTGTCTCTGCATCATATTAAACCAAATTTAGACATTTAACACCACATTTCATTACAACATCTTCAAAGTAACTGATAAATCTTGATGGGAACTTTGCAATTTACCGTCAGTTGCAAATAAACAGAGTATAGTAATATAACCCCTGATCAAGAGTAGCCAGTTCCCAGACAACTCCACCAAACACAATGACACCAATACCAATCTATAATCCAATCCTAACCCAACAGTATTGATTAATGAGGTGTTGGTTGATAGCTACTGGTTGAAATGGTCTAATGGTTTATATTCTACTCTTGATGATCGTCTTGCCTAGCGTAAGCCTCCAATTTAGGTGAAACTAGCCTTTGGCCTGTACAAAGGAAATCAAGCAACAACAGGTCTAGTGACCCTTCTAGGCTGCTTGTCCTCCAAATCACTGAGGATCAAGTGTCCAAACAGTGGTTTAGAGTGGGTAAGGGAACATTGGAAAGGGAACTACTGCCCTGGAACTAATGTCCGTGGCAGGACTAGGAAGTTAGTAGGGGACATATGGGTTAGTAACTGAGGGGAGGATAAAATAAAGTTATTCATTTACAAACGCAGTCAGTCGCGGGTTTGATGCGAGATATTTGTCTAGGCAAATTAACTTGAGGATGGGTTTGGGGGGAGGGGGGAGGCATTCTTTAAATGCTTGGAAAGGATCTAGGGTAGGAACATGCTTGATAATAACAAGATCATCTAAAATAATATAAGCTTCCGATGGAAAGAACAAAAAAACAGCTTCGATATGAATTTGTAATTTTTCGGTAGAAGAATGTTCCGGCCGAAGGCCACTTCCTCCAAAATTACAGGCTCGCTATGCTCACCAGGAATAGATCGACACCTAAATGGCGAGAAAGTTCTTCAATATTGACAACGAAAAGATGCAAAGGACTTAAAACCGCCAAACTAATGATTGAGGTAATTGTCTTAATATCTCAAAACTAATGGGGCTAAACATGAGGGAAATATACAAGATCTACACATGAGAGGAGGAAATTTTTCGTTCCACCTAATCTCCTCCCTCCTCTCTCTCTTTCACACTCACAAACACGCACACACTGTCACATAAGGACACACACATAATCACACCCACATAAGGACGCACATATAAGCCCCCCTCCCCCCCCCCCTCACACACAGCCACATAAGGATACACATATAAGCCCCCCCCCCCCCCCCCCCCCCCCCCACACACCCACAAAAGGATACACATATACGCCCCCCCTCCCCCCCCCCTCCCACACCACACACCCACATAAGGATACACATATAAGCCCCCCCCCCCCCCCCACACACACCACATAAGGACACATATATAAGTCCCCCCCCCCACACACACACATAAGGATACACATATAAGCCCCCCTCCCCCCCCCCTCCCACCACCACACCCATAAGGATACACATATAAGCCCCCCCCCCCCCCACCCACACACAGCCACATAAGGACACATATATAATCCCCCCTTCCCACACACACCACATAAGGATACACATATAAGCCCCCCCCTCCCACCCACACACCCACATAAGGATACACATATAAGCCCCCCCCCCCCCCCCCACACAGTTACATAAGGACACATATATACCCCCCCCCCCCCCACACCCACACCCACATAAGGATACACATATAAGCCCACCCCCCCCCCCACACACACAATGTTACATAAGGACACATATATATACCCCCCCCCCCCCCACACACACACACTATTACATAAGGACACATATATATACCCCCCCCCCCCCCCCACCCCCCCCCCACACACACCCACATAAGGATACACATATAAGCCACCCCCCCCCACCACCCCCCGTTACATAAGAACACATATATAACCCCCCCCCCCCACACACACCCACATAAGGATACACATAATATACCCCCCCCCCACCACCACTATTACATAAGGACACATATTATAACCCCCCCCCCCCCCCACACACACACCCACATAAGGATACACATATAAGCCCCCCCCCCCCCCACCACCACCACTATTACATAAGGACACATATATAAACCCCCCCCCCCCCCCCCACACACACACACCCACATAAGGATACACATATAAGCCACCCCCCCCCACCACCACCACTATTAATAAGGACACATATATAAACCCCCCCCCCCCCCACACACACACACATAAGGATACACATATAAGCCCCCCCCCCCCCCCCCACCACCACCACCACTATTACATAAGGACACATATATAACCCCCCCCCCCACCACACACACACATAAGGATACACATATAAGCCCCCCCCCCCACCACTATTACATAAGGACACATATATAACCCCCCCCACCCCACACACACATACACACATAAGGAACACTATAAGCCTCGCCTAAATCCAGTTTAATGTATTCTCTAAGTTATATTGGGGAAGTTCTCTGTAACTCCTTTACATGCATATCCCTTCTATAACTCATTTACATATATATATATCCCTGTCACTGAGATAGAGGCCAGTCACCTCATTTGCTAGCCCTCTGCGGCTAGCCATAATAAAACTAATAAGACAGTATTCGTTATTAGACAGTATTCAGTATGAGAGAGAGAGAGAGAGAGAGAGAGAGAGAGCGAGAGAGAGCGAGAGAGAGAGAGAGAGAGAGAGAGAGAGAGAGAGAGAGAGAGGTGTCTTACCCCTCTCACCCTCGCTGGAAACTTAATTTGCACATTTTTCCATCCAAGTAACAAATGTGGAGGTCAATCTCATTAGTGTTGGGGGGAAAAAATCTATATAATAAAATAATATATACAGTATAGACCAAAATGTGCTTCCACAATGTAATATGTTATAGTATTAAAGCTGCAATGATTTAGTTAACATATTCTTTTCACTAAGGTCGCAGCCATCCACTTCAAATTGCTCCTAGGAAACAGCCATCCAAAGGTCAAGTTTTCCCTCTAATACTCTCTCTCTCTCTCTCTCTCTCTCTCTCTCTCTCTCTCTCACACACATCTTGAAACTCGGCGGATATTGCAACTCCTTGAATAGAGAGACCTGCTTACACTGGAGTTATATTAACACATTCACATATATCTCCTCCTTTCCATATTGTCCTGTCACTGGGACGTAGAGGCCATTCACCTGAAGGGGGCCCACCTTGCTTTATTTTCCCTTTCTCTCCCTCTCTCTTTGGCTTGTATCCATTCGGCCCCATTCAGCCTACAATTTTAAGACGTTTACCCCCATCCAGGTGCCAATATTTTCCTGGCGAGCGGTAGCGAGCCAGCATATATATATATTTGTTTTGACAGCAAGCTAAATTTGTACATTTTTCGATAGAAAAAATGTCTCTGGCGAAGCCGGATTTGTTTATACAATGCTGGCTCGCTACCTCTCGCCAGGAAGAAATCGACACCTGGATGGCGATAAACGTCTTATAACAGCTGGCTGAATGGGGCCGAATGGATACAAGCCAGGGAAAGAGAGAAAAAGGAGAGCAAGAGAAAACAAAGCCGGTGACCCCCCCTTAACGAGAACAGGCCTCTGAGGGTGACCATAATAACATAACTTGAATAACCATTCAGCACCGGTGATATACTTTCTTCACTTAACCCATTCAGTACCGGTGATATACTTTCTTCACTTAATCCATTCAGTACCGGTGATATACTTTCTTCACTTAACCCATTCAGTACCGGTGATATCCTTTCTTCACTTAACCCATTCAGTACCGGTGATATCCTTTCTTCACTTAACCCATTCAGTACCGGTGATATACTTTCTTCACTTAACCCATTCAGTACCGGTGATATCCTTTCTTCACTTAACCCATTCAGTACCGGTGATATACTTTCTTCACTTAACCCACTCAGTACCGGTGATATCCTTTCTTCACTTAACCCATTCAGTACTGGTGATATCCTTTCTTCACTTAACCCATTCAGTACCGGTGATATCCTTTCTTCACTTAACCCATTCAGTACCGGTGATATACTTTCTTCACTTAACCCATTCAGTACCGGTGATACCCTTTCTTCACTTAACCCATTCAGTACCGGTGATATCCTTTCTTCACTTAGCCCATTCAGTACCGGTGATATACTTTCTTCACTTAACCCATTCAGTACCGGTGATATCCTTTCTTCACTTAACCCATTCAGTACCGGTGATATCCTCTCTTCACTTAACCCATTCAGTACCGGTGATATACTTTCTTCACTTAACCCATTCAGTACCGGTGATATACTTTCTTCACTTAACCCATTCAGTACCGGTGATATACTTTCTTCACTTAACCCATTCAGTACCGGTGATATACTTTCTTCACTTAACCCACTCAGTACCGGTGATATCCTTTCTTCACTTAACCCACTCAGTACCGGTGATATACTTTCTTCACTTAACCCATTCAGTACCGGTGATATCCTTTCTTCACTTAACCCATTCAGTACCGGTGATATCCTTTCTTCACTTAACCCATTCAGTACCGGTGATATCCTTTCTTCACTTAACCCATTCAGTACCGGTGATATACTTTCTTCACTTAACCCATTCAGTACCGGTGATATACTTTCTTCACTTAACCCATTCAGTACCGGTGATATACTTTCTTCACTTAACCCATTCAGTACCGGTGATATACTTTCTTCACTTAACCCATTCAGTACCGGTGATATACTTTCTTCACTTAACCCACTCAGTACCGGTGATATACTTTCTTCACTTAACCCATTCAGTACCGGTGATATCCTTTCTTCACTTAACCCATTCAGTACCGGTGACATCCTTTCTTCACTTAACCCATTCAGTACCGGTGATATCCTTTCTTCACTTAACCCCTTCAGTACCGGTGATACCCTTTCTTCACTTAACCCATTCAGTACCGGTGATATACTTCCTTCACTTAACCCCTTCAGTACCGGTGATATCCTTTTCATTACACTCTGGCAACTATTAGACGATTTTACTCAGCCTAGGAAGGATGTCTAACAATGAAAAGACTACAGACTATTCTAATGCATCCTTTAAGGGGAGGTATTTAGTTTGTTCCCTAGACCTCCATCAAGCTTAAAATTACACCCCCTTGAGTCCCTTTCAAGATACATTTGTACATTTTTCGGTAGAACAAATTTCCGGCCAAAGGCCGATTCCTCTTAAATTACAGGCTCGCTATCGCTCGCCAGGATAAAATCGACACCTGAATTGCACGAAAGGTCTTAATATGGGGTGAAAGTTCTTAAAATCGCTAAACTAATGGGGCAAACGTTTTATAATATCAAAAGCAATGGGGCTAAACATGAGGGAGAAAGGGTTCAAGAAAAAAATCCCTCAAGTGGAGAACTCACCTTTTAGCTACCATATATATCATTCCTAAGCTTCATTAAATTGTCTAAAAGTAGCTGAAATGACATAAAAAATACGACGTCGGTTCAGAAGGGGTTAACTGGTCAGGAAACATTACAGATCATTTTTGGACATGGAATTGATGGGAACACTATATCATTGTTAACTGGTCAGGAAACATTACAGATCATTTTTGGACATGGAATTGATGGGAACACTATATCATTGTTAACTAATTGATGGGAACACTATATCATTGTTAACTAATTGATGGGAACACTATATCATGGTTAACTAATTGATGGGAACACTATATCATTGTTTACTAATTGATGGGAACACTATATCATGGTTAACTAATTGATGGGAACACTATATCATGGTTAACTAATTGATGGGAACACTATATCATTGTTTACTAATTGATGGGAACACTATATCATTGTTAACTAATTGATGGGAACACTATATCATGGTTAACACTATATCATTGATGGGAACACTATATCATTGTTTACTAATTGATGGGAACACTATATCATGGTTAACTAATTGATGGGAACACTATATCATGGTTTACTAATTTTAATCTATTCGCTTCATATATAACTAAAATTATTTGTTGGTTTTGTTACAATAGGTCTGCGTAGTAAAGTATTAAAATTGTATAAGAAAAACACACTTGTCAAAAATATAAATAGATCGATGAAATATAACTAATAAACACTGGTCACTAAAATAACACTCACTCTCTCTCTCTCTCTCACACACACACACACAGGAGACAATGATCCCGAGGTTGATGAATGAATGATGGCTGAGGAAAGTGTTGGAAGTCCAGGATTGGCTGAACTGACTGACTGCCTGATTGATTGATTGATTGACTAACTGACTGACTGAATCGCTGATTGATTGACAGACTGATTAACCGAATGCCTGACTGACTGACTGACTGATTAAGGGGAGGCAGTTGGTTTTTCTGGACCCCCTTCTCCCTCATGTTTAGCATTTTAGGTTTGAGGTTTTAAGACGTTCGTTCCGTTAGTTTGGCGATTTTCAGAACTTTTCTACCATTCCTTTGCCAATATTAACACCTTCCGTGACATTTAGGTGTCGATTATTTTCCTGGCGCGCGATAGCGAGCCTGTATTTGAAGAGGAAATAGGAAATTTCGGCCGGGAAATTTTTCTACCGAAAAATGTACAAATATATATCGAAGTTGGGTCTTGTGGGTGTTTTTTTAGGTTTGATAGAGGTTTAGAGAGCAAACTAAACCCCCTCCTGAAACCATTATTGAGCCGAACCAGTAAATTATGCCGCACAATACCGTCTGAGCTCCCTTAACTGACTGAGTGACTGAGTAGGTGGTTAATGAAGATAGGGTTAATGAGCCCTATACCAACATTTATGAAGATATATACAAATGCTTTTATTGTGTGCTTTGACCAGATCATTTTATTCATATTAGGATGGTTCTCTCCACACTAAATAATAAGTCAATAGGGAATGTATCTTTTAATGTGCATTTCTTGAGTGTGAGAGTTTTTTTACCCAATTTAATAAAACTATGTAATGATTAACATAATCAATTAAAACAAGTTGTCATTTTACTGGAGAAGTGACTCAGGATACTTTTTAACCGAGGTTAAGGGACCCCACCTCGCTTTTTTCTCTTTATCTCCCTCTCTCTTTGGCTTGTACCCATTCGGCCTCATCCAGCCTACTGTTTTAAGACGTTTACCCCCATCCAGGTGTCAATATTTTCCTGGTGAGCGGTAGCGAGCCAGCATATATATATTTTTGTTTTGAGAGCAAGCTAAATTTGTACATTTTTCGATAGAAAAATGTCTCCGGCGAAGCCGGATTTCTCCATACAATGCTGGCTCGCTATCGCTCGCCAGGAAGGTATCGACACCTGGATGTGGATAAACGTCTTAAAACAGTTGACTGAATGGGGCCAAATGGATACAAGCCAGAGAAAAAGAGAAAAGGAAAGAAAGAGAAAAAAAAATGCAGTGACCCCCTTTAACATGAATATATAAATACATGTTTTTATATTATGTATACATGTATTGTATAAAACCCTATAATGGCGATGTAATCACCGTAATGCACGAATACAGTTATAATCTGCTGCAGCATTTCCATTGACGGGACAAATTGGCTTTCCTGTTTGTTGAATACCCATGTACCCGAGGCCGTTGACCCCACCACACTCACTACACTGTAAAGGTCGAGTGTGCAATAAACTACACATAAACATAGACAACTACCAGACATAGTAGTGTGTAATCGTGTTGGCGTACTACTTTGCAGATATTTTCTAGTTCCTTACTAACACATTTATGATATACTGTACAGTATATTATATAGCATACAGTATATTATATAGCATACAGTATATTATATAGCATACAGTATATTATATAGCATACAGTATATTATATAGCATACAGTATATTATATAGCATACAGTATATTATATAGCATACAGTATATTATATAGCATACAGTATATTATATAGCATACAGTATATTATATAGCATACAGTATATTCGCTAATAAATACAAATCAGTGAGGCTTTCTGAAATCCAAAAATTATGCTCTTAAAATGTGCACCAGTTATTTAGTTTTGTGTGTTGTATTATACACACACACACACACACACACATGTTACAGTGTATGTATGTGTGTTCTATTATACACACACACACACACACACATGTTACAGTGTATGTATGTGTGTTCTATTATACACACACACACACACACACATGTTACAGTGTATGTCTGTGTGTTCTATTATATACACACACACACGTTACAGTGTATGTCTGTGTGTTCTATTATGAGTTGTGAGTTACAGTACAGAGAGTTGTGTTGTGTTGTGTTTTGAAGGTGTTGCCTTTATGTTATGTTGTGCTACGTACTGTAGGTGTTGCCTTGTTGCTGTGTTATGTTGTGGCTGTGTTGTAACGGGTACATCCTTTGTATTGTGTTGTGTACTGTATGTGTTGTGTAATGGTTGTGTTGTGTACTGTATTGTGTTGTGTACTGTATTGTGTTGTGTAATGGTTGTGTTGTGTACTGTATTGTGTTGTGTACTGTATTGTGTTGTGTAATGGTTGTGTTGCGTTGTGTTGTGTACTTTAAGTTGTTTTGTATGTGTTGTGTTGTGTTGTGTTGCAGTAGGTGTAGCCTTTGTGCTATGTTGTGTTGTGAACTGCACGTGTTGTGTAATGGTCGTGTTTGTTTTGTGATATGATGTAGCATTGGTACTATGTTGTTTTGTGATATGATGTAGCATTGGTATTATGTAGTTTTGTGATATGATGTAGCATTGGTATTATGTTGTTTTGTGATATGATGTAGCATTGGTACTATGTTGTTTTGTGATATGATGTAGCATTGGTATTATGTTGTTTTGTGATATGATGTAGCATTGGTATTATGTTGTTTGTGATATGATGTAGCATTGGTACTATGTTGTTTTGTGATATGATGTAGCATTGGTATTATGTTGTTTTGTGATATGATGTAGCATTGGTATTATGTTGTTTTGTGATATGATGTAGCATTGGTATTATGTTGTTTTGTGATATGATGTAGCATTGGTACTATGTTGTTTTGTGATATGATGTAGCATTGGTATTATGTTGTTTTGTGATATGATGTAGCATTGGTACTATGTTGTTTTGTGATATGATGTAGCATTGGTACTATGTTGTTTTGTGATATGATGTAGCATTGGTATTATGTTGTTTTGTGATATGATGTAGCATTGGTACTATGTTGTTTTGTGATATGATGTAGCATTGGTATTATGTTGTTTTGTGATATGATGTAGCATTGGTACTATGTTGTTTTGTGATATGATGTAGCATTGGTATTATGTTGTTTTGTGATATGATGTAGCATTGGTACTATGTTGTTTTGTGATATGATGTAGCATTGGTATTATGTTGTTTTGTGATATGATGTAGCATTGGTACTATGTTGTTTTGTGATATGATGTAGCATTGGTACTATGTTGTTTTGTGATATGATGTAGCATTGGTATTATGTTGGTTTGTGATATGATGTAGCATTGGTACTATGTTGTTTTGTGATATGATGTAGCATTGGTATTATGTTGTTTTGTGATATGATGTAGCATTGGTACTATGTTGTTTTGTGATATGATGTAGCATTGGTATTATGTTGTTTTGTGATATGATGTAGCATTGGTACTATGTTGTTTCCTCTTCTATTAAGGGGGGTCACCGGATTATTTGATCTTTCTCTCCTTTTCTCTCTTTCTCTGGCTTATATCCATTCGGCCCCATTCAGTCAACTGTTTTAAGACGTTTATCAACATTCAGGTGTCGATTTCTTCCTGGCGAGCGATAGCAACCCAGCATTGTATGGAGAAATCCGGCTTCGCCGCAGACATTTTTCTATCGAAAAATGTACAAATTTAGCTTGCTGTCAAAACAAAAATATATATACGCTGGCTCGCTACCGCTCACCAGGAAAATATTGACACCTGGATGGGGTAAATGTCTTAAAACAGTAGGCTGAATGGGGTCGAATGGATACAAGCCAAAGAGAGAGGGAGAGAAAGAGAAAAAAAAGCGAGGTGGGATCCCTTAATTGTGTTTTAATGATATGCTTATGTTGTGTTGTGAAAGGTGGTGTATTTTGGTTGTGTTGTAGTGGATGTCGCCTTTGTGTTGTGGTATGTTCTCTGGTGGTGTGTTGTGGTGTGTTGTAATGGTGCCACCTTTGTGTTGTATTATGTATTTTATGTTTTGTGTTGCGGTGGGTGTCGCTTTTGTGTTGTGTTATTTACTGTGTTGTTGTCATGTTGGTATGTTGTAGTAAATGTCACCTCTGTGTTGTGTTGTGTTCTCGTAGATGTAGTGGGTGATGTGCTAGTGTCGTGTTGTGGTAGGCGTTTGAGTTTATATATTCATTAATCATTTCATTACAAGCCCCAACAGTCAGGGGAATGTTGTCACTAAAGGTGTGTGTGTGTGTGTGTGTGTTTTGGACATACGAAAATAGAATAGTATCCCCGTATTATCTTGCAGCATAGAAAGTGGTGTCCATTCTCTGTGGAGCAAAGATGCGTTTTCTCTAATACACTTATAAGACATACTAAAGTCCACACCAAACGGGGTGCAGATTTGACAAGACATGGCATTTGGCAACATATTTCTTACGCCATAATAATGATAAAATAACAACAGGATCAGAATATGAAACACACACATATACACCACAAACACTGAGGTCTGTCGAAGTTACTTAAATACCTTATACTATACTTTAGCGCTTTAGTTTACTTATGAGCGGTATCTTTACTGCTGTCAGTATCTTGGGGGTATTTGTTATGGGTATTGACAACTTTACTGGAGCTAAACTGCTATAGGTGTTGCGGTGTTTAGCTTATTCAAGCGCATTGGGGTTCGTAATTGATGATATAGTGTTAAGAACGGGGTGTTACTTAATAGGTGACTGACAAACCATACAACCTGCATGCAAAAGCTACCAGACCAAAAATGACGGAATAAACGCTCTTGAGGGGGGATAGGCGTATTTATTTACTCATAAATATATATTTTTAGTATTTTTGTTTAGTTTCATCCCTAGATCTTCATCAAGCTTTAACAAAAAAAAAACACCCCGAGATAAATTTGTAATATTTTTGTATAGAAACATTTCTTGAATTACAGGCTCGCTATCGCTCGCCAGGAAAACAATCGACACCTATATGACACGAAAAGTCTTAATATTGATAAATATATGGGGCGAAAGGTCTTAAAATCGTCAAACTAATGATCCGAACGTTATAAAATCTGAAAAGTAACGGGGCTAAACATGACCAGAAAACCGATCCAACTCCCCTTAAGGGGGGTCACCTGCTTTTTTTTTTTATCTTTCTCTCTTTCTCTGGCTTGTATCCATTCGGCTCCAGTCAGCCAACTGTTTTAAGACGTTTATCCCCATCCAGGTGTCGAATTCTTCCTGGTGAGCGATAGTGAGCTATGACTGTATGGAGAAATCCGGCTTCGCTGGAGACATTTTACTATCGAAAAATGTAAAAAATTAGCTTGCTGTAAACATATATATATACTGTATATATATGCTGGCTCGCTGCCGCTTGCCAGGAAAATATTTGACACCTGGATGGGGGTAAACGTCTTAAAACAGTAGGCTGAATGGGTCCGAATGGAGACAAGCCAAAGAGAGAGGGAGAAAAAAAAAAGCGAGGTGGACCCCCTTAAAAACCCGCCATAACGCCAACTTATGTCAAGCAACATTAGAGTTGACAGCTAATTATCCGTTTTCCTTTGCCTTTTTGCAGTACAGGTAATAGTGACATCACCAAAATAAGTACAATATTTAGCCGAAGTCTCGATTTGAAATATAAATTAGTTCTAAATTCAACTTCTGCATTCTAATCACAATATCGGGGTTGTTCGGCCAGGCAGCCTAGGGAACTACTACCACTACTACCACTACTACCACTACCACTACTACCACTACCACTACTACTATTACTACTACTACCACTACCACTACTACCACTACCACTACTACCACTACCACTACTACTACTACTACTATGGTATCTAAAATAATTTATAAGGCAACAATAACATTATGTGAGATATAATAAAGCCGGTATCACAAAGCCGGTCTAAACCATTGTCCTTCCTAGCTCCGTCTTTGTTTGTACCCGTAGAATTGGTGCCATCTGAAAATATGTAATGTTATGTGTAGTATAAATATGTGATGTTATGTGTAGTATAAACATGTGATGTTATATGTAGTATAAATATGTGATGTTATGTGTAGTATAAATATGTGATGTTATGTGTAGTATAAATATGTGATGTTATGTGTAGTATAAATATGTGATGTTATGTGTAGTATAAATATGTGATGTTATGTGTAGTATAAATATGTGATGTTATGTGTAGTATAAATATGTGATGTTATGTGTAGTATAAATATGTGATGTTATGTGTAGTATAAATATGTGATGTTATGTGTAGTATAAATATGTGATGTTATGTGTAGTATAAATATGTGATGTTATGTGTAGTATAAATATGTGATGTTATGTGTAGTATAAATATAATTACAACTTGGCCGAAAATAATAGTAAATAGCGTTAACAATTATCATATACATTTTATGTTTTTACAACTCATAAAACCTTTACAAAACTAGGAACATTTGTAGTGATAAGCAATTTTATTATACAAGTTTATGTAGTTACATGAAAAATAATATTTAACGTGTCTGCATGGACTTTTGAGGCATTATTTATAATTAGAGTTTGAGAGAGAGAGAGAGAGAGAGAGAGAGAGAGAGAGAGAGAGAGAGAGAGAGAGAGAGAGAGAGAGAGAGAGAGAGGGGGAGAGCGAGAGAGAGATGTACCCTTTCAACACTGTAACAAGGGTACGTTAAACTCCCAATGGAAAACTACATGCCTAAAATAGTAAAGAAGATTAGTTCTCCATTTCACCGGCAGAGCAATATGGAGGAATCTGTTTTTGTTTTTTTCATATGTTCAGTGATTCGCTCCTTTCGTCTTTTCATGCAGTAGTTTTTTTTTTTAGGACGATTATTTTCACTTTGTCCTGGTTATCATTAGACGATATTATGCAATTTTGGATGGATGTTTCTACCTGTTGATCTTAAATGACCTAATTGAGTATATATACACATATATATATATATATATATATATATATATATATATATATATATATATATATATATATAAACATATAAGCTTTTGGATAGCTTTGATAAGCACCAGAACCTCATTTTAAGTTATATTTCACGCATCTGTGGGCGCGCCTGTTAACAATATTTAAAGGGTTGTATCACTACATTGCATAAGTGCACCACATGCGCCTAGGCAAGTGTACTCTCTCTCTCTCTCTCTCTCTCTCACACACACACACACACACACACACACACACATTGACATTAGTTTGGGGTGGGTGAGTGATGACATGTGTGTCCTAACAAAACTATTATTTAGCCTCTTGATGGTCATGGTGGTATTTGAAAGTCAATTTGAAAGTCAACTCTTATTGGCCTATTTTATTAAGGGGGTGACCTGCTTTTTGTTATTTCTGTCCTTTTCTCTCTTTCTCTGGCTTGTATCCATTAGATTACAGTATATTGATGTCTCGAAAATGCTAAGAAATATAGAGTAACGTCTTTAAGGGGGGTCACCGGTTTTGTTTTATCTTTTTCTCCTTTTCTCTCTTTCCCTGGCTTGTATCCTTTCGACCCCATTCAGCCAACTATTTTAAGACGTTTATCCCCATCTAGGTGTCGATTTCTTCCTGGCGAGCGATAGCGAGCCAGCATTATATGAAGAAATCCGGCTTCGCCGGAGACATTTTTCTATCGGAAAATGTACAAATTTAGCCTGCTGTCAAACAAAAATAAAAAAATATGCTGGCTCGCTACCGCTCACCAGTAAAAAATTGACACCTGGATGGGGATAAACGTCTTAAAACAGTAGGCTGAATGGGGCCAAATGGATACAAGCCAGAGAAAGCTAGAAAAGGACAGAACCAAAACAGGTGACCCCCCTTAAGTTGAAGAAGAGTGTATGGGAGCCATATAAATACTTGAACACTCAATCTCCCCTTAAAAACACTCAATCTCCCCTTAAAACCTCCTCCAGAGTTTGACACCTTCTCCTGTACACACCCCGCCCTTTTACAAAGTATATAGTTCTGCTAGCTCACCTCAAACCCTACACTTCTCCGATACAGTTTACGGGCACAGCGAGGGCTACATTCAGAGCTATTATTTAAGGCGGGTCACCGGCTTTTTTTTTTTTTTATCTCGCTCTCCTTTTCTCTCTGTCCCTGGCTTGTATCCATTCGGCCCCATTCAGCCAACTGTTGCAAGACGTTTATTCCCATCCAGGTGTCGATTTTTTCCTGGCGAGCGATAGCGATCCAGCATTGTATGGAGAAATACGGCTTCGCCGGAGAAATTTTTCTATCGAAAAATGTAAAAATTTAGCTTGCTGTCAAAACAAAAATATATATATGCTGGCTCGCTACCGCTCGCCAGGAATATATTGACACCTGGATGGGGGTAAACGTCTTAAACCAGTAGGCTGAATGGGGACAAATGGATACAAGCCAAAGAGAGACGGAGAGACAGATAACAAAAAGCGAGGTGGGCCCCCTTAACCCCTTCAGCACGAGGACGACTTCTTATACCTTTGATTCAGGCTAAAGCTAGACGATTTTATGTAGTTTAAGAAGGACCTATTTTATTCAGAATCTTTCTTGGGATCGTATTTACCCCTGCGAGTCCTAGAGGTAGATTATAACCTAAATAATATCGCCTAATGGTAACCAAATTATGATGAAAATTACGTCATCGTGCTGAAGGGGTTAAAAAGAAAACGATAAGTTGTCTAGAAAGTCATATTATGGAAGACTATAAAAAAAATATATACGATGTAAGAGAAAATTATTGGAGCAATTTCTATAAAAGAATCAGACAAGACATGAATATGAACACAATAGGAGTGATTACATCAAGGGAACCCACCTCGCTTTTTTTTCTCTCCTTTTCTCTCTTTCTCTGGCTTTTATCCATTCGGCCCCATTCAGCCTACTGTTTTAAGACGTTTACCCCCACCCAGGTGTCAATATTTTCCTGGCGAGGGGTAGCGAGCCAGCATATATATATTTTCGTTTTGACAGCAAGCTAAATTTATACATTTCTCGATAGAAAAAATTCTCCGGCGAAGCCGGATTTCTCCATACAATGCTGGCTCGCTATCGCTCACCAGGAAGAAATCGACACCTGGATGGGGTTAAACGTCTTAAATCAGTTGGCTGAATGGGGCCGAATGGATACAAGCCAGGGAAAGAGAGAAAAGGAGAGAAAGATAAAACAAAAACGGTGACCCCCCTTAATATCAGAGTGATTAATATATGATCAAGGTTTCAATGGCCTACGTGGAGGGATTGGATAAAAAAATATATTGACCAAGACTATAAATTGAGGCTACACCAGTGAATGGGTGACGTAAGGTATATGTTTCACAGCTATAAGTATAGTAGGCTATAGTATGTAGGTGAATATAGTTATGTGCAAGGATGTAGGGTTGATGATAATATATTTCCATTAGCATTATGCATTACACTATGGTGGTGTTAAACTTAGCCACCTCTGTACACCTATTTTCCCAGGTTCATACCTGTACACTATATACATTATATATATATATATATATATATATATATATATGAGAGAGAGACAGTTAGTGAGTGTGTCGGCGTCTTCTCTCACTATCATATTCAGCTGTCAATGACACACACACACACACACACACACACAGCTAAAATATCAAACACGATAACCTTTCAATTTCACGTGCATTAAGTTTTATGGTGAAGCCAAATGAGGACAAATAAGTGCCGCTAATTTAATCATTCAAATTATTTCATAGATTTCTGTGATATCAATTATAGAAACGTTGTCACAGGGATGATTGATTTACCCGTGTCATTTGTTATAGTTACATTAAAGCACAACTCTTTAATTACTGTATACTATATAATTACATTAACCTCGGCATGTCTAAACACTATCTGATACAACGTCTTTGGGGTTAATATGACATTTTATTTTATTGTTATTAAGCGTTTGTATTACCTTCCGAGCAATGTCACTCCTAGACTAAGACAAAATTATATCCAGGCCACCTTAAAAAAAGAAAAAGAAACAAAAATCCACTACGTATTTTTTCGGTAGAATAGTAACCCGGCCAAAGGCCCATTTCTCCTAAATTACAGGCTCGCTACCGGTCGCCCAGATAACATCGAAAAAAAAAATGGGGTGAACGTTTTATAATCGCAAAACTATTTGAGTGAAACGTCTTAAAATCGCCAAACTTGGGGTGAAACAGGGGTGGCCAAAAGATCCCCCTTGGGTTAAATTAGCTTAAGCCATTGTCAAATAAGCCCTTTAGCGGCAATTATTCTGCGAATCGCATGTTCGGAGTCTCAATTCCGCATAAATACAGTCTATTACCTTAACCAACTTCACCTCCATCTTAACAATATAAACCATGTATGCCATAATCTTGAATAAGTACTTGTAATACACAAATAAATAGTAAATCATTTATAGCAGATTCCCTATTCCGATACAACTTTCCGGTAAAACTGGTTGTCTTTACTCTACCCTTGAGAGTAGTTAGTTACTGTGGTCCTGGAGAACTGTTACCGGGAAGAAGGTAGTCTATTCGCTGTAAGTAGGCGAGAAATCATGACCTCTAACCTCTGTAACACAAAAACGACTTGCGTAATCGAGTTAATATTTCTACTGAATAGTTAGAGGAAGAGAATGAATAGATGTGGAAATATACAGCCGATGTGCTCTAGCCCTTTTTGAGTTACAGAGGATAGAGGTCATGATTGTTCGCCTACTTACAGCGAATGGACTTCACTGACTCTCACACGATACCTTCACTTTACACTCTCACTCTACTTCACTAAAGAGATTGTATTCAATTTAAGGGGGGTCACCTGCTTTTTTTTGTTATCTTTCTCTCCTTTTCTCTCTTTATCTGGCTTGTATCCATTCGGCCCCATTCAGCCAACTGTTTAAAGACGTTTATCCCCATCCAGGTGTCAAAAAAGGTTTGACTCCCCTTAGAGGGTTAATATATTTCTCCCTCTCCCTCACCCTCACCCTCACCCGGCAATCAGTTGCTCACATTCATTATTAATTCACTAATAGATTTATTAATTCACTAATAGATATCACCGGTATTAAAGAGAAGGTGCCATTCTACCTCTACCTACCTCTCTCTCTCTCTCCCTCTCCCTCTCTCTCTCTCTCTCTCTCATACACACACACACTATGGTATTCACATGCACAGGTGTTTTACAGGTTATCTGATTGTATTCACTATTCAGCCGACAAGAAGACTATTTTGCCTCATTAAGGGAGCCCACCTCGCTTGTTCTCTCTTTCATTCCCTCTCTCTTTGGCTTGTATCCATTCGGCCCCATTCAGCCTACTGTTTTAAGACGTTTACCCTCATCCAGGTGTCAATATTTTCATGGCGAGCGGTAGCGAGCCAGCATATATTTATTTTTGTTTTGACAGCAAGCTAAATTTGTACATTTTTCGATAGAAAAATTTCTCCGGCGAAGCCGGATTTCTCCAAACAATGGTGGCTCGCTATTGCTCGCCAGAAAGAAATCGACACCTAGATGGGGATAAACGTCTTAAAACAGTTGGCTGAATGGGGTCGAAAGGATACAAGCCAGGGAAAGAGAGAAAAGGAGAAAAAGATAAAAAAAAGGTGACCCCCCTTAAAGACGTTACTCTATATTTCTTAGCATTTTCGAAATAATCCATAATAGAATAATTCAAATAGAAAAACAATTTGTTTTTCCACGAACTTAAATTTTTATTTCTTTGGAAAATTATAACAATTTAGGGAGAGGTTTCCACTTGAGGGATTATCCTGGAAACCCTTTCTCCCCACAGTTTAGCCCCATTGCTTTTTACATTTTAAGACGTTCGCCCCCATTAGTTTAGCGATTTTAAGAACTTTCACACCATATCTGTTAATTTTAAAAACCTTTTAATTCGTGCCATTTAGGTGTCGATTTTTTGCTGGCGAGCGATAGCGAGCCTGTAATTTAAGAGGAATCGGCCTTCGGCCAGGAAATATTTCTACCGAAAAATGTACAAATCTATCTTGAAAGGGGGTCTAGGGGGTGTAATTATAAGCTTGATGGAGGTCTAGGGAACAAACTAAAAACCTCCCCTTAACACTGTCATTATCAGGACGTTTTTTTCACTTTATTCATTGTACCATTACACGATTGTATTCAGCATTGGAAGGTCCTCAAATACTGAAGAGGTTCACGTTATAGTCCATTCATTATAGGTAGGCCAAAAATTGTAACCCCTTGCCTGACTGACTCTTCCCAAATGTCCACACCTATTGCCTGACTGACTCTTCCCAAATGGTGAAAATATTTGTTCGACGACTCCAGTTGCTTTTGAGTTACAGAGGTTAGAAGTTGTTATATTTGCCCGACGTATATTGAATGGACTATAGTCATAAAAAAATAAAAAATAATATATATACTGTATATATATATATATATATATATATATATATATATATATATATATATAAGCAACTTCTTCTTTGCGGAAGGGATTAATATAATATAAACAATTAGTATACGTTACTTAGTCAAAGGTAATTAACTGATACACCTATACAACAGGAGACAACTGCACTGACGAACACTTACCGGTAATTAACTGATACAACTATAAAACAGGAGACAACTGCACTGACGAACACTTACCGGTAATTAACTGATACAACTATAAAACAGGAGACAACTGCACTGACGAACACTTACCGGTAATTAACTGATACACCTATACAACAGGAGACAACTGCACTGACGAACACTTACCGGTAATTAACTGATACACCTATACAACAGGAGACAACTGCACTGACGAACACTTACCGGTAATTAATTATATTGATTTAGTAACATTTGTGAATACAAAGATTTCTAAGAAACTTAATAGGCTTCCGTATCACTGAGTACATTATCTAGTAATTAAATGTTTTAGAAATGTATATGCTGTATATATATTGTATATAATATATGTATATATATATATATATATATATATATAATATTTGTTTTGTGTTTGAAAGAGAGAGAGAGAGATAGAGAGAGAGAGAGAGAGAGCGTATAGTGGTGTGCAAGACTGGTGAGAGGTGAATGGAAGGGCTATCTACTTTAAGAGTCAGCCACCTCTCTCTCACACACACACATACGCACGCACTAACACTCTCTTGCTCTTTCACACGCAGTCTCTCTCTCTCTCTCTCACACACACACACACACACACACACTTTCCCTCCTCCTATGACTTAAATTGCTTCAAACTCCGTGTGTCCAGGCATTTTGGCTCGAACGTCCCTTGATTTGGGCCCTGTCAATCTTTCAACTATGGGGGAGGCACTCTCTACAGGCAGTTCTGCTTTTTGTCTCCCTCAAGCCGGTATCACACGAGCGCTTTTTCCCTCAACATTTATCGTCAACACTGGTCTGGCAGCTTATGAGGTCAACATTTGTAATATTTCTGTCATGTAAATTCATCCACCATCAGTCTAGTTTCCGAAACCAGTGTAAAATATTCCAGAAATGTTGCCAGAAAAATGTTGATCATCGAATGTTCACTATAAAAGCTCTCGTGTGATACCGGCTTCACTAATATAAAAAAAGAAACGCATCCTTCCAGCCTTTAGTGTTCTCACTCTCTAACCCTCACACACACACACTCTCTCTCTCTTAATTTAGCGAAGGGAGCGGAAGGTGGGGAGAGAGCCTTCATCTTTGCTCTCTTTTCCTTCCACTTTCTCTTAGGGTTGCTATCTCTACTAGGATTGAGTCCTGGCCACCTCGCAGGGATCGTAATATCTGTGTGGCCAGTGTATCTATATTATTATATATATATATGTAAATCTCTCTCTCTCTCACTCACTCACTCTCTCTCTCTCCTTCTTTTCTATCCTTTCTTTCAACTTTCCTTTTCTATCGGATATGCCATCTCTACTAGAATTAAGTCCTGACCACCTCGTTTGGATCGTAAGGTCTATGTGGCCAGTGTATATATGTAAGTCTCTCTCTCTCTCTCTCCGATAATATGAAACTATATTTTTCGGTTCCTGCTCTATTGCCCGTTATATTTTATGTACAACTCACTCTCACACTCTCTCTCTCTCTCTGCTTTGTCCTCAATATCTCTTCAACCGGTGTGTGTATACTTTTTTCTTGACTGTTATTGTAGCCTAAATTGCATATATTGTGCAAACCTCCCAGTTTTTATATCTGCGTCTCTCTCTCTCTCTCTCTCATATCTATCTATCTATCTATCTATAAACCTTAAGGGGAGGTTTTTAGTTTTGTCCCTAGATATCCATCAAGCTTAAGATTA
Organism: Paralithodes platypus; assembly: GCA_032716605.1. Taxonomy (NCBI): domain Eukaryota; kingdom Metazoa; phylum Arthropoda; class Malacostraca; order Decapoda; family Lithodidae; genus Paralithodes; species Paralithodes platypus. The sequence goes on from CM064487.1 coordinate 138,330,068, forward strand.
CACCCCCTTGAGCCCCTTTCAAGATAAATTTGTACATTTTTCGGTAGAAAAATTTCCCGGCTGAAAGTCGGTTCCTCTTAAATTACAGGCTCGCTATCGCTCGCCAGGATAAAATCGACACCTAAATGACACGAAAGGTCTTAAAATTGACAGAAATGGGTTGAAAGTTCTTAAAATCGTCAAAATAATGGGGCAAACGTCTGAAAAAAAAAATGGGACTAAACATGAGGGAGAAAGGAGTCAAGGAAAAAAAACCTCAAGTGGAAATCTCCTCTTAATATTGATCAATACATTTACTCCCACCTCTACATTTCTCTCGGGCTGTCCTTGTTGTTGTTGTTGTTGTTGTTGCTGTTCCTCGGCTGTCCTTGTTGTTGTTGTTGTTGTTCTCTCGGGCTGTCCTTGTTGTTGTTGTTGTTGTTGTTGTTGCTGTTCCTCGGGCTGTCCTTGTTGTTGTTGTTGTTGTTGTTGTTGCTGTTCCTCGGGCTGTCCTTGTTGTTGTTGTTGTTGTAGCTGTTCTCTCGGGCTGTCCTTGTTCTATCTCGTTCTATCCACCTCTTGTTTATTATACGCATTTATCTATTTATAAGTATCAACTTTTTTCCAGTTTAATTTAAGGTAAGGGTTAAGGGGGGTGACCTGCTTTTTATGTTATTTCTCTCCTTTTCTCTCTTTCTCTGGCTTGTATCCATTCGGCCCCATGCAGCCAACTATTTTAAGACGTTTATCCCCATCTAGGTGTCGATTTCTTCCTGGCGAGCGATAGCTAACCAGCATTATATGAAGAAATCCGGCTTCGCCGGAGAAATTTTTCTACCGAAAAATGTACAAATTTAGCCTGCTGTCAAACAAAAATAAAAAATATGCTGGCTCGCTACCGCTCACCAGTAAACAATTGACACCTGGATGGGGATAAACGTCTTAAAACAGTAGGCTGAATGGAGCCAAATGGATACAAGCCAGAGAAAGATAGAAAAGGACAGAACAAAAACAGGTCACCCCCCTTAAGCAGGTATAACACGAGAGCATTTTTACCCAACATTTTTCTGGCAACATTTTTGGAATATTTTTCTCTGGTATCGGAAACTAGACTGATGGTAGATGAATTTTGGTGACAGAACTATATGAAATGTTTACCTGCCGAGCTGCCAGACCGGTGTTAAGGATAAATGTTGAGGGTAAAAGTGCTCGTGTGATACCAGCTTAAAGGGGGTGATCCGCTTTTTTTTCTCTCTCTCTGGGTTGTATCCATTCGGTCCCATTCAGCCTACTGTTTAGTACGTTTATCCTCATCCAGGTGTCGATTTAGTACGTTTATCCTCATCCAGGTGTCGATTTAGTACGTTTATCCTCATCCAGGTGTCGATTTAGTACGTTTATCCTCATCCAGGTGTCGATTTAGTACGTTTATCCTCATCCAGGTGTCGATTTAGTACGTTTATCCTCATCCAGGTGTCGATTTATACCTGGAAAGCGATAGAGAGCCACCATTTTTGGATAATGTGTTAGACAGCTGGCTAAATTTGTACATATTTGGATAGCAAAAATGTCTCCAGCGAAGCCGGATTTCTCCATAAAAAGCTGGCTCGCTATCGCTCGCAAGGAAAAAATCGACACCTGGATGGGGATAAACGTCTTAAAACAGTAGGCTTAATGGGACCGAATGGATAAAACCAAGACAAAGAAAACAAAAGCAGGTCACCTCCCTTAAGCTTCTTCTCTGGTAGGCTACATGCTCCGTATTTCACAGTTGGCTGCAAGGGTTTTCTGGGCTTATTATTTGGCTTGTATAGTGCGCGCGCGCGTTCTCTCTCTCTCTCTCTCTCCACACACACACACACTTTAATATTTACTTTTATCACTAATTTATTCACCTGCAGTCTCTCTCTCTCTCTCTCTTTCATTCACTATCTTATCTAATTTACGCTCGCTCTTTCACTCTCCCGCTCTCGCTCCCAAAAATATAGATCATTATCAAAGATTATTAGGCGTATAAAGATAGGATTGTAATGATGATAGACATAAATTACCTCGACCTAAATATTACCGTATTAATTTATGTAGCCTTATAATTATTATTATTAAAATCATTATTATTATCATTATTATTATTATTATTATTATTATTATTGAAATGCCACGATGTTATCATGTGGCGTTCACATGAATACCCAAGTCTACCATTAAGGGGGGTCACCTGCTTTTTTTTTTATCTTCTCTCCTTTTCTCTCTTTCTCTGGCTTGTATCCATTCGGCCCCATTCAGCCCACTTTTTAAAGACGTTTATCCCCATCCAGGTGTCGATTTCTTCCTGGCAAGCGATAGCGAGCCAGCATTGTATGGAGAAATCCGGCTTCGCCGGAGAAATTTTTCTATCAAAAAATGTACAAATTTAGCTTGCTGTCAAAACAAAACTATATATATGCTGGCTCGCTCCCACTCGCCAAGAAAATATTGACACCTGGATGGGGGTAAACGTCTTAAAACAGTAGGCTGAATGGATACAAGCCAGAGAAAGAGAGAAAGGGAGATAAAAAAGCGGGTGACCCCCCTTAACAGAGAAGGATAAGGGAGCTCACCACAGAGAATAAATAATCACCCTTTATCTTCTGTGGAGTAACGAGAGATTGGCCTATCACACAGGATCTGCCTCCTTAGACCATTGGCCCTGCTGCCCTGACATCCACACATTCCGACATATCAGCAAACGTTGCCCCTACCACGCCACCAGACTGAAGGAGTAACAAACGTTGCCCCTACCACGCCACCAGACTGAAGGAGTAACAAACGTTGCCCCTACCACGCCACCAGACTGAAGGAGTAACAAACGTTGCCCCTACCACGCCACCAGACTGAAGGAGTAACAAACGTTGCCCCTACCACGCCACCAGACTGAAGGAGTAACAAACGTTGCCCCTACCACGCCACCAGACTGAAGGAGTAACAAACGTTGCCCCTACCACGCCACCAGACTGAAGGAGTAACAAACCTATCACATACTTGGCAGTCTTGGAGACCTCATTTGCAACAGGTGTAAGTGATTATAACCTATAATTTTTTTTTTTTTTTTTTTTTTTTTCTATGTGATTGAAGGAGGCAAAAGGCATAACTGCCTATAGCGAGTGCCTCCCCCATAGTTGAAAGAGTGACAGGGCCAAAATCAAGGGACGTTCGAGCCAAAATGCCTGGACACACGGAGTTTGAAGCAATTTAAGTCATAGGAAGAGGGAAAGACTGATTCTGGGAGAGAGTTCCAGAGCTCAGATGTTGAGTAGAAGAAAGTTTGAGAGTAACGTTTCACTCTTGGGTTGGAGAGTTGCACAGAGTAGGGTGGGATTGAGTTGCAAGACGGGTACCACGTGCTCTACGTAAAGGAGGTGGTATGCACTGGGATAGCTCTGAGGAACACTGATTATTATAGTAGCGATAGAATAGCGAGAGAGATGCAACATTGCGGCGGAGAGAGAGAGATTGCAGAGAGTTGGTGAGTGGACGGGAGTTAATGATACGAAAGGCCTTCCTTTCAACTTTGTCTAGGAGAGCGGTGTGAGAGGAACCTCCCCACACATGTGAACAATACTCAATACAAGGGCGCACTATGCCCCTGTACAGAGCAAGAAGCTGTGCAGGGGAAAAGAACCCCCTAAGGCGGTTGAGCACACCCAGCTTCTGGGAGGCTGCCTTAGCAAGACTGGTAATATGGTCCTTCCAAATGAGAGCAGAAGAAAAAGAGACACCAAGAATATTGAGAGAAGATGAAGGGTTGATTTTTGTATTGTTGAAGAATAAGGGATAGTCCGCTGGGAGATCCTGACGGGTAGATAGATGGAGAAATTGGGTTTTGGAAGCATTAAAGTTAACAAGGTTTTCTCTGCCCCAATTGGAAATAGTATTTAGATCAGAATTTAAGAGTTCTATGGCTTCATTACGTTTGTCGTTGAGGGATTGCTGGCTGGGGCGTTCTGAAAAACTAATGGAGTAGTGTAAGGTTGAGTCGTCTGAGTATGAATGGATGGGAATTAAGGTATAGTTAAGGAGATCATTTATAAAAATTAGAAAGAGAATAGGAGATAGGACAGAGCCCTGAGGAACACCGGAGTTTATAAGGTGAGGAAGTGAACAATGGCCGTCCACAACCGCAGCTATGGAACGGCCGGAAAGGAAATTAGAGACAAAGGCACAGATGGAGGGATAGAAACCGAAGGAGGGTAGTTTAGAAATTAACGATTTATGCCAGACTCTATCGAAGGCTTTCGATATGTCTAGTGCAATAGAAAAAGTCTCACCGAAGTCCCGAAAGGAGGATGACCAAGAGTTAGTAAGATATGAAAGAAGATCACCAGTAGAGCGACCCTTAAGGAAGCCATACTGGCGATCTGAGAGCAGATTATGAGAAGAGAAATGCTTAAGAAATTTGGAAGCAAGAATAGTTTCAAAAACTTTAGAAAGACAAGAGATAAGAGCAATTGGACGATAGTTGGAGGGTTGAGAGCGGTCACCCTTCTTTGGGACAGGTTGAATGTGAGCAAACTTCCAGCATGAAGGGAAGACGTTAGAGGATAGACAGAGACGAAAGAGTTTGCCTAGGCAGGGAGTCAGCACGGAAGCACAGTTTTTGAGAACAACAGGAGGAACACCGTCCGGACCGTACCACATTTGCAACAGGTGTAAGTGTTTATAACCTATCATTTGCAACAGGTGTAAGTGATTATAACCTATCATTTGCAACAGGTGTAAGTGATTATAACCTATCGTTTGTAACTGGGGTTGAGCCCGTGGGTTTATGACTGGTGGTGTATAGACAATTTAATTTTACAATAAGTTGTCATCCCTTGTTTCCAAAAGGGATTAATCACATTTGCAATTGGTTCCGAGCCCACGTTTGCAACTGGGACTCTCAGAATAACAACTTTGTTTGCAACTGGTTGTCATGTAGTAGAAAAGTCATTGCAAGTCTACACCAAGAAAGAGCCAAAAAGACTGAAGTTATGAGTCTGCCAATAGACACCATCTCCGCTCAACTCTACATGATAGCCTTTGTTTGGATTCTTCTCATTGTCTCTCCGTCAACCAACAGTCAACCAAGCTTAATAGGGAGTCATCATCTTGGCCACTCTTTTCAAAGCCTGACGTTCCTGGACAGATTCTGACCAGCAGAGTATCTGTCAATTTAAAAAATAAAGATATATAAGATATCTCGGAGAGAGTTATTCGAACCAAATAAAATACCTGTATTTCAATGATATTCTATATTGTATAAATGTTAGTTTTATCTGTAACTTAAAAAGCAAGATGTCAGGGTAAAGAGAAAACCTACTCTGCCTTGGAGAATGTAATATCTAGCGTTAGGATCCTTAACTCTCGCCTAATTTGACGGTAAATTTCCCTGCAGACTGTTTTGCCCTTTCTGATGGGGCCATTACTTCCTCTTTAATGCTATCAGGCAGGCAATTTCGTCTGAGGAAGAGGTACGCAAAAATACAGAGGAAAGCGAGCAACAAATGTGTTGTAGACTTTACGAGGCTACGTCTAGCTTGTATATCTACTGTATGTGAAAAACAAAAAAGGATAACAAAGCTTGATACATGAGAGTGAGTTCTGGAAGTTTACACCACGCATCATGAAAAACTAGACATGGTATTTATACACAAATATGAAAAGAGCACTATGATTAATACTGTTAATGCAATACGATGTATACCAACACATTAATGACACTGTAATTGTACCATAGTTCCCATATACCGTACAAGAAGCCGATGTTAACCCAATGCTCGCAAGCTGATTCTCTAATAAATATAATGTTTAAGGGGATATGGTTCACTTTTTGGGCGATTTTGGCATGTATTCATTATTTTTCTAGTTTCCTCCCTAGACTTCCATCAAATTAAAAAAAACAAATCCATTAAACCCCCCTTCTAGATTAATGTGTACATTTTTCGGTAGAAAAATGTCCCGGCCGAAGGCCGATTCTTCCAACATTGCAGGCTCACTATCGTTCGCCAGGGAAAAAATCGACACCTTAATAGCACGAAATGTCTTAAAATTGACAACGAAATGGGGCGAAAGGAGTTAAAATCGTCTAACTAATGGGCCGAACGTCTTAAAATTTTATAACTAATGGGGTTAAACATGAGGAAGAAGAGGGCACAGAAAACCGGCCCATCTCCCCTTAAATAGGATCAGGATTAATTAAACTTATTCTATACATTACACTTTATCTAGAATGTATGATATATGTAGGGCAGCTCCTTGCATGTATTAAACTTATTCTAATACATTACACTGTATCTAGAATGTATGATATATGTAGGGCAGCTCCTTGCATGTATTAAACTTATTCTAATACATTACACTGTATCTAGAATGCATGATATATGTAGGGCAGCTCCTTGCATGTATTAAACTTATTCTATACATTACACTGTATCTAGAATGTATGATATATGATGTAGGGCAGCTCCTTGCATGTATTACACTTATTCTATACATTACACTGTATCTAGAATGCATGATATATGTAGGGCAGCTCCTTGCATGTATTAAACTTATTCTAATACATTACACTGTATCTAGAATGCATGATATATGTAGGGCAGCTCCTTGCATGTATTAAACTTATTCTAATACATTACACTGTATCTAGAATGCATGATATATGTAGGGCAGCTCCTTGCATGTATTAAACTTATTCTAATACATTACACTGTATCTAGAATGCATGATATATGTAGGGCAGCTCCTTGCATGTATTAAACTTATTCTAATACATTACACTGTATCTAGAATGCATGATATATGTAGGGCAGCTCCTTGCATGTATTAAACTTATTCTAATACATTACACTGTATCTAGAATGCATGATATATGTAGGGCAGCTCCTTTCATGTATTTCCAGGAATCCTCTAACAACAGACCAACAAGCTGTTCAATAAGCTACTACTTGTTTGGTGATTAATTGTTTTGCCTCATTTAGGTGTAAGATATGTCCGATAATTTAGCAACCATTTACATTGTAATTTGAATGGTTGTGAAGTAATGTCTACCCTTTCAGTATGATGAAGCATTTTTATATTATATTCTGACTAACATTTGACGATTTTATATATATTAGGGAGGGACCTGTGTAAGTGTAAAGGCTAATATTATATAAATTAACACTCTAGCTCAATCAAGTCCCTTTAAGGGGGGGTCACCTGCTTTGTTTCTCTTTCTCTCTTTTTCTAGCTTGTATCCATTCGGCCCCATTCAGCCTACTGTTTTAAGACGTTTATCCCCATCCAGGTGTCAATTTCTTCCTGGCGAGCGATAGCGAGCCAGTATTGTATGGAGAAATCCGGCCCGTGACTAATTATATTTGTTAACTAGTGTGTTTGTAATTGCCCGTGACTAGTTTTATTGGTTAACTAGTGTGTTTGTAATTGCCCGTGACTAGTTTTATTTGTTAACTAGTGTGTTTGTAATTGCCCGTGACTAGTTTTATTTGTTAACTAGTGTGTTTGTAATTGCCCGTGACTAGTTTTATTTGTTAACTAGTCTGTTTGTAATTGCCCGTGACTAGTTTTATATGTTAACTATAGGTAGTGCCAACGAACTTGGACAATAATCTTGGCCCCTTAACTTCTCATAACTCAAAAGGGCCTAGAGCAAACTGCCTGTCAATATCCACACCTATTTCCTGGTGGGCTCTTCCCAATTGATAGAAACGTCAGCTCGATTGCATTAATTCATTTTGAGTTATGAGAAGTTAAGGGGGTCAAGATTTTTGTCAAGTTCGTTGGCGCTACCTCGTGATTCTAATTGCCCGTGACTAGTGTTATTTGTTTACATCGTAGAAGTGTCCAGATAATATTGCGCTCTCTAACTTTCATATAAATTATCAATCAAGTTTTTGGTGCACTGTTGATTTTGGCCGCACGGAGTATTTGGGATGATGGAGAATCAATGAAGGCTATACAGATGCGGGGGAGAGAGGCTTAGGTGTGGGGTACTTACATTATTTATATCTCTCTCTCTCTCTCTCTCTCTCTCACACAAACACATTTTTTTTCTTCTATATTCCAACTACTCCCTCTCGGGCATAGGCTGAGAGCCTGTACATTCCACCGCTCAACACGGTGAAGCCCGTGAGGTCTTGTTCCAGTCTGGGGAGTGAGACATGTGAAGCATCCATCATGGCTCGAAGCAGCTCCATCTCTGAAGCGGCTGGTTGCTTCGCTCAAGTGCTTCACCGTCTCACCCTCCAGAATCAGACCCTCACTCTCAGAACGCCACCTATTGAGCAGTGAACTCACTAGGCAGTGTCCCCCTGTAACATATTTTGAATATGGGAATATTCATACAGTGTTATTTAATCAGGGAACAATGAGGGTATTTGTTTGGCATTTCGGTGGGCTTTGTGGTAATGCACTGATACTAGGTACAGCACAAATTCAATCCCAATAATATCTTCCCATTGACATATCGGGATTTGAACCCGGGTCCATTGGATTACCAATCCAGTGGCATGACCACTCCACCACACCTCCCCACACTCACACTCGCACTCACACACAGGCACACACACACATATACACACACACATACACAGGCACACACACACGCACACACACATACACAGGCACACACACACATACAAAGGCACACACACACATACACAAACACACATACACAGGCACACACACACAGGCACACACACACACCTACATAGGCACACACATATTCAGGCAGTCACACACAGGCACACACACACATACACAGGCACACACACACATACACAGGCACACATACACACACAGGCACACACATACACACACAGGCACACAAACACATACACAGGCACACACACACATACTCAGGCACACACACACCTACACAGGCACACACATATACAGGCAGTCACACACAGGCACACATACATACACAGGCACACACACACATACACAGGCACCGGCACACACATACATAGACTGGCACACACACACACACACACACACACACCTACACAGGCACACACATATACAGGCAGTCACACATACACACACACACATACACAGGCACAGGCACACACACACACACACCTACACAGGCACACACATATACAGGCAGTCACACACACACATACACATACACAGGCACACATACACATCCACTTCACAGGAACACACACACATACACAGGGACACACACACATACACAGGCACACACACATACACAGGCACACACACACACCTACACAGACACACACACGCATACAAGTAGGTAATCAAGAGAGCCAATACACCACCCCTCTCACCACCCTTTCCCAAATCCCTATCCCTCCCCCCCCCCCCCCCAGCACAGATTCCCTTTTACACGCAGTATGTGAATGTTGGTGCTACTTGCATGTACATAATAGTACTGCTATACCGCTGACCCACTTGGGAACACTCGACATTAGTTCGACGGTTATGAGGGATTTTGTGTTTTAACCCATACAGTACCGGTGACGTCTTTTGTGTTTTAACCCATTCAGTACCGGTGACGTCTTTTGTGTTTTAACCCATACAGTACCGGTGACGTCTTTTGTGTTTTAACCCATTCAGTACCGGTGACGTCTTTTGTGTTTTAACCCATACAGTACCGGTGACGTCTTTTGTGTTTTAACCCATACAGTATCGGTGACGTCTTTCGTGTTTTAACCCATTCAGTACCGGTGACGTCTTTTGTGTTTTAACCCATACAGTACCGGTGACGTCTTTTGTGTTTTAACCCATTAGTACCGGTGACGTCTTTTGTGTTTTAACCCATACAGTACCGGTGACGTCTTTTGTGTTTTAACCCATTCAGTACCGGTGACGTCTTTTGTGTTTTAACCCATACAGTACCGGTGACCTCTTTTGTGTTTTAACCCATTCAGTACCGGTGACGTCTTTTGTGTTTTAATCCATACAGTACCGGTGACGTCTTTTGTGCTTTAACCCATTCAGTACCGGTGACGTCTTTTGTGTTTTAACCCATTCAGTACCGGTGACGTCTTTTGTGTTTTAACCCATTCAGTACCGGTGACGTCTTTTGTTTTAACCCATTCAGTACCGGTGACGTCTTTTGTGTTTTAACCCATACAGTACCGGTGACGTCTTTTGTGTTTTAACCCATTCAGTACCGGTGACGTCTTTTGTGTTTTAACCCATTCAGTACCGGTGACGTCTTTTGTGTTTTAACCCATTCAGTACCGGTGACGTCTTTTCAATATATTCTTGAACCTAATAGACGATATTTACTCAACTTAGGAAGGACGTATACTTCATTACAAGGCTACAGACTACCGCGATGAATCCTTTCAGCTACCATACGTCTATCCTATAAAGCTTCGTAAAATCGTCTAAATGAAGCTCAAATCCAAATAAGAAAGACGTCGCCGGTACAGTTTTGATCGTTTATGTATGGTAATTTGAACACTTAAGGGGAGATTTCCACTTGAGGGACTTTTTTCTTGACCCCTTTCTTCCTCATGTCTAGCCCCATTGCTTTTGAGATTTTAAGACGTTTGCCCCATTAGTTTGGTGATTTTTAAGATATTTCCGCCCCATTCTATCAATTTTAAGACCTTTCGTGCCATTTAGGTGTCGATCTTATCCTGGCGAGCGATAGCGAGCCTGTAATTTAAGAGGAACCGGCTTTCAGCCGGGAAATTTTTCTACCGAAAAATGTACAAATTTATCTTGAAAGGGGGTCAAGGAGGTGTAATCTTAAGCTTGAAGGATATCTATAGGGACCAAACTAAAAACCTCCCCTTAAACAACTGAAACACTCATTACGTACATGTATAATCATTGTTACATTTAAACGTACAGTGCATCTCCAAACACTTTTATTCAGCTAAGGAAAGGTCTCGCGTACTAAATTGGACCGGAATATTTAGAATCCATGCGAGGTCTTATCTCCCGTTGCTCTTCGTGTCGTAACTGCCAATATCGTAAAATTAGCACCATTAACACTGAACAAAAGAGAAAGACATCGGAAAAACAAAATTATAATTGTGAATTATACGATATGATAGTCTGGGTTTGACGAGCATGAGGAAGTTATGACGTCGTAAGCCAAGAATCACCTGTTAATTAAGGGGGGTCACCGGCTTCTTTTTTATCTTTCTCTCCTTTTCTCTCTCTCCCTGTCTTGTATCCATTTGGCCCCATTCAGCCAACTGTTTTAAGACATTTATCCCCATCCAGGTGTCGATTTCTTCCTGGCGAGCGATAGCGAGCCAACATTGTATGGAGAAACCCGGCTTCGCCGGAAAAAAATTTCTATCGAAAAATGTACAAATTTAGCTTGCTGTCAAAACAAAAACATATATACATGCTGGCTCGCTACCGCTCGCCAGGAAAATATTGACACCTGGATGGGGGTAAACGTCTTAAAACAGTAGGCTGAATGGGGCCGAATGGATACAAGCCAAAGAGAGAGGGAGAGAAAGAGAAAAAAAGCGAGGTGGGCTCCCTTAATTAATAGGTTTGTTGTGCCTCTCACCTCGCAGTAACTTACGGCATCTCTGAGTATCTTAGCCATCATTGGACACATATTCCATTCTAAACATTATATGATACCTTATGATGTGTTCGCCACTCTTCTAGCGGCACCAAGGAGCGCGACGCCCCTCGTTTTGGGTGGTGATTTAGTCATGAGTTGAAGGATTATGCTTAAGATAATTCGTACACAAATAATGATAGATACAATAATACAATCAAATTTTGTATGAGACTGATCAAAGGTTAAGATACTATAGAAGTAAATATACAATGATTATGAAATACATTAGTAAGGGAACCCATTATCTCCAAGTTGCCTTTATTATATATACATTTTGTAAGAGACAGCGGCCATTAACGCGTGACTTATAACAGACTCAATACATATACCGTAACTGTACATTATCTGACGTGCATAACATAGACAACTCCAACTGTCTATAAATCCCATAATATCAGGTAAACACTTGGCTTGAAATATGTTTTGTCAATACTAAAACAAAAATACAATTACACATATAAAATCCCTAGAATATGCTGACACAATACACTGAAAGGGTACAGTAGGTCCAGGAAGTGAGCCCGTCTAAATGCTATCAATCTGCTTACACATCCCGTAATTAAAGATGAAGCTGTACAAGAAGGCTTCACTTTTTTATTGACGTGAATAATTACAGTTCTGTGATCTGGCGGGAATCCCGACTGATGAAAGGCTACAATTGTAATATTGAGGTATTATTGACTTTACATTTTACTATATGCTATTGTGCTTCATGTGTATGGTCCGTATCTCGCAGGCGGGAGGGTGCGAGTTTGATTCTCACTGGATAATCGTCTTCCACACTCATCCCCACGACCTTCCCTCTCTGGAATGACAACAATCAGAGGTACGGTAGGCCAGTATCGCATTTACAATGATCAAGCTGAATACAATGTTTACAGTAAACACTCACAACCACAGCCGCTACAACACTAGAAACTTACAACATGTACCGGTACTTCACCTAATACATACAACCATACCAGGCCGGACAAAAAGCCCACAATGACACACAGAGATTGGTGTATTTGCCTTGGGGAGAGGCTTGTCTTGCAGTGGGCATATTATATAAGGTTAATGTTAATTATTAATCATACTAATAACCGTTAAAGGAGTGAGAGATCAAAAAGAAAGCTGTAAACTAATCTCTATTCAAGTTAGTGTAACAATTAGTTGCATACATACTACTACTAGAACGAAGAATTTGTCCCAGGAAGGAATGTAACCAAAATATTAACACCTACAGACTACAGTATACCATGGCGTCCTTTACATGTTTTCTTAACACCTACAGACTACAGTATATCATGGCGTCCTTTACATGTTTTCTTAACACCTACAGACTACAGTATATCATGGCGTCCTTTACATGTTTTCTTAACACCTACAGACTACAGTATATCATGGCGTCCTTTACATGTTTTCTTAACACCTACAGACTACAGTATATCATGGCGTCCTTTACATGTTTTCTTGCTAACACTAGAGATTGTATACAGATTTGGGAAGACTTCTAGCAATCAAATCATTATCATCTATCTGAGTAAGCCTTTGATTCCCACATACCCCTTCTATTATATTAATAACTTGTCTACTAGAAGCCAGGATATAGAGCAAGGACTGTGTGGTGGTTTACTGAAATGGTTAACATTCCAGGGTCCAAAATTGCATGTTGAAAAGTTCTCTTATGCAACAGGACACGTGTACACTGTAAACAATATAAAGGTATGGACAAGGTAAATACAAAAAAGTTGGTATATTGATTGTGATTTACCTTTGGAAATTAATTGATATAACTCTTTACCCTTGTAGATGGGTTTATCACTACACAAAATCCTCCTAAATTACTAGCTTGCTTTCAATCACCAGACAAAAATCGACACCTACATATGGCTATGTAAATGGCACAAAAGGTCTAAATATTGACAACAAAATGGAGTGAAAGGTCTTATAATAGCCAAACTAATGGGACGAACGCTTAAAATGTCAAAACTAATGGGGCTAAACATGAAGCTGATGGAATACGTTTACTTCCCCATCTTAATTACCCAGCCATTCTGTAGAAAACTTGGCATAAATACAGTAGTTTGCAGATAATATATATAGTAGTTTCATAGTTTCCATTCAGTAAGGATGAATCAACTGCTAGGGGATTGCATTTTCCTCCAGATGAAAAAATAAGAAAGTAAATAATAATAATAATAATATATACAAAGTGAAAACAAAAATGTACTGAGGCGTATGAGTGAATCCCCGGCCCTGACTAATATTCTGGTACGGGTATCTGTGAGTGTTGGATTGTACTTTATAATATAGATCTTGGCCTGGGTGAGACTCGAGGAACAATAGGGTGTTATTGACGTTTGTACTCTCGTCTCTTCAACACTGGTTTATACAATGCACTGCGTTTATGATCAGTGGCTGCTTCCTCCCTTCTTCTCCTTCTTCTTTCGCACAAATACTCACACTCTTTATCTGTCTCTCTCTCCCTCCCCCCCCCTCTCTCTCTGTATATTATATATACCGGTATATATATATAGTGTAGAGCCAGTTCAGGATAAAGACTAATATATTCTACTTCATCATCTATATTGGTGACTAGTTTCGGGAACATTTCCCATCATCAGACACACATGAAGAAACTCTAGATCCAGGGTAGCCTTCCGGATATGTTACCCCGTGGGCACCTCTATTGTGAACTATATATATATATATATATATATATATATATATATATATATATATATATATATATATATTTGTAAATTTAGGCTAACCTGTCGCAGCCAACATCGGGAATAATATAAAGATCCCCTATAAATGGAAACATACCTATATAAATGGAAACACACCTATATAAATGGAAACACACCTATATAAATGGAAACACACCTATATAAATGGAAACATACCTATATAAATGGAAACACACCTATATAAATGGAAACATACCTATATAAATGGAAACATACCTATATAAATGGAAACACACCTATATAAATGGAAACACACCTATATAAATGGAAACATACCTATATAAATGGAACACACCTATATAAATGGAAAACACCTATATAAATGGAAACACACCTATATAAATGGAAACACACCTATATAAATGGAAACATACCTATATAAATGGAAACACACCTATATAAATGGAAACACACCTATATAAATGGAAACATACCTATATAAATGGAAACACACCTATATAAATGGAAACACACCTATATAAATGGAAACACACCTATATAAATGGAAACACACCTATAAATGGAAACATACCTATATAAATGGAAACACACCTATATAAATGGAAACACACCTATATAAATGGAAACACACCTATATAAATGGAAACACACCTATATAAATGGAAACACACCTATATAAATGGAAACACACCTATATAAATTCAACAAGAATGGGACCAGGAATGTGTAGCATCCAATATCAATTCTATAAATTACTAAAACAATCATAATTATATATAATTATATTTTAGACTAATTCATAAATTACCATAACATGACTAAACCGAAAATCTGTAGCAGGTGCAATGCCCTAGGTCATCAGCTGATATACAGTACTCACTCTCACTCACTCACTCTCTCTCTCTCTCTCTCTCTTATATATATATTCATAGAGAGAGGCAGAGAGAGAGAGAGAATCAGAGTCTATATACTATAATGTTTATATATTCGATGTGTAATATAGTACAGTATGATATAACTGAGAGAAAGGGTTAATACAGTTGTGTTGTACCCCATCAACCAGTCCACATAATTAGTATATAGTAGATTTATGGGAGGCAGTTGGTTTTTCGAGTCCTCCTCCTCCCTCATGTTTAGCCCTATTAGTTATGAGATTTCAAGACATTCGCCTCATTAGTTTGGCGATTTTCAGACCTTTTGCCCCATTCCTTTGCCAATATTAAGAGCTTTCGTGCCATTTAGTTGTCGGTTTTTCCATGTCGAGCGAAAGCGAGCCTGTATTTGAAGAGGAATCGGCCTTCGGCCGGGACATTTTTCTACCGAAAAATTTACACTTTTTATGTGGGTGTTTTTTTAAAGTTTGATGGAGGTTTAGAGAGCAAACTAAACCACCTCCTTAAACCATTGAGCCGAACCAGTAAATTATGCCGCACAATACCGTCTGAGCTCCCTTAACTGGTCCATGTGTCAAGCTCCCTTAACTGGTCCATGTGTCAAGCTCCCTTAACTGGTCCATGTGTCAAGCTCCCTTAACTGGTCCATGTGTCAAGCTCCCTTAACTGGTCCATGTGTCAAGCTCCCTTAACTGGTCCATGTATCAAGCTCCCTTAACTGGTCCATGTGTCAAGCTCCCTTAACTGGTCCATTCGGCCCCATTCAGCCTACAGTTTTAAGACGTTTACCCCCATCCATGTGTCAATATTTTCCTGGCGAGCTTAGGTAGCTATAATATTGGTGAAGTGTAGGGGATATAGGTTGTAGTAGATGTATTTAGTGTAGGGAAAGAACTAATAGTGATGTAGGAATTCTGGGGTCTGCCTCGTATGGGTCAATAGGCCTTCTGCAGATTTCCATTTTTCTTATGTTCTTATGTTCTTAAGCCAAAGAGGGAGGGAGAGAAAGAGAAAAAAAGCGAGATGGGCTCCCTTTAATCCTATATTAGTGTGTCATGACAAATGTGTTCCACCTTTTACTTGAGGCGTTTCGTATATTGGCCAGCACAATAATTATGTGGTGCATTACTATGTGCTAAATTTGAGTTAGTGCAAATTGAGTAAGTGAAAATACTGACCTGGGCTGATATTTAACGGGGATATTTTTTAAATATATCATTAGCGTGTCAGAAATGTTCAATAAAAATCTGTACTAACTTTCACTCTAGGACATAAATCGAGACTCTTAAGTTTTCTAAGCGATCCCGTACTTTATCAAATTATCTCATTAATTCTTTATCTGGGATAGCTTTGTTTCGGTGTTTGAGGGTTCATAAAAGGCCAGGATGTTCAGTGTGTCTTAGAGTGTATAGAGAAAAAAGGTGTCGCCATGTAGCATGCAGGTATGACTATAATACATTAATAATTAAGGTAATGAACTGTCTATATTAGAAGAAAAAAAAAAAAAAAAAAAAAAAAAAAAAAAATATAATATATATATATATATATATTTATATATATATATATATATATATATATATATATATATATATATATATATATATATATATATATACATATATATATTATATATATATATATATTATATATATATATATATATATATATATATATATATATATATATATATATATATATATATATATATATATAAAATAACGGGGTATGTGCCGGAGTATATAAATAGATAGATAGAATAATAAGTTACACAAACAAATTAAAGGAAACCAATATTGGAATAAAGGAAAATTCCAGGTAAAATTCAAAATGGCGGCCAATAACCCCCGCGATGAGAGTAGACGTCATCACAAAATTGACTCGGTAACCTCAACATTTAGGCTCGTATCCCTGGCCCATATTATATAAGCCGAAAACGATGGGTCACGGAGAATATTATAAGGAGATTAAGCGGGGATCGCTAATTTTTCGGTCCATTTTGTCATGTATGTATTATGTTTTCTAGTTTCCTCCCTAGACCTCCATCAAACTAAAAAAAAACAGAACCCAAGGATATATTTCAAGATATATTTGTACATTTTTCGGTAGAAAAATGTCACGGCCTAAGGCCCATTCCTCCTAAAATACAGGCTCGCTATCGCTCGCCAGGAAAAAATGTACACCTAAATGACACAAATGACAAAGATAAGGGACGAAAGTTCTTAAAATCGCCAAACTAATGGGCCAAACGTCTTAAAATGTGAACACTACTGGGCTAAGCATGAGGGAGTTAGGTGGCCCCTACAAACGGCCCACGAGCCTCCAGGGCCACGAACGGCTTGTATAATAAGACCCTTCATCAGTATAGGCCACCTTTATCTTCCGGTAGTAGGCCATTACGCAACCTTCACTATTTGATCCATTTTTTCATTTATGTATTATTTGTTTCTGGTTTCCTCCCTAGACCTTCATCAAACTTAAAACACAAACAAACCAGGATCCCCTTTTGTACATTTTTCGGTAGTAAAAATGTGTTCCTCCTAAATTTCAGGCTCGCTATCGCTCGCCAGGAAAAAAAACGACACCTAAATGACACGAAAAGTCTTAATATTGACAGAAAAAGGGGCAAAAGGTCTTAAAATTGCCAAAGTAATGGGCTAAGCATGAGGGAGTTTGGGGGACCCGAAAAACGGCCCATCTCCCCTTAAAGATTAATGGACCACTTTCTCCCTCATGTTTAGCCCCATTAGTTTTCAGATGTTAAGATGGTTGCCCCATTAGTTAGTCGATTTTAATACCTTTCGACCCCATTTCTTCGTCAATATTTAGACCTTTCGTGCTATTTAGGTGTCGATTTTTTCCCTGGCGAACGATAGTGAGCCTGTAACGGTACATTTTTCTACCGAAAAATGTACAAATTAATCTAGAAGGGGGATCTAATGGATGTTTTTTAAGCTTGATGGAGGTATAGGGAGGAAACTAAAACAACCATAAAAAGCGCATTAAAAAGGCAAATAAACGGCCCATCTCCCCTTAACTATCCGTCTAACCCACCCATCCCACCATTCGTTACTTTATAGAATGTCTGCTCACCACCTAACCTTCTTCGCTCCTCATTCTCACCTAACCTTCTTCGCTCCTCATTCTCACCTAACCTTCTTCGCTCCTCATTCTCACCTAACCTTCTTCGCTCCTCATTCTCACCTAACCTTCTTCGCTCCTCAATCTCACCTAACCTTCTTCGCTCCTCATTCTCACCTAACCTTCTTCGCTCCTCATTCTCACCTAACCTTCTTTGCTCCTCATTCTCACCTAACCTTCTTCGCTCCTCATTCTCACCTAACCTTCTTCGCTCCTCAATCTCACCTAACCTTCTTCGCTCCTCATTATCACCTAACCTTCTTCGCTCCTCATTCTCACCTAACCTTCTTCGCTCCTCATTCTCACCTAACCTTCTTCGCTCCTCATTCTCACCTAACCTTCTTCGCTCCTCAATCTCACCTAACCTTCTTCGCTCCTCATTCTCACCTAACCTTCTTCGCTCCTCCTTCTCACCTAACCTTCTTCGCTCCTCCTTCTCACCTAACCTTCTTCGCTCCTCCTTCTCACCTAACCTTCTTCGCTCCTCCTTCTCACCTAACCTTCTTCGCTCCTCATTCTCACCTAACCTTCTTCGCTCCTCATTCTCACCTAACCTTCTTCGCTCCTCATTCTCACCTAACCTTCTTCGCTCCTCCTTCTCACCTAACCTTCTTCGCTCCTCATTCTCACCTAACCTTCTTCGCTCCTCCTTCTCACCTAACCTTCTTCGCTCCTCCTTCGCTCTGTGTGTTCACTGTCTTTCTGCTCCCTCCCTGCCACGCCTGTCTGGAATATTCTCTTTTAAGGGGAGATGAGCCGTTTTTATTGGCTCATTTATGTAATTTTTTTTTTTTTTTTTTTAGTTTCCTCCCTAGACCTCCATCAAGCTTAAAAAAACACCCCCTAGACCCCCTTTCAAAATAAATTTGTACATTTTTCGGTAGAAAAATGTCCCGGCCGAAGGCCGGTTCCTTTTAAAATTTCAGGCTCGCTTTCGCTCGCCAGGAAAAAATCGACACCTAAATCGCACGAAAGGTCTTAAAATTGACAACGAAATGGGGCGAAAAGTGTTGAAATCACCAAACTAATGGGTCTAACGTTTTATAATCTCAAAACAAATGGGGCTTAACACGAAGGAGAAAAGGGACCAGAAAAACGGCCCATCTCCCCTCAATTTATCTTGGTCGTTTTACCTTCCACTCTCTCTCTCTCTCTCTCTCTCTCTCTTCGATGTTTCTATTAACTATCCCTGCATTTGTTTTGCCTTCTACCCATTACCTCTCCGCCTTGCTAATCACTACCTATCATCCCTCTTCTCTCCTCCTTCTATCTTCCTTCTATCTTCCTTCTATCTTCCTTCTATCTTCCTTCTATCTTCCTTCTATCTTCCTTCTATTCCCTTCCTTCCTTTCTTTCTTCCATTCCTGTTATAATATTTTTCTTCTTCCCGTATCTTCATTCTTTCCTAAAGGGGTCAAGATGCACCCCTATAAGAGCCTCTTGATCCTTTAAGGGGGCCCACCTTGCTTTTTTTTTTCTCTTTCTCTCCCTCTCTCTTTGGCTTGTATCCATTTCGGCCCCATTCAGCCAACTGTTTTAAGACGTTTATCCCCATCCAGGCGTCGATTTCTTCCTGGCGAGCGATAGCGAGCCAGCATTGCATGCAGAAATCCGGCTTCGCCGGAGAAATTTTTCTATCGAAAAATGTACAAATTTAGCTTGCTGTCAAAACAATTATATGTATATATATATATATATATATATATATATATATGTTAGTATAGCCAGGTAATAGATTCTCTTTTAAACAGACGAGGTTAAAGGCAACAGCAGTTTCAGCATTCAGTATTTTATTGTTACAGCTTTCAATAGTTCTAACAATTTTCCTCTGGGGTTCAGAAATGAGGTACAACAGGTTAGCAAAATTCATGGTGGATCCAACGTTTCACAAGTAAACATCTTGCATCTTCAGGGAATGGGCAGGTAATGATTAGAATAATGACAAAGCAACATATTTATACAAAATTTGAGGATCAAGAATAGGTAGGTGGGCGGAGCTACTGGGTGTGGGGTGGCTGTTCATTGGTGGAAGGCAGTCTATTCGCGAGACGGGCACTAAATCTTATCGGTGGTTGGTTGTTGGCTGTGGGTGGCTGTGATTGGTTGGTGTTGTCAGTTGTGTGCTGAGCGCGGAAAGGTAAGGGAGGGGGGCACAGGGCGAGAGGAACGAGGGCAGTATGCCTGTAGCGCTTGCCTGAAGGAAGAATTTGAAGGTCTTGTGTATATATATATATATATATATATATATATATATATATATATATATATATACTGGAGAAAATATTGACACCTGGATGGGGGTAAACTTCTTAAAACAGTAGACTGAATGGGGCCGAATGGATACAAGCCAGGGAAAGAGAGAAAAGGAGAGAAAAAAAAAAAAAAAAAAACGGTGACCCCCTTTAAGCTCCTACCCTTGATCATGGTCCTCTACTTACAGGCTACTTTTTACCGCATCACCCTCCTTCAATCTACATAATAGGGTTTCTTTTTAATGCATCACCCTCCTTCAATCTACATAATAGGGTTTCTTTTTAATGCATCACCCTCCTTCAATCTACATAATAGGGTTTCTTTTTAATGCATCACCCTCCTTCAATCTACATAATAGGGTTTCTTTTTAATGCATCACCCTCCTTCAATCTACATAATAGGGTTTCTTTTTAATGCATCACCCTCCTTCAATCTACATAATAGGGTTTCTTTTTAATGCATCACCCTCCTTCAATCTACATAATAGGGTTTCTTTTTAATGCATCACCCTCCTTCAATGTACATAATAGGGTTTCTTTTTAATGCATCACCCTCCTTCAATCTACATAATAGGGTTTCTTTTTAATGCATCACCCTCCTTCAATGTACATAATAGGGTTTCTTTTTAATGCATCACCCTCCTTCAATCTACATAATAGGGTTTCTTTTTAATGCATCACCCTCCTTCAATCTACATAATAGGGTTTCTTTTTAATGCATCACCCTCCTTCAATCTACATAATAGGGTTTCTTTTTAATGCATCACCCTCCTTCAATCTACATAATAGGGTTTCTTTTTAATGCATCACCCTCCTTCAATCTACATAATAGGGTTTTCTTTTTAATGCATCACCCTCCTTCAATCTACATAATAGGGTTTCTTTTTAATGCATCACCCTCCTTCAATCTACATAATAGGGTTTCTTTTTAATGCATCACCCTCCTTCAATCTACATAATAGGGTTTCTTTTATGTGATAGGAGCGGACAAAAGGGACAAATGCCTGTAGCAAGTGACTTTTTTTAATCAAGTAAAAGTTCAGCGAATGTAAAGGCACAGTCGTGAACACTAACAGCTACGCAACCAATTGCATCCGAGTCGAACCCAAACAAGACAATGCGTCCTTTATTATTCCCCAGAAGCTTCCTAACTTGGCACAATGGGTTCAAAGATTGCTATGGGTATATACTTGACTGTGCTTATGACTGTACGGTCGCGCTAATAAGTCATGTCCCAGTTGTCATTACGTTTAGCTTGCTCTGTGCTGTATTAATGTCTGTCAGATGTTGAATTTGGTAATTACTCCCTCTCGGGCATAGACTGAGAGCCTGTACATTACACATTCAACCGTACAGTCGGTCACCTTTCCGACTGGACCACCTAATGGTAATTTCGCTGGGTCTTTCGCTCTGATATTACTAATATCGCTCACTACCCCCCACCCTGAATCTGTTCCATATTATGTCCCATAGATGGCGTCGTTAGATTTGCTGGGAAGGAGAGGGGTGGGCTACACGGAGAAGGGGGTGGGTGGGGGTTATTGTGTAGGGAAGGTTGGAAGTGTGTAGGGTGGGGGAGGGGGGTTACGTGAATATTTCACCAGGTTTATGGTTATCATTTTATCTCTTGATATTAATTAAGATGTAAATAGCTTTTGCTAGTGAAATTTGCCTTTAAGAAATATTTGTTTATGTGTAATTATTGTTTGCAAACCAATTTGTAGGGATTGCTAGATTCACTATCTATTTAGTAAGACAGCTCTTTCTTACTCATTCACTCACACTATCTATCTATCACTCTATCTATCTATATCTATCCACATTATAGATTAGTCTTTTCCTTAGCTGATGTTCATTTGCTCTTCTTTGGGTTAATGTTGGTCTCTTAATTTTGGTTGAGGTCCCGGGCTGGCCCGTATTGTCGATTTGCGGCATTTGTTTTGGGGCTCCTCATACCTCTCTGTCTCATGCCTTTTTCTTCAAATACAGCATTATGTGTAGCATTGTGTTGTTACTTAAAATAACATAATGTATTGCATATCCATCTAGTCGTCATTAGTGAAATGCCCATACCAAAATAACAGCTTTCATAACTGGTCGCTTACACCAAAGAATCCTACACTGTTAGAGACAAATGATGAGGTCATTCAGCAATAAAAGCAGTGTAATATATATTGATATCATTATGATATTCTCCAGATGTGTATTTTGTGTTTGAGAAGGGGGTTTGGAGAAGAAAAAAAAAATATATATGACTAAAAGACAGTATACAAATATCAGACGTTAGAACTGGTAATGATATAGTTTAGATTTTCGCCTACTCTTATGACTTCAGAAAGCTACCTTACCTTTGTTATGTTTTAAAATGTACTATTTCTTTAAACTAATTTAGTATTGTCTGTTTTTTTATATGCAGTGCAATCTCAGGCAACTAATAACATATTCTCACGCAATTGACAACAGTGATAGTCATTGGTCGACCATCACTCTCTAACCTCGGAAACACAAACTACGTCAACTAAGCATTACTCTTGGCATAATTGGTAATCACACACACACACACACACACACACACACACACACATAATATTGTGTGCCTCAATAAGCATGAATATGCTTTTTATAGAGAATTATTTTCGGTTGCATCATTGAACACTTAGCAAAGTAATTATTTAGCAACAGGACTAAATGTATGCTACGCAATTGATATATATATATTATCATAATCATATATTTCGTGACACCTCATGTAATAGTGGGTGGAAATAATAATAGCCATTATGTGCGTATGCGTGAGTGTGTGCATGTCTGTTTGTGTGCATATGCTTGTGGCGTGTTATAGTGTAGTAATTATAGTTCAGAAATATATACATATAAGTATATGTTGTAAGAACAGAAATATAAAGTCTTTAAGGTATATTTCTTTGAATATAGTATTTATTCAAGTTCTATATTTAACAATTATACATTACACTGTATATACAGAATATTAAGCAACATGACATTTAGCAAATGCCGTATGCATTACATTTTGTGTCTAAGTGTATGAGGGAGACAAAAGGCAGGTTGCCTGTAACGAGTGTCTCCCCAAAAGCCAAAAGAGTGACAGAGCCAAATTCAAGGGACGTTGTGGTAAAAGAAATGCCAGAACACACGAAGTTTAAAATAGCTTAAGTCATCGTATAAATGAAAAATGTATTAAGGGAGAAGTTCTAGAGTTCACCTGTTGAGTAGAAGAAAGACTGAGAATGCCAATACTTGACTTTGAGAGCTGGACAGAATAGGAGTGGGACTGTGTTGCAAGGCGGGTGCCTGGCACTCATGGGAAGGGACCGATATGATCCAAATTATTTCTCATGTATTTACCCATGCATTGGAGAAGTCTAAATAACTATATATTCATTGTAATGAATCATAGATATTACTAATGCAAACCAAAACTCCTATATTATCATTTCTGTTCTGTTCTCCGCTTACACTGTTTCTTAACCTACCGTTTTAAACACTTGTTAGATAATACATATGGAGAGCTTAAGTCTAATGTTAATAACGTTAATATTAGCACACCCATATGTATAATTTACCTTTACATATCAATATTTTGTTTCATATATAGATGACTGTCAACATGGTTTCCATGGAAACGAGAGCTTGTTGGTAATTTGGTAATATAATCACAGTAAAGGTCAAACTACCATTACACCAAAAGTAAACGTCTACACACACATTGTTCTCTACAATGATATTTTTCGTGTATTAATTATCAAATCAAATTACCACAGTAATCCTTTGTATTTTAATTAGTATAACTATAATAATGGTTTCCAATGCAAGTCACTAGTATATATTGTCTCCAGGCATACCAACAGTTATATTCTGCACATTTTTATAATCAAAACAACTTCACGGGAAGCACATCAAACACTTGTTATTTTTTAGCATTGAAAGATAACGCAAGTGGGTGAAAACCATTATATTGTTAAGGACAGTAAAGGTAGAGGGTATATATTGCTATCGTGACACATGTTGGCATGCCTGAACAGCTGTAAGTGTGGCATTTTCAGAGGTGTTACGGTGGCGAGGAATTGAACCAAACCAATTTCAACTTTCTGTCATGAGACAATAGAGGTCAAAATAGCATAAACGTCTACAGTGAGGTAATGGAAGTTTGATGCTGCAGAGTATTTCAGTCCTTATCTAGCTGTGCAATAGATCGTTAATACAATCAATCATAAAATACGGTTGCCAGTTTCACTCTAATTTTTGACATACCAATTGTCCTGGATGGCATAGAATACATAGACATTTGCATTATTATATATACCTACGGTAGTTCATCAACTAATTTACTTCCGGAATACGATTATATGCATACGACAAATAAAAAAAAAGTTCATGGCCAGTAAATGTTTTTAAACTGCTTTGTAAAAAGTTAAATGATAGTAAAAACTGTACATCAAATAAGATTAATATGTAAATCGGCCATGATCACATTGTACAAAAAGCTAATACAAATTTTTTTTTATTTTTTTTTGCTTGTTTTGTATAACATTGTTGAGAACATTGTGTTTTACTTTGGGTGTAATGGTAGTTTGACCTTTACTGTGATTATATTCCTAAGCTACCAACAAGCTCTCGTTTCCATGGAAACCATGTTGACAGTCATCTATATATGAAACAAAATATTTATATGTAAAGGTAAATTATACATATGGGTGTGCTAATATTAATATTATTAACATTAGACTTAAGCTCTCCATATATATTATCTAACAAGTGTTTAGAGCAGTGGGTTAAGCAACAGCTTAAGCGGAGAACGGAACTGTAGCAATGATTAAAAATAATAATAATACATATTATAATAGTGTTTAAAGGGAGATTTCACTAAACAACGATATCACCCCCCCCCCCCCCCCCACCCGCTACAGTATCCCTATAGTCCTTCCCTCTCCTTCCCAGTAAATCTAACTACGCCATCTATGGGACATATTATACAACAGATTCAGGGTGGGGGGTAGTGAGCGGTCTTACTAATATCAGAGCGAAAGACTCCCAGCGAAATTACCATTAGGTGGCCCAGTCGGAAAGGTGACCGACTGTACATTGAACGGCGAAGCCCGTGAGGTCCCGTTCCAGTTTAGGGAGTGAGACATGTGAAGCACTTTGGGATACAACCAGCCCCCGATATCTTGCCTTCGCAAGATGCGCGGTTGCCCACCCACTGCTCGAAGCAGCCACATCTCTAAAACTGCTTCGCTCCAATGCTTCACTGTCTCACCACCTAGACTCGGACCCTCACTCTCAGAACGCCACCTATTAAGCAACTAAGCATTGCCCCCCCCCCCCCTGTAGCATATTTTGAATATGAGAATATTCATACAATGCTATTTAATCAGGGAACAATGAGGGTATTTTTTCGGCGTTTCGGTGGGCTTTGTGGTAATGCACTGATACTAGGTACAGCACAAATTTCCATCCCAATAATATCTTCCCATTGATACATCGGGATTCGAACCCGGGACCATTGGATTACCAGTCCAGTGACATGACCACTCCACCACACCTTCCTTATAGGAACATGTTTGTATATTTCAATCTATATGAAGAAATGAAGCTTAGACATTGGTGATACCAATTATTTATCAGAACATACTTGGTGCCGATACATCACTTATTAGCGCGACTGTACACATCACAATCGGTAAAGCAACATACAAACAGTACTGCACAATTGTCCACATTAATTTGTATCTAATCTGTAATTTTATATATGGACTTAAGGGGCCCACCTCGCTTTTTTTCTCTTTCTCTCCCTCTCTCTTTGGCTTGTATCCAATCGGCCCCATTCACCCTACTGTTTTAAGACGTTTACCCCCATCCAGGTGTTAATATTTTCCTGGCGAGCGGTAGCGAGCCAGCATATATATTTTTTTGTTTTGACAGCAAGCTAAATTTGTAAATTTTTCGATAGAAAAATGTCTCCGGCGAAGCCGGATTTCTCCATACAATGCTGGCTCGCTATCGCTCGCCAGGAAGAAATCAACACCTGGATGGGGATAAACGTCTTAAAACAGTTGGCTGAATGGGGCCGAATGGAAACAAGCCAGAGAAAGAGAGAAAAGGAGAGTGAGATAAAAAAACAAACAGGTGACCCCCCTTAAATATAGTGTGATTGACTTACAAGGATATGCAACATGGATTGCACAATAAAGTACACGGCTACTTCAATCATATAAATTATAATTATTTCCATACATAAAATAACTGTGTGCTAATTCCTGTGGCCAACTGTACATAAGTAACAATGTATGTATTTGTATTCTGCCTCTGTCCTTATCTTTCTTTTCTTTCAATTGCCTTCTTCTTCCTCCTCCTCTTCTTCTACTTCTTGTTCACGGCTTCTTACAATTTTATCCGTTTCCCTCTGTTCTCGATTTCTTCTTTATTTGTGCCTTCTTCTATTCCTTCTTCCCCTGTCTTCTTCTACATCTATGCCTCCCTTTTCTCCATATATCTTCTTCTTCTTCTTCTTCTTCTTCTTCTTCTTCTTCTTCTTCTTCTTCTTCTTCTTCTTCTTCTTCTTCTTCTTCTTCTTCTTCTTCTTCTTCTTCTTCTTCTTCTTCTTCTTCTTCTTCTTCTTCTTCTTCTTCTTCTCTTCTTCTTCTTCTTCTTCTCTCTTCTTCTTTCTTCTCTTCTTTCTTCTTCTTCTCTTTCTTCTTCTTCTTCTTCTTCTTCTTCTTCTCTTTCTTCTTCTTCTTCTTCTTCTTCTTCTTCTGCTTCTCTCCTCCTCCTCCTCCTCCTCCTTCTCTCCTCCTCCTCCTCCTCCTCCTCCTCCTCCTCCTCCTCCTCCTCCTCCTCCTCCTCCTCCTCCTCCTCCTCCTCCTCCTCCTCCTCCTCCTCCTCCCTCCTCCTCCTCCTCCTCCTCCTCCTCCTCCTCCTCCTCCTCCTCCTCCTCCTCCCAATAGTCCAATCTTCCGAGATCTTGCTTTCAGAATAAATTTTCATGACCCTCGAAGTCTCTTGCTTTCTTCTCTCTCTCTCTCTCTCTCTCTCTCTCTCTCTCTCTCTCTCTCTCTGTGTGTTTGTTTTAGGCGTTTCTCATTCTCCCAACCTCTCTCTCTCTCTCTGTATGTGTGTGTGTGTTTATGTGTTAGGCGTTTCTCATTCTCCCAACCTCTCTCTCTCTCTCTGTTTGTTTTAGGCGTTTCTCATTCTCCCAACCTCTCTCTCTCTATTCTCTATATCTGCTCATTCTCTCTCTCTCTCTCTCTCTCTCTGTTTGTTTTAGGCGTTTCTCATTCTCCCAACCTCTCTCTCTCTCTCTCTCTCTGTGTTTGTTTTAGGCGTTTCTCATTCTCCCAACCTCTCTCTCTCTCTCTCTCTCTCTCTCTGTGTTTGTTTTAGGCGTTTTCTCATGTCTCCCTCCTCCCTCTCTCTCTCTCTCTCTCTCTCTCTCTGTGTTTGTTTTAGGCGTTTCTCATTCTCCCAACCTCTCTCTCTCTCTCTCTCTCTCTGTTTGTTTTAGGCGTTTCTCATTCTCCCAACCTCTCTCTCTCTCTGTGTTTGTTTTAGGCGTTTCTCATTCTCTCCCACCCTCCGCCTCTCCCCCTCTCTCTCCTCCTCGTCAATCTCGTCTCTCTCCTCGCATCTCACTCTCTCTGTGTTTGTTTTAGGCGTTTCTCATTCTCCCAATCTCTCTCTCTCTCTCTCTCTCTGGTATAATCATCGTCCAATCACCATCAGCCCCTAGTCTTAATCGATCCAATTAGCCCCTCTCCCTTTATCCATCGATCTATCTATCTATCTATCTATCCATATTGCTATCCCTCTTCTTTCTTTCTCCTTGAGGGAAGTAAATAAGAAAGCAAACAGTTACATGTACAAGTTATGCACCTCCACGTCCTCTCTCTCTCTCTCTCTCTGTATGTGTGTGTGTTTGTGTTTTAGGGCCTTCTCATTCCCCCCCCGCCCCCCCCCCTCTCTCTCTCTCTCTCTCTCTCTTGTGTTTTTGTGTTTTAGGGCCCTCTCATTCCCCCTCCCCCCCCCCCCCCCCCCCCCCTCTCTCTCTCTCTCTCTCTCTCTCTAGTGTTTGTGTTTAGGGCCTTCTCATCCCCCCTTCTCCCCCCCCCCCCCCCCTCTCTCTCTCTCTCTCTCTCTCTATGTGTGTGTGTTTGTGTTTTAGGGCCTTCTCATCCCTCCCCCCCTCTCTCTCTCTCTCTCTCTGTATGTGTGTGTGTTTGTGTTTTAAGGCCTTCTCATTGCCCCCTCCCTCTCTCTCTCTCTCTCTCTCTCTCTCTCTCTCTCTCTGTCTCTCTCTATCTCTCTCTCTCTCAGCCACCAGTTCTAAGCCTATATCCAACATAGAAAAAACAAAGAACAATCCAGTCTGATACCCGTGCAACAGATCCAACGAATATTGCTGGTAAAAATTGTTGGTCCTGGAATATTGGCGGTAATACCCCTCGTGTGATACCCTCCATAACCTCCCCTCAAGCCCACCTGCTTAACGGGAGATTTTCACTTACGGACTTTTGTTCTGGATCCCCTTCTCCCTCATGTTTGTTGTTCTGGATCCCCTTCTCCCTCATGTTGTTGTTCTGGATCCCCTTCTCCCTCATGTTGTTGTTGTGGATCCCCTTCTCCCTCATGTTGTTGTTGTGGATCCCCTTCTCCCTCATGTTGTTGTTCTGGATCCCCTTCTCCCTCATGTTGTTGTTGTGGATCCCCTTCTCCCTCATGTTGTTGTTTGTGGATCCCTTCTCTCCCTCATGTTGTTGTTGTGTTTCCCTCATGTTGTTGTGGATCCCCTTCTCCCTCATGTTGTTGTTGTGGATCCCCTTCTCCCTCATGTTGTTGTTGTGGATCCCCTTCTCCCTCATGTTGTTGTTCTCCCTCAGTTATGTGATCCCCTTCTCCCTCATGTTGTTGTTGTGGATCACCTTCTCCCTCATGTTGTTGTTGTGGATCCCCTTCTCCCTCATGTTTTTGAGATTTAAGACACTCGCCCCATTAGCTTGCCGATTATAAAACCTCTCGCCCCATTTGTTTTCAATTTTAAGACCTTTCCTGCTATTTAGGTGTCGATTTTTTCCTGGCGAGCGGTAGTGAGCTTGTTATTTAGGAGGAATCGGCCGTCGGCCGGGAAATTTTTCTACTGAAAAATGTACACATTAATCTCAAAAGGAAGCGGGGGTCTTTGAGGTATTTTTTTCTTTTAAAGCTTGATGGAGGTCTAGGGAGCAAATTAAAAACCTCCCCTTACCAGTGGGTTCGTTCCAAGTCATTTCGCCCAAAACTTTCAGGAACCAAATGAAATAATTAATCATAAAAGGCTTAAATTAGTGAGAAAATTACTGTGTGTCAAGATTATGAACTTCCATATCGTGCAATAGTTGCGTAAGGTGAGTGCTATCAATAGTTGCGTAAGGTGAGAGCTATCAATAGTTGCGTAAGGTGAGTGCTATCAATAGTTGCGTAAGGTGAGTGCTATCAATAGTTGCGTAAGGTGAGTGCTATCAATAGTTGCGTAAGGTGAGAGCTATCAATAGTTGCGTAAGGTGAGAGCTATCAATAGTTGCGTAAGGTGAGTGCTATCAATAGTTGCGTAAGGTGAGAGCTATCAATAGTTGCGTAAGGTGAGTGCTATCAATAGTTTAAGGTGAGTGCTATCAATAGTTGCGTAAGGTGAGTGCTATCAATAGTTGCGTAAGGTGAGAGCTATCAATAGTTGCGTAAGGTGAGTGCTATCAATAGTTGCGTAAGGTGAGTGCTATCAATTTGTTCATGTGGAAAACAACCCCAAAATAAACTTCTTAATTTTTAACCAAATATACCCTAATATAACCAAGTCTAACCTAGCGAAATTAACTTAAACCTTAAATACCCTAAATTAACCAAGTCTAACCTAGCGAAATTAACTTTACCTAATATACCCTAAATTAACCAAGTCTAACCTAGCGAAATTAACTTAAACCTTAAATACCCTAAATTAACCAAGTCTAACCTAGCGAAATTAACTTAAACCTTAAATACCCTAAATTAACCAAGTCTAAACCTAGCGAAATTAACTTAAACCTTAAATACCCTAAATTAACCAAGTCTAACCTAGCGAAATTAACTTAAACCTTAAATACCCTAAATTAACCAAGTCTAACCTAGCGAAATTAACTTAAACCTTAAATACCCTAAATTAACCAAGTCTAACCTAGCGAAATTAACTTAAACCTTAAATACCCTAAATTAACCAAGTCTAACTTAGCGAATTTAACTTAAACCTTAAAATTAAATTAACTTAAACCTTAAATTAAAGTCTAACCTACAAATTAATTAACCAAGTCTAACCTAGCCTAAACTAAGTCTAATATAGTCTATCCTAACCTAGCATAAATTAACTATAACTAACTTAACTGAACCTAACCTTAACTAATCTGGTCAATACAAACCAAGCCTAACTCTCTCTCGCCCCAATTCTGTCAATTTTAAGACCTTTCGTGGCATTTAGGTGTTGATTTTTTCTTGGCGAGCAATAGCGAGCCTGTAATATAAGAGGAACCGGCCTTCGGCCGGGAAATTTTTCTACCGAAAAATTTATAAATTTATCTTGAAAGTGGCTCAAGGGGGTGTAATTTTAAGCTTGATGGAGGTCTAGGGAACAAAGTATAAACCTCCTCTTTAGCTATATTAACAAAATCTAACCTAACTTGAGTCAACACTATTATAACCTTAATTTAACCTGACCTAATCTAACGTAGTCTAAACTAACTTTGAACTAGCCTATCCTAAAACAGTCTAACCTAGCCTTTGCCTAGCTTAAGATAGTCTAACAATATATAGGCTACACTTAACCTAACCAAAGCTAATGTGAGTAAAGCTAACCCCATACAACCCTAATAATTATGTATATAGTGTGGGCGAAAAGACTTGTGACCCAAAAAAATACATCCCCCCCCCCTTTCTCTCTCTCACTCACTCTCTCTAGCTCTAGGTCGCTCTCTCTCTCTCTCTCTCGCTCTTTCTCTTTCTCTTCCTCTCTCGCTCTCTCTCTCTCTCTCTCTCTCTCTCTCTCTCTCTCTCTCTCTCTCTCTCTCTCTCTCTCTCTCAAACCAAAGAGAGTGATCAAGCTGCCAGCCACACACGGGGAACCCTAAAAAAAAGAAAAAAAAAAAAAAAAATCTCCCAGCGTTACGTCACCTGGTTTCAGTTACAAATGTTGACAAATAACCGAAAAAAAACTTCCAAATCGCGTGTCCTACATTTTTCTCTCTGTCTGACACACACACACACACACACACAGTCATATTATCGCTCTCTCTCCTTCGCTCTTTTAATGTAGCGACAGTTTCCTTGGTCCAGTACAGTATACGGTAAAATGATTATCCTAGCCATTAAGGGGGGTCACCTGCTTTTTTTTTTATCTTTATCTCCTTTTCTCATTTTCTCTGACTTGTATCCATTTGGTCCCATTCAGCTAACTGTTTTAAGACGTTCATCCCCATCCAGGTGTTGATTTCCTCCTGGCGAGCGATAGCGAGCCAGCATTGTATGGAGAAATCCGGCTTCGCCGGAGAAATTTTTCTTTCGAAATATTTACAAATTTAGCTTGCTGTAAAACAAAAATATATATATATGCTGGCTCGCTTCCGCTTGCCAGGAAATATTGATACCTGGATGGAGATAAACGTCTTAAAACAGTAGGCTGAATG
Source organism: Paralithodes platypus (assembly GCA_032716605.1). NCBI lineage: Eukaryota > Metazoa > Arthropoda > Malacostraca > Decapoda > Lithodidae > Paralithodes > Paralithodes platypus. The sequence continues at coordinate 138,362,321 of CM064487.1, forward strand.
GGGCCGAATGGATACAAGCCAAAGAGAGAGGGGAGAAAGAGAAAAAAAGCGAGGTAGGCTCCCTTAACGAAAGCATAGTCAAATGTTCAATAGATAAAGGAGAACAGGCTTCCATATTTCTCATCTTGAAGGTCTAGCTCACACAGAGACACACACAAACACACACACACACACACACACACACATTCTCACTTTCACTCATAAACTCTCTCTATCTCTCCCTCACTCTCTCTCACTCTCTCACACTCACACACACACACTCACTCACTCTCTCTCTCTCTCTCTCACTCTCTCTCCTGGCAACCAAAGAGAGTGCTCCAGCTGCCAGACACCCCCGGTCACCCCAACATAAAAAAGGCCTCTCTTACAGTTACGCCGTCTGGTCCCTGTTATAAGTTTAATACGTAACCATTTATCCTATAAAATTATATCTTAAAGGGAGGTTTTTAGTTTGTTCCCTAGAACTTCATCAATATTAAAATTCCACTCCCTAAACCCCCTTTTTCAATATAAGTTTGTACAGTTTTTGGTAAAAAAATGTCCTGGCCTCTTAAATTACAGGCCCGCCATCGCTCGCCAGGAAACAAAATCGACATCTAAATGGCACGGGTCTTAAAATTGACAGAAATAGGGCGAAATTTCTTAAAATCGCCAAACTAATGGTGCAAACGTCTTAAAGTCTAAACAACAATGGGTCTAAATATGAGGGAGAAAGGGGTCTAGAAAAAAATACCTCAAATGAAAATCTCCCCTTAAATTCCTTTGTTTTGGTTCTCATTAGACGGTGTTAGTAGAGTCGGCCGGTAGGGGAGGTTTTAGTTTCCTCCCCCTAGCCCTCCATTACACTTACAAAAAAAACAAAATACCCCCAACACCCCCCTTCCAAATAAATGGGTAGGCCTACATTTGTTCGGTAGAAAAATATCCCGACCGGAAAAATATCCCGACCAGAAAAATATCCCGACCGGAAAAATATCCCAGCCAAAGGCCGGATCTTACTATATTACAGGCTCGCTATCGCTCACCAGGAAAAAATCGACACCTAAATGGCACAAAAGGTCTTAAAATTGACAGAAATGGGGCAAAAGATCTTTAAATCACCAACATAATGGGGTGAACGACTGAACGTCTTAAAATCTCATAACGATTGGGGCTAAGCAGGAGGTACAAGGGGGTCCAATAAAAAAAACTTAACCTCTGGGAATTGTTATAGGACAAGCAGCCTAGAGAGGTCGATAGAACTGTTGTTGCTTGATTTCCTGTGTACTCCTTTGTACTCTGATTATTACAAAGTTAATATCCAATTAGGCCTATCGCCAACACATTGAAGGGGTTAGTCTCTCTCTCTCTCTCTCCCCCCCCCCTCTTTCATTATCACTTTCACTTTCACTCTCACTCTCTCTCTCTCTACCCCCCCCCTCTCTCTCTCACTCTACCCCCCCCTCTCTCTCTCTCTCACTCTACCCCCCTCTCACACGCTCTCTCTATTACTCTCACTCTACCCACCCCCCCCTCTAATCTTACTGTACTCCCCCCCTCTCTCTCCTCTACCCCCCTTCTCTCTCTCTACCTACCCCCTCCATCTCTCTATCTCACTGTACTCCCCCCTCTCTCTCACGACCCCCCCCCCCCCCCCCCTCTCTCTCTCTCTCTCCCATGGGCCACACACACACAGAACACGTCTCTCCTACAGTTACGTCACACCAGGTCCCAGAAGAACAAAGGACTTTTTTCTCTACAAACAGCCAAATAAGTTAAGGGGGATGGGTTTATTTTTGAGTCGATTATTTCATATTTATATTATTTTTAAAGTGTCCTCCCTAGACCTCCATCAAACTTATAAAAAACATCCATTAGATCCCCCTTCTAGATTAATTTGTCATATATACATAATTTTATTAAGCTAAGTAATCTCTCTCTCTCTCTCTCTCGAAGGTAATTCAATTGATACGTTTACGAAGAGACTGGACGATCATCTGATGAAGATTGGATTAATATGAATTAATCAGTAGGTAAGTGTAATTTCCCTTTCAAACTAATTTCTTTCTATACTCTATAAAACTTTCCTTGTGGGCATTTCCTGACACATAAGGTGGGGAGAGAGACTATTACTTTGATGTCCTATTCTTCTACTATAAACTGTCCTTGTCTAGTAGTATTAAGGCCGGACCACCTAGTAGGGACAGCAAGGTCTGTGCGGTCTGAGTATCTGTGTAACTCTCAAAGGCAACTCCTTATAGAGGCTTTCTGTTCACCTTTGTAACTGACCACCCAAGACTACTGTATACTGTTCCATTGTCAAACTGGATCGTAGCCTTGAACAAATTATCAACACACAACTATAAACATGTTCTGGAATACTGTAAACTGTATATTCGGATCCTCCAGTGTCATCATATATCTATTATTATTACTATTATTTTTTGTTTGCGAGAATCATCACTAAAGTGATTCAAAAGGTGTTTCTCCTATGCTTCTCATTATTCGTGGAAATTTCAGATCTCTAACTTGAAAACTGTGACCATGTATACCAGACAAACTGACAGCCACTGATGTTATATACAAACTGACAGCCACTGATGTTATATACAAACTGACAGCCACTGATGTTATACAAACTGACAGCCACTGATGTTATATACAAACTGACAGCCACTGATGTTATATACAAACTGACAGCCACTGATGTTATATACAAACTGACAGCCACTGATGTTATATACAAACTGACAGCCACTGATGTTATATACAAACTGACAGCCACTGATGTTATATACAAACTGACAGCCACTGATGTTATATACAGTATACTGTATATGCGTGTATATATATATAAATGACTTAAATTGCTTCAAACTCCGTGTCTCCAGGCATTTTGGCTCGAACGTCCCTTGAATTTGGCCCTGTCACTCTTTCAACTCTCGAGGGGTGGGGGGGCACTCGATACAGGCAGTTCTGCTTTTTGTCTCCCTACTCACAAAAAAAAAAAAAAAAAAAAAAAAAAATATATATATATATATATATACATGTATATATATATATATATATATATAATTTATATATATATATATCTACTCCAAATTATTTTCTAGTTCCGATTTGTCAGTATTATCGCAAATTCTTCCACAACTGCCATCTTATTTTTCCGTTCCGTTTTCCAGCCTCCAATCTGTGCCCCCACGCACCCGAAGTCAATCTCTCTCTCTCTCTCTCTCTCTCTCTCTCTCTCTCTCTCTCTCTCTCTCACTCTCTCTGTCTCTCTGTCCCTCGTATAAGAATGTTATTACATACATCCTACAATCTTGTAACCAACTACTGGTAGATACCAATATTCACTGACATACTCTGAAGGAGGCTAGACATTTATTTCCAAGAGGCTGGAATCAATAAAAAGTAATTAAGTTAAATATAATTATGTATTATATTTTTTCGAATTCATTCATTACTGTGAATTTCCCAGTAGATATGTTTTCATCCTGCTGGAGGTCATTTTGTCTAGCTATATTTCAGGCCGACTCAAAGGTTGGTGGATCTGGTGAGTGGGGAGGAGGGAGCCTTCTACTTTACTGTCCTTGAATTACATGTAATAGCAAATATTATTATAGATTAAACCCCAGACTGCCTAGTAGTGAACACATATCAATAGTCTGTGAATCTCTCTCTCTATCTCACACCCACGCACACACATAATGTATACACACACCCACACACACACACTGTATATACCCACCCACACACACACTGTATACACCCACACCCACACACTGTATATACCCACCCACACACACGCACGCACCCCCCCCCCCCCCCCCCCCCCCCCACACACCCGAGGTCTGTGATATGATGACTTCTTCTCCCTCCCTTTCTTTTCTTCCGGCCACATCTGGGCCAATAGTGATAGAAGAATGATGGCAATTGGAAAACTCGGTGCTCCCTATCTTTCTTCCTCTATAATGAAACTTTTTTCTTCTTCCTTTTTCCCTCCGTCTTCGGTCGTCTTTTAATTTATTCATCTCTCTTTCTCTCTCTCTCTCTCTCTCTGACTTATACTATAATATCCTATTCTTCCACTATAAACTGTCCCTATCTAGTAGTATTAAGGCCGGACCACGTAATTGGAACCGCAAGGTTTGTGTGGTCTGAGTATCTGTGTAACTATCTCTCTCTCTCTCAGCCGACTTACCTAAACAAATAGAGTAAACCAAAATGTTTGGTTTTATTGACGGATGATTTGAAAACAAATCCGAAGATATTATTTTCACTTTAATCAGTTCACTGGTTTGTTCTTATATGAAAAATGACGTACACTTTCCATCGCCGCTCCTTCTCCCTTTTCTTTATCATTATTAGTTATATTTTATCCTGCTATTTTTCTTCTTATCTGTTCACCTTTTATGTTTTCCCTCTCTTTTCTCTTGTTCTATTTCCATATTCTCTTTATTCCTTCCCTTCTCTCTCTGTATTCTCTTTATTCCTTCCCTTCTCTCTCTGTATTCTCTTTATTCCTTCCCTTCTCTCTCTGTATTGTCTTTATTCCTTCCCTTCTCTCTCTGTATTGTCTTTATTCCTTCCCTTCTCTCTCTGTATTCTCTTTATTCCTCCCTTTAGCTCCTTTTTCCTATTCTCTCTCTGTATTCTCTATATTCCTTCCCTTTGCTATGTTCTCCTGTTCTCTCTCCGTATATTCTCATTTCTCCTTCCTGTTGCTCTTTTTGTTCCTGTTTTCTCTCAGTGTTCTCTCTTCTCCTTCTCTTTTTCCTTGGTCTCTTCTCCATCCCCCCCCCCCCCCATACCCAATACCATATTTCCTTTCGCTCTCATTTTCTCCCTCTTTTTCGCATCCCCTCTCTCTCTCTCTCTATCCGGTGACTCTCATAACTCACTCACTCTCACACGCACACATTCTCTCTCTCTCTCTCTCTCATTCAAACATACACACACTCTCACACTCTCACTTTCACTCTATCTATCTATCCATCTATCAATCTATTCGTTAACTCTTTCTACTCACTCTCTCTCTCTCTCTCTCTCTCTCTGGTTTCCCTCTCACTCGCTCTCACTCGCTCTCACTCACAACACAACCAAAGATGCGCCGACATAGTCAAATAAAACAAAATGATTGGTTTGATTGGCAGATCATTTGAATACAAGTTCAAATAAATTGTTCTCACTTACTGCAGCTCACTGGTTCGTCCTCCTGTGCAAAATTACGTATCATTTTGGCCTCCATATTACCAAATGGAACCTGGGTAAACAATATACAACGCAAAATTAACACCTGTTCTTTCCTAGCATAGGATATAAGCCGACCGACGAAAGGGCAAACATTATAACATTGCCTATGTTAGCGCGTGTAGGTTAAGGGCGGGTCACCGGCATTTGTTTTGTATCTTTATCTTTATCTCCTTTTCTCTCTTTCCCTGGCTTGAATCCATTCGGCCCCATTCAGCCAACTGTTTTAAGACGTTTATCCCCATCCAGGTGTCGATTTCTTCCTGGCGAGCGATAGCGAGCCAGCATTGTATGGAGAAATGCCGGAGACATTTTTCTATCGAAAAATGTACAAATTTAGCTTGCTGTCAAAAAAAAATATGTATATGCTGGCTCGCTACCGCTCGCCAGGAAAATATTGACACCTGGATGGGGGTAAACGTCTTAAAACAGTAGGCTGAGTGGGGCCGAATGGATACAAGCCAAAGAGAGAGGGAAAACAAAGCTCTGTGGGCTCCCTTAAGAGGCAACCTACTTTTAAGTTAAAACTAAATAAAGATAATACAGTTTACAATACGGTAATATTGATATACTTTCCGTGTTGTGTCACATAGGTCAGCCATATCACCTACAAGCAGCCACGTAAAGATCAAGGTATATGTGTTTATTTCCTGGTCTATGTACCCTTCCCACTTTCTTCTATTATAACATTATCTTCAACTAATGGGGTTTAACATTTATATATACATAAACAAATGCAAAACTAAATAAAACAAAAAATAAAATTATATATATATACAGTATATATATATATATATATTAATTGTACAGTATATATATATATAAATTGTACAGTATATATATATATATATATACATATATAAATATATATATATATGCATTTATATATACCGGTATATATATATATATATATATATATATATATATATATATATATATATATATATATACAGTATATACCGATATACTGTATATACAGTATATAATTAAGAAACCAAAATAACTAATCACACCACTGACAAGCTAAGTTTATTATATTGTTCTCATCGTTTAATTAAGAGTTAACCTCGGCCCATCCCATTAGTCTTATTCTGTATTCTCACTTATTGTCCTTTTCCAAATCCCTTGCTCCCCGACATAACATAAGGCAAACTCTTTCGTCTCTGTCTATCCTCTAACGTCTTCCCTTCATGCTGGAAGTTTGCTCACATTCAACCTGTCCCAAAGAAGGGTGACCGCTCTCAAAATCCAACTATCGTCCAATTGCTCTTATCTCTTGTCTTTCTATAGTTTTTGAAACTATTCTTGCTTCCAAATTTCTTAAGCATTTCTCTTCTCATAATCTGCTCTCAGATCGCCAGTATGGCTTCCTTAAGGGTCGCTCTACTGGTGATCTTCTTTCATATCTTACTAACTCTTGGTCATCCTCCTTTCGGGACTTCGGTGAGACTTTTTCTATTGCACTAGACATATCGAAAGCCTTCGATAGAGTCTGGCATAAATCTTTAATTTCTAAACTACCCTCCTTCGGTTTCTATCCCTCCATCTGTGCCTTTGTCTCTAATTTCCTTTCCGGCCGTTCCATAGTTGCGGTTGTGGACGGCCATTGTTCACGTTCCTCACCCTATAAACGCCGGTGTTCCTCAGGGCCCTGACCTAGCTCCTATTCTCTTTCTAATTTTCATACATGATCTCCTTAACTTACCTTAATTCCCATCCATTCATACGCAGACGATTCAACCTTACACTACTCCATTAGTTTTTCAGAACGCCCCAGCCAGCAATCCCTCAACGACAAACGTAATGAAGCCATAGAACTCTTAAATTCTGATCTAAATACTATTTCCAATTGGGGCAGAGAAAACCTTGTTATAATGCTTCCAAAACCCAATTTCTCCATCTATCTACCCGTCAGGATCTCCCAGCGGACTATCCCTTATTCTTCAACAATACAAAAATCAACCCTTCATCTTCTCTCAATATTCTTGGTGTCTCTTTTTCTTCTGCTCTCATTTGGAAGGACCATATTACCAGTCTTGCTAAGGCAGCCTCCCAGAAGCTGGGTGTGCTCAACCGCCTTAGGGGGTTCTTTTCCCCTGCACAGCTTCTTGCTCTGTACAGGGGCATAGTGCGCCCTTGTATTGAGTATTGTTCACATGTGTGGGGAGGTTCCTCTCACACCGCTCTCCTAGACAAAGTTGAAAGGAAGGCCTTTCGTATCATTAACTCCCCCGTCCACTCACCAACTCTCTGCAACCTCTCTCTCCGCCGCAATGTTGCATCTCTCTCGCTATTCTATCGCTACTATAATAATCAGTGTTCCTCAGAGCTATCACA
>CM064487.1:138369989-138524989 GCA_032716605.1 Paralithodes platypus
CTACAACTAGGGAATCGGTAACATCATTTAAGAGGGTGGGAGGGGGTATACCGTTTTTGTTTTTTTGTTTGTTTTTTTTTCCATCTTTCTCTCCTCTTCTTTTTTGTTTGCTTTTTTTCTCCTTTTGTTTTTATCTTTTACCTGGCTTTGTATCTATTTATCCCGGCCCCATTTCAGCCAAAATGTTTTAAGACGTGTGATCCCATCCAGGTGTTGATTTCGTTCCTGGCGAGGCGTATAGCGAGCCAGCATTGCCTATGGGAGAAGAATATCCCACTGGGCTTCGCCGGGGGAGACATTTTTCTATCGAAAAAATGTTACAAGTTTTTAGCTTGATGTCATACAACAAAAATATAAATATGCTGGCTCGCTACCGCTCGCAGGAAATGATTGGAACACCTGGATATAGACGATTTTATTCAGATTACGAAGGGGTAGCCTACATGGAAGTCAGGAGGTGTTAATTGACGATCGTCTTTACATTTTTTAACTTCCCACAGAATCCTTCCTAAAACTGTATATAAAACAACCGTCTACAAATAGCACATTTTTGACTAAACAATGTTCAAAACCCGTCATGATCCTCAATGGGGCTTAATATGAGCGCCAGTGGGATAATATTATGAAAGAATAGATTCAATATTAATGATCATTTGATATACATTTACAGAGTTTAATGAATATATGAATAAAACTGCTTGGTTGATACAAATAAAACTGCTTGGTTGATACAAATAACACTGCTTGGTTGATACAAATAACACTGTTTGGTTGATACAAATAACACTGCTTGGTTGATACAATAACACTGCTTGGTTGATACAAATAACACTGCTTGGTTGATACAAATAAAACTGCTTGGTTGATACAAATAACACTGCTTGGTTGATGCAAATAACACTGTTTGGTTGATACAAATAACACTGTTTGGTTGATACAAATAACACTGCTTGGTTGATACAAATAACACTGTTTGGTTGATACAAATAACACTGCTTGGTTGATACAATAACACTGCTTGGTTGATACAAATAACACTGCTTGGTTGATACAATAACACTGCTTGGTTGATACAAATAACACTGCTTGGTTGATGCAAATAACACTGCTTGGTTGATACAAATAACACTGCTTGGTTGATACAAATAACACTGCTTGGTTGATACAAATAAAACTGCTTGGTTGATACAAATAACACTGTTTGGTTGATACAAATAACACTGCTTGGTTGGTACAATAACACTGCTTGGTTGATACAATAACACTGCTTGGTTGATACAAATAACACTGCTTGGTTGATATAAATAACACTGCTTGGTTGATACAATAACACTGCTTGGTTGATACAAATAACACTGCTTGGTTGATACAAATAACACTGCTTGGTTGATACAAATAACACTGCTTGGTTGATACAAATAACACTGCTTGGTTGATACAATAACACTGCTTGGTTGATACAAACTTGGTTGATACAAATAACACTGCTTGGTTGATACAAATAACACTGCTTGGTTAATACAAATAACACTGCTTGGTTGATACAAATAACACTGTTTGGTTGATACAAATAACACTGCTTGGTTGGTACAAATAACACTGCTTGGTTGATACAAATAACACTGCTTGGTTGATACAAATAACACTGCTTGGTTGATACAAATAACACTGCTTGGTTGGTACAAATAACACTGCTTGGTTGGTACAAATAACACTGCTTGGTTGATACAAATAACACTTCTTGGTTGATACAAATAACACTGCTTGGTTGATACAAATAACACTGCTTGGTTGATACAAATAACACTGCTTGGTTGATACAAATAACACTGCTTGGTTGATACAAATAACACTGCTTGGTTGATACAAATAACACTGCTTGGTTGATACAAATAAAGCTGCTTGGTTGATACAAATAACACTGCTTGGTTGATACAAATAAAGCTGCTTGGTTGATACAAATAACACTGCTTGGTTGATACAAATAAAGCTGCTTGGTTGATACAATAACACTGCTTGGTTGATACAATAACACTGCTTGGTTGATACAAATAACCTTATGAACCATGGTGGGATTTAAGCCGGTTAAGGGGAGATTTCCACCTGGAGGATTATTTTCTGAACCTCTTTCTCCCTCATGTTTAGCCCCATTGCTTGTGAGATTTAAAGACGCTTGCCCCATTAGTTTGGCGATTTTAAGAACCCCCACCCCACTTCTGTCAATTTTAAGACTATTCGCGCTATTTACGTGTCGATTTTTTCCTGGCGAGCGATAGCGAGCCTGCAATTTAAGGGGAACCGGCCTTCGGCCGGGACATTTTGCTACTGAAAAATGTACAAATTTATCTTGAAAGGGGGTCAAGGGGGAGTAATTTTAAGATTGATGGAAGTCTAGGGAATCAACTAAATACCTCCCCTTAAGGGGGCCCACCTCGCTTTTTTTTCTCTTTCTCTTGTGCAACTTGATTTAATGTCGATATTGAAAACCAGATCCATCCCGTCAGCCTGTCACGGTTGGAAGGCTCTCTACACTGTTAATATTGACGTGTGTGTGTGCGTGTGTGTGTGTGTGTGTGTGTGTGTGTGTGTGTGTGTGTATGTGTGTATGTGTGTGCGTGCGTCTTTTTATTTTTGTATTTATTTATTTATTTATTTTGTTGTAAGGGTGCCAGTATATGTGTGATCGTGGCTGTCTGTGTATGTACTGTATATGCGTTTGTGTATGTGCATGTACATAAATATTATTGTATGTATGGTTGGGGTATGATACATGTATGTATGTATGTAGAACATGTGTGTCTGTTATGCTGTGATTTATGGGTATACTTAGGTTTATGTGTGTGTAGATTTGTGTGTATACTTAGGTTTATGTGTGTGTAGATTTATGTGTACACTTAGGTTTATGTGTGTGTAGATTTATGTGTGTATACTTAGGTTTATGTGTGTGTAGATTTATGTGTACACTTAGGTTTATGTGTGTGTAGATTTATGTGTATACTTAGGTTTATGTGTGTGTAGATTTATGTGTATACTTAGGTTTATGTGTGTGTAGATTTATGTGTACACTTAGGTTTATGTGTGTGTAGATTTATGTGTATACTTAGGTTATGTGTGTGTAGATTTATGTGTATACTTAGGTTTATGTGTGTGTAGATTTATGTGTATACTTAGGTTTATGTGTGTGTAGATTTATGTGTATACTTAGGTTTATGTGTGTGTAGATTTGTGTGTATACTTAGGTTTATGTGTGTGTAGATTTGTGTGTATACTTAGGTTTATGTGTGTGTAGATTTGTGTGTATACTTAGGTTTATGTGTGTGTAGATTTGTGTGTATACTTAGGTTTATGTGTGTGTAGATTTGTGTGTATACTTAGGTTTATGTGTGTGTAGATTTGTGTGTATACTTAGGTTTATGTGTATGTAGATTTGCATGGATGCATATATGGAATATCCTCGGCAAGATAAACATTGACGTACACGATCGTGAGTGTGTGTGTGTGTGTGTGTGTTACTCAGTTACTTGTTCGTCAAGGGGAATCCACGCAATGCGAGCTAAGCTCATTATTATCGCGCCTCCTTAACTGGGAATGTATTGCGTGAAATGCATGTTAAGTGTTTTATGTACTGTTGGAATGGCTGTGGATGTGTGTGTAGTCTGTATTTAGCCAATTGGCGACATCGGAAACGAAGGCTTAGGGTGGATCTGTATGGTACCATTCTCACTATAGACGGTACCGTCTCGCCCGAAGGCTTAGGTAGCCATCAGCTTAGGTGAACCATATGATACCCATCTCGCCTTGTACCATTTTTGCCAACCCCAGATGGGACGTCATAACGTCGTCCACTTATTCCAGGTACCTATTTACAGCTAGGTGAACTGAGGCTAACACATGAAAGGAGACAAGCCCAATTTGTCTCCGCCCGGCCGGGGATTGAACCCCCGACCCCTCGTGTGTGAGACGAGAGCTCTACCTACTAGGCTACGGGCTGTGTGTGTGGGTGTGTGTGTGTGTGTGTGTGTGTGTGTGTGTGTGTGTGTGTGTGTGTGTGCATGTTTTGTATGTGTGTGTGTGGAGGAGACAAAAGACAAATATACCTTTTTAATGTACTTAAGGTTATGTAAGTAGATGTGACTGTTCGTAAAATATGTTGATCTGACCTAACCTAACCTTTCCAAAATGTTGAACCTATTCCATTTCTGTATAACAATCACTATTCCATCAAAGTAAAGAACACTGTGGATGTTTACTGTGTTTGTGTAGAGAATCAGTCAGATGGAAAGTGGTGCCATGTATAGTTGCCAAAATGTGAAACTGATACAGAGCTACTATTATTATCTTATGATAATATAGCTATTTATGAATAGAGGTCGCTCTACTGGTGATCTTCTTTCATATCTTACTAACTCTTGGTCATCCTCCTTTCGGGACTTCGGTGGGTCCTTTTCTATTGCACTAGACATATCGAAGGCCTTCGATAGAGTCTGGCACAAATCTTAAATGTCTAAACTACCCTCCTTCAGTTCCTATCCCTCCATCTGTGCCTTTGTCTCTAATTTCCTTTCCGGCCGTTCCATAGCTGCGGTTGTGGACCGCCATCGCTCACTTCCTCATCCTACCAACTCCAATGTTCCTCAGGGCTCTGTCCTATCTCCCATTCTCATTCTAATTATCATATAATTATGATCTTCTCAACTGTACCTCCAGTCCCATCCATTCATACGTAGACGACGACGCTACCTTACACTACTCAATTAGTTTTCCTGAACGCTCCAGCCAACAATCCCTCAAAGACAAACGTAATGAAGCCATGCAACACTTATCTTCTGATCTAACTACTATTTCCAATTGGGGCAGAGAAAACCTTGTTACCTTTAATGCTTCCAAACCCCAATTTCTTCATCTTACTATCCGTTCAGAACTCCCAGAGGACTATCCCTTACACTTCAACAATACAAAAATCAATCCTTCATCTTCTCTCAATATTCTTGGTGTCTCTTTTTCTTCTGCTCTCACTTTGAAGGACCATATTACCAGTCTTGCTAAGGTATCCTCCTAGAAGCTGGGTGTGCTCAAACGCCTCAAGGGGCTCTTTACCCCTGCACAGCTTCTTGCTCTGTACAGGGGCACAGTGCATCCTTGTATTGAGTATTGTTCACATGTGTGGGAAGGATCCTCTCACACCGCACTCCTAGACAAAGTAGAAAGGAAAGCCTTTCGTATCATTAACTCCCGCCCACTCAGCAACTCTCTGCAATCTCTCTCTCTTCGCCGCAATGTTGCATCTCTCTCACTATTCTATCGCTACTATAGTAATCAATGTTTCTCAGAGCTTTCCCACCTCCTCTATGTAGGGTACGTAATACCCGTCTTGCAACACAATCCCACCCCTACTCTGTGCAACTCTCCAACCCAAGAGTGAAACGTTATTCTCAGACTTTCTTCTGTTCAACTGCTGAGCTCTGGAACTCTCTCCCAGAATCAGTCTTTCCCTCTTCCTATGACTTGAATTGCTTCAAACTCCGAGTGTCCAGACATTTTGGCTCGAACGTTCCTCGATTTTGGCCCTGTCACTCTTTCAACTCTGGGGGGCACTCACGACAGGCAGTTCTGCCTTTTGTCTCCCTCACTCACATAGGAAAACAAATATATATATATATATATATATATATATATAATTGTAAGCCTGTTACCCAAACTTGCTTGTATAAATAACTCTCCCAAGGAAATGTCTGTTAATGAAGGTTCGCTCGGTGGGCTCTCTTCCTCACCATTGTACGTCTGGCATTCATTATAACCAGGTCAGCCAGCCAGGAGGCCCCATTGTTTGTGGCTCGGCAGGCAGCCACAGATTTTGATTAACTGGACGTTATTTTATAAATGTATATATTTTGTATTATTACTGGTATACTGTATATATACAGTATATGTGTGTTGGTGTGTTCCTTAGACCTCTGTAAAGCTTTAAAAAAAAAAGCATCCCAAAGACCCCCTTCAAGATAAATTGGCAATTTTTTCGGTAGAAAAATCGGCCGGTTTCTACTAAATTACAGGCTCGCTATCGCTCGCCAGGGAAAAATCGACACCTAATTGGTACAAAAGGTCTAAATATTGACGAGGAAATGGGCGAAAGTCTATACATTTGAAACTAATAGGGCTAAACATGGAGGAGAAGGGGGTTCAGAAAACAATACAAATACTTCCCCTTAAGTAAGATAAGGGAGGTACAAATGGCAAGATATTTGAATGTGTGAGGCATATCGAATGTTGTTTATCTCTATCTATCTATCTATCTATCTACCTTGTCTTTATGTCTGTCTGTCTGTATGTTTATCTATTTCTATCTATCTATCTATATATCTATCTATCTATCTACCTTGTCTTTATGTATGTCTGTATGTTTATCTATTTCTATCTATCTATCTATCTACCTTGTCTTTATGTCTGTCTGTCTGTATGTTTATCTATTTATATCTATCTATCTATCTATCTACCTTGTCTTTATGTCTGTCTGTTTATGTTTATCTATCTATCTAGCTACTTTGTCTTTATGTCTGTCTGTCTGTATGTTTATCTATTTCTATCTATCTTTCTATCTATCTACCTTGTCTTTATGTCTGTCTGTCTATGTTTATCTATTTCTATCTATCTATCTACCTTGTCTTTATGTCTGTCTGTCTGTGTTTATCTATCTATCTAGCTACCTTGTCTTTATGTCTGTCTGTATGTTTATCTATTTCTATCTATCTTTCTATCTACCTTGTCTTTATGTCTGTCTGTCTGTATGTTTATCTATTTCTATCTATCTAGCTATCTATCTATCTACCTTGTCTTTATGTCTGTCTGCCTGTATGTTTATCTATTTATATCTATCTATCTATCTATCTACCTTGTCTTTATGTCTGTCTGTACGTTTATATATTTCTATCTATCTATCTATCTATCTCTCTATCTATCTACCTTGTCTTTATGTCTGTCTGTCTGTATGTTTATCTATTTCTATCTATCTTTCTATCTATCTACCTTGTCTTTATGTCTGTCTGTCTGTATGTTTATCTATTTCTATCTATCTATCTACCTTGTCTTTATGTCTGTCTGTCTGTATGTTTATCTATCTATCTAGCTACCTTGTCTTTATGTCTGTCTGTATGTTTATCTATTTCTATCTATCTTTCTATCTACCTTGTCTTTATGTCTGTCTGTCTGTATGTTTATCTATTTCTATCTATCTTTCTATCTATCTATCTATGTATCTATCTACCTTGTCTTTATGTCTGTCTGTCTGTATTTTTATCTATTTCTATCTATCTAGCTACCTTGTTTTTATGTCTGTCTGTCTGTATGTTTATCCATTTCTATCTATCTTTCTATCTACCTTGTCTTTATGTCTGTCTGTCTGTATGTTTATCTATTTCTATCTATCTATCTATCTATCTATCTATCTACCTTGTCTTTATGTCTGTCTGTCTGTATGTTTATCTATTTCTATCTCTATCTACCTTGTCTTTATGTCTGTCTGTCTGTATGTTTATCTATTTCTATCTATCTATCTATCTATCTACCTTGTCTTTATGTCTGTCTGTCTGTATGTTTATCTATTTATATCTATCTATCTATCTACCTTGTCTTTATGTCTGTCTGTCTGTATGTTTATCTATTTATATCTATCTATCTACCTTGTCTTTATGTCTGTCTGTCTGTATGTTTATCTATTTATATCTATATCTATCTACCTTGTCTTTATGTCTGTCTGTCTGTATGTTTATCTTATCTATCTATCTATCTATCTAGCTACCTTGTCTTTATGTCTGTCTGTCTGTATGTTTATCTATTTCTATCTATCTATCTATCTACCTTGTCTTTATGTCTGTCTGTCTGTATGTTTATCTATTTCTATCTATCTAGCTATCTATCTATCTGCCTTGTATCTGCCTGTATGTTTATCTATTTATATCTATCTATCTATCTATCTACCTTGTCTTTATGTCTGTCTGTATGTATGTTTATCTATTTATATCTATCTATCTATCTATCTCTCTATCTATCTACCTTGTCTTTATGTCTGTCTGTCTGTCTGTCTGTATGTTTATCTATTTATATCTATCTATCTATCTACCTTGTCTTTATGTCTGTCTGTCTGTATGTTTATCTATTTCTATCTATCTATCTATATATCTATCTATCTATCTACCTTGTCTTTATGTCTGTCTGTATGTTTATCTATTTATATCTTTCTATCTATCTATCTACCTTGTCTTTATGTCTGTCTGTACGTTTATATATTTCTATCTATCTATATATCTATCTATCTATCTACCCTGTCTTTATGTCTGTCTGTACGTTTATCTATTTCTATCTATCTATCTATCTTGTCTTTATGTATGTTTATTTATCTATCTATCTATCTATCTATCTATCTCTATCTATCTATCTATCTACCTTATATAGTTGTCTGTCTTTATGTCTGTCTGTACGTTTATCTGTGTCTATCTATCTATCTATCTACCTTTATATAGTTGTCTGTCTTTATGTCTGTCTGTACGTTTATCTATTTATATCTATCTATCTATCTATCTATCTACCTTTATATAGTTGTCTGTCTTTATGTCTGTCTGTACGTTTATCTGTTTCTATCTATCTATCTATCTACCTTTATATAGTTGTCTGTCTTTATGTCTGTCTGTACGATTGTCTGTTTCTATCTATCTATCTATCTACCTTTATATAGTTGTCTGTCTTTATGTCTGTCTGTACGTTTATCTGTTTCTATCTATCTATCTATCTACCTTATATAGTTGTCTGTCTTTATGTCTGTCTGTACGTTTATCTGTTTCTATCTATCTATCTATCTACCTTTATATAGTTGTCTGTCTTTATGTCTGTCTGTACGTTTGTCTGTTTCTATCTATCTATCTATCTACCTTTATATAGTTGTCTGTCTTTATGTCTGTCTGTACGTTTGTCTGTTTCTATCTATCTATCTATCTACCTGTATATATAGTTGTCACGAAAAGTATAGTGTTGCAGGATTTGTATTTATGGATTTATGGATTTATTGTGTTAAGGGGAGGTATTTAGTGTGTTCCCTAGACCTCCATCAAGCTTAAGATTACACCCCCTTGAGCCCCTTTCAAGATAAATTAGTACATTTTTCGGTAGAAAAATGTCCCGGCTGAAAGCCGGTTCCTCTTAAATAACAGGCTCGCTATCGCTCGCCAGGATAAAATCGACACCTAAATGGCACGAAAGGTCTTAAAATTGACAGAAATGGGTCGAAAGTTCTTAAAATCGTCAAAATAATGGGGCGAACGTCTTAAAATTAGAAAAACAATGGGGCTAAACATGAGGGAGAAAGGGGTCAAGAAAAAAATCCCTCAAGTGGATATCTGCCCTTAAGCCTGTTACCGATTCTGACTATCAATTACCCCCAGGTTATCTCGTATATCGCCCTCAACTACCGTACCTGTTTATCATGGGTCATCAATTGTAGCTATCAATTACACGTTTGAATTCATTAACCCTCTCACGACCATAGGACGCAGAGGTTGCCAGATCATAGAAATAGACTCACTGTTATAATTATTACCTCTCTAAAATTAGTTTTCTGCCCACAGCTAACTCAAAGACAACTGCAGAGGTTGAAGTTAACAAACTAAAGGTTTATAGATACCCCTGACGGTAATAAAGGCTTTAAAGTATCCCTAATAGGCTCAAAAATCGCGTCAGGATGTGAGAGGGTTAAGGGGGGGAGGTAGGCCTACTCGCTTTTTCTGGACCCCCTTCTCCCTCATGTTTAGACGCATTAGTTTTGCCATTTTAAGACGTTCGTTTACTAGTATGGCGATTTTGAGACCTTTCGCCCCATTACTTTGTCAATATTAAGACCTTTCGTGCCGTTTAGAGGTCGATTTTATCCTGGCGAGCGATAGCGAGCCTGTAATTTTTGAAGGAAACGGCCGGCCGGGACATTTTTCTGCCGAAAAATGTACAAATATATATTGAAAGGGGGTATATATAGGGGGTGTGTTTTTAAGTTTGATGGAGGTCTAACGAGGAAACTCAAAATTGAATAGATAAATGAAAAAGTAGCCCCCCAAAACAAGTAAAGCACTATAGTCTATTCGCTGTAAGTAGGCGAGAAATCATGACCTCTGTAACTCAAAAAGGGCTAGAGTAATCAAGCTAATATTTGGTCCATTTGGGAAGAGTCAATCAAGAAATAGATGTGGTGCTAGTTATATAGACTTGGTCTTAATATGATGCAGAGACAGTAGTTTCATATTGCAGAGACAGTAGTTTCATATTGCAGAGACAGTAGTTTCATATTGCAGAGACAGTAGTTTCATATTGCAGAGACAGTAGTTTCATATTGCAGAGACAGTAGTTTCATATTGCAGAGACAGTAGTTTCATATTGCAGAGACTAGTTTCATATTGCAGAGACAGTAGTTCATATTGCAGAGACAGTAGTTTCATATTGCAGAGACAGTAGTTTCATATTGCAGAGACAGTAGTTTCATATTGCAGAGACAGTAGTTCATATTGCAGAGACAGTAGTTTCATATTGCAGAGACAGTAGTTTCATATTGCAGAGACAGTAGTTTCATATTGCAGAGACAGTAGTTCATATTGCAGAGACAGTAGTTTCATATTGCAGAGACAGTAGTTTCATATTGCAGAGACAGTAGTTTCATATTGCAGAGACAGTAGTTCATATTGCAGAGACAGTAGTTTCATATTGCAGAGACAGTAGTTTCATATTGCAGAGACAGTAGTTTCATATTGCAGAGACAGTAGTTTCATATTGCAGAGACAGTAGTTTCATATTGCAGACAGTAGTTTCATATTGCAGAGACAGTAGTTTCATATTGCAGAGACAGTAGTTTCATATTGCAGAGACAGTAGTTTCATATTGTTCCATTAAGTATCGAGGAATTGCAGAGACAGTAGTTTCATATTTTTATATTAAGTATATAGAAATTAGCTGCTGTTAAGGGATTCATTTTACAGTTAGTTGAAATATAACCAACTATAGTAACTTAAGGGGAGGCAGTTGGTTTAGGGGAGGCAGTTGGTTTTTCGAGTCCTCCTCCTCCCTCATGTTTAGCCCTATTAGTTATGAGATTTCAAGACATTCGCCCCATTAGTTTGGCGATTTTCAGACCTTTTGCCCCATTCATTTGCCAATATTAAGACCTTTCGTGCCATTTAGGTGTCAATCTTTTTCCTGTCGAGCGATAGCGAGCCTGTATTTGAAGAGGAATTGGCCTTCGGCCGGGACATTTAATGTACAAATTTATATCGAAGGGGGGTCTTGTGGGTGTTTTTTTTTTAAAGTTTGATTAGAGGTTTAGAGAGCAAACAAAACCCCTTCCTTAAGGGGAGGTCTCCACTTGAGGGATTTTTTTCTTGACCCCTTTCTCCCTCATGTTTAGCCCCATTGCTTTTCATATTATAAAACGTTTGCCCCATTAGTTTAGCGATTTTAAGAACTTTCACCCCATATTAAGACCTTTCGTGCAATTCAGGTGTCGATTTTATCCTGGCGAGCGATAGCGAGCCTGTAATTTAAGAGGAACCGGCCTTCGGCCGGGAAATTTTTCTACCGAAAAATGTACAAATTTATCTTGAAAGGGACTCAAGGGGGTGTAATTTTAAGCTTGATTGAGGTCTAGGGAACAAACTAAATACCTCCCCTTAAACCATTGAGCCGAACCAGTAAATTATGCTGCACAATACCGTCTGGGCTCCCTTGAAATATGCTGCACAATACCGTCTGGGCTCCCTTAAAATATGCTGCACAATACCGTCTGGGCTCCCTTGAAATATGCTGCACAATACCGTCTGGGCTCCCTTGAAATATGCTGCACAATACCGTCTGGGCTCCCTTAAAATATGCTGCACAATACCGTCTGGGCTCCCTTGAAATATGCTGCACAATACCGTCTGGGCTCCCTTGAAATATGCTGCACAATACCGTCTGGGCTCCCTTGAAATATGCTGCACAATACCGTCTGGGCTCCCTTGAAATATGCTGCACAATACCGTCTGGGCTCCCTTGAAATATGCTGCACAATACCGTCTGGGCTCCCTTGAAATATGCTGCACAATACCGTCTGGGCTCCCTTGAAATATGCTGCACAATACCGTCTGGGCTCCCTTGAATTATAACCTACTGTAGTCACTTTAAATGACACCGTTTATGAGGGAGGTTTTCCACGACCTATTGATTTTGCCTGTACGTGTATGTATTGATTTTGCCTGTACGTGTATGTATTGATTTTGCCTGTACGTGTATGTATTGATTTTGCCTGTACGTGTATGTATTGATTTTGCCTGTACGTGTATGTATTGATTACAAGGACACTCGTGGCTGCCTAGATTTACCTGTGAGTCGCTGGTTTCCCCGCATCTGATTCACTCACAAACACGATTCCCTTTAAAAGTTTAACGGGGCATTTGGTTTAGCACGTTCTTTTATTTATTTATTAATCATTTTCTTTAGTTGCCTCCCAAGACCTCCATCAAGCTTAAACAAATATCCCCAATACAAATGTCCCGACCGAAGGTTGGTTCCTCTTCAAGTGTAATGCTATCTACCATCTCTTCAGACCATGGAAATCGTTAGTACAGATCTATGGTGAGTTGACCAACCGATTTAGGATTACTCAATATTGATCCAGGTTAAAGGCCTTCTACAAACATTGAATATAGTAGAACTGTAGTACTATGACTCAGATATCTATGGAGAGAGAGTAAGAGAGAGAGAGAGAGAGAGAGAGAGAGAGAGAGAGAGAGAGAGAGAGAGAAGGGGGGGGGGGAGAGAACCCGGGAGACACAGGAACAGTCCAAGTTAGTAGTGGAGGAAACAAGTGGTGGGGAGATGTAAGGGATGACGGGAAGGGTAGGGGGATGGATCTAGAGGTGGGGGTGTCTTTAGGGGTGAGGGGAGGGGGTCTCTGAAGGTGAGGGAAGGAGGGGTATCTTTAGATGTTTCTAGGGGTGGGGGAGGGGTGTCTCAGGAAGCGGGGGTTTCCAGGGGTGTCTAGGGGTCGGGGGATGGGGTGTCCCTTCGGGTAGGGGTCTCTAGGGGTGCGGGGGAGGGGTGTCTCTGGGGGTGGAGGTATATGTAGGGGTGGTGGGAGGGAAAGGTAGGTGGACGATTTGTTGCAAGCACTTGAAGAGGATAGTCCAGTTCCCGGATGTGGGTCAGTTTGAAAGCCCCCCCCCCCCCCCCTCCCCAGCAGTCCCACCCACGACAGCTGGTAATTCAGAGGTCATCTTTAGGTCACGGGTTTACTTTATCTTGTTGTTCTTCTTCTTCTTCTTTTTGGTGGCTTTTAAGGGCGAACAGACGAAGAACTTTCGTCTGTTAATTGCCCTGTCTCCTGTGTTGCAGTGTAGTCCTCACATGTAATGCACCAGGCCGGTCGTTTGCAGATAGGCGCAGACCAGCCGGATGGCCTGCACTCTTACTCCTTCAGTGAGGCATCTCTCTCCAATGATGATCAGAGCTACGACTGTCGACATCAACAATACTTAACACCTAGGACATGCACAGTTTATCATGATTTCTTGTGATTATACTTACTTTTATTATACAGTATACGACTACACTAAATCCTTATAAAGTACAGTAGTCAATGTCCACATGCAGCTGATAATGACTACAAACATAATTATAAGCCGATTAATTATCATAACAAAAAGGCCCGAAAATGCTTGCTGACTTTGTATTGTAAATATACGTTATATATGGGTATGGGTGACTTTAATATATAATAAACAACAGTATGCATAGGCTATAATATGTGTCAGCTACAGACATTTCGACAGACCGCTTATAATAATGAATTGTTGAAAGAGAGAGAAGGTGCAGAGATCCGCGACGTATACAATTTCCCATGATGCACCGCGGTAAACATTGCGTTCAGCGCCTCTGTCGGCCACTTTTGGCATTTATTGGTAGGGAGAATTAGGACTGCCGACCAGGCCTAGACGATGGAGATGAGCAGATAGTGCCGTGTGGCCAATTCGGATCCTCGTGAGGGCTACGTCATTTGGACGAAGGGGGTGTCGGGCTCATGGTTGAGTCGCTGAGTACTCCCGATACGCTCCAAGTGTCATTGCCTGTTGTTGTTGCTGTTCCCCAGGCTGTCTGGCCGAGCAGCCCCAAGGTCCCGAGCAAGGCCAAGGCCATAACCGAGCGCCCCCACAGAACCCTCCTTGCGTACCACTAAAGCCTAGGTGACCAAAGCAACTGTAAGGCGAGGAGCTGAGAAGGGTGTGGAAACGCCCGGGAAACCAACGCCCCACCCAAGGCCCTGTGCTCCTCAGCAATTATGAAGGGAAAGTTGAGGGGCAAAGGAAAAATGTGACGCTTTGGCTCCCAGTCTGCCAACCTCTAGGTTGGCAGTAGGGAGGTCAATCCACGGAATAGATGCCGTCACATGAGATCTAGAAAACATATAAGTAAAAGGAACAGTCGGAGTAACCTATGGGTATGGCAGAGAACGTTCAGCTCTCACTCTGATAGACCATCCCATCACCACATGACTAGGACCCAATCCTCTCAGCATCAGCTAGGAAAGGCCCTAGAAAGCTGCCTTTGGCGGGGGGATAGCTCTCCTATTTCCACTCCTTTCGGGGTTGGGCACCAGCTATCGTTGCTTGTAGTGCATGGTTGAGAGCTTCATCCCACAAGCGGCGGCAGGCGAGTCGTACAGCGGATGCATGGGTGCGTAAGTCCTCCTGTAGGGGCTCTACTATGGCTGAGGAATGTGCCATAGAGGCTGCTTTGTCCGCCACAGTATTACCACTGATCACTGTATGTGAAGGTATCCACTGCAGTATCTATCACCAGTTTACTCTATCTAAGCACCAGGTGACGTGTTTAGAACACTCCTGGTTCGCCATATTTGTTTGACAATTTTAAGAGGTTTCGCCATTAGTTTGGTGACTATAAGATGTTTCGCCCCCATACAGGTGTCAGTTTTAAACTACCGAAAAATGTACAAATCTAGCTTGAAAAGTGCCAGGTTGACTTTTTCATATAGAGCTTGAAGGAAGGTTCTTATTTTTTCTGTTTTTTTAGCTTGAAGGGGATCTACGAGGCATATTGTAATATTAGTTTGGTGATTATAATACGCTTGGCCCCATACTGGTGTCGATATTATTCTGACAAGTGTCGATTTTATTCTAGCGAGTGATAAAATCGAGTCTGCAATTAAAGAGAAACCGGCCTCAGGTCAGCATACTTTTCTGTCGAAAAATATACAAATTTAACTTGTATGGTTGGTTTGGTGGTAAGAGGGTCACTATTATATATTAGTGTGAAGGGGGGGGGGGGTCTAGTGGGCAAACTAAACTGACCACTTGCGAGTTTCGTTCTATAAGGAAGTTGGAGCCGTGAACATCGATATTTAAGAGAATTGCAATATTAATAAGAGTTTCTGATGTATAAAATGTATGATCAATTTGGTTTTATGTATTCATATATGTATTGTGACCGTATTTATATATGTATTATGACCGTATTTATATATGTATTATGACCGTATTTATATATGTATTATGACCGTATTTATATATGTATTATGACCGTATTTATATATGTATTATGACCGTATTTATATATGTATTATGACCGTATTTATATATGTATTATGACCGTATTTATATATGTATTATGACCGTATTTTTTTGCTGATAAATCACCTAAATATTGATGGCCACGGCTCCAACTTCCTTATAGACCAAAACTCGCAAGTGGTCAATTGCAAACACATTGTAAACCCTCATTAATAATAACAGCATAAACATCCCTTTGACCCCCATGAGCCCCACCCACAACAGAGGTCAGTGAGAGGTCATCCGTAGGTCACAGGTCAAGTCCACTAATTTTACCATTCCAGTATGTACACTAAAAACATCAAAGATATATAAAGGCTAAATAAGGATCAAGTTAAGGGGAGATGGGCGTATTTATTTCCATATTGTGTGTGTGTTTTTTTTTTTTTTTTTTTTTTTTTTTTTTTTTTTTTTTTAGTTACCCCCTAGACCTCCATCAACCTGTAAAAACACCCCCTAGGGCCCCCCCCCCCCCTTCAAGATAAATGTGTACATTTTTAGCTAGAAAAATGTATCGTTACTCTTAAAATTACAGGCTGGCTATCGCTCGCCAGAAAAAAATCGACACCTAAATGGCACGAAAGGTCTTAATATTGACAAAGAAAGGGGGCGTAAAGTCTTAAAATCGCCAAAGTAATGGGCCGAACTTCTTAAAATCCAAAAAACCAATGGGGCTAAAAACGAGGGAGAAGGGGGCCAGAAAACCCCCCAGCCCATCCCCCCTTAAGTAAACTGATAGTGATTTACCTATGATTAATTTGGCATATCATTTATCCTTTTAAAAAATCAAAGGAATAAAAAGAACATATACAGTATAATTAAGTTAGGAAGTAATTTGATTCTTTGATATAGTATTTATCACCACCAATATTCTTCTAAAGGGTATATATATCCATGGACCCTTTAATTGCCCTTGCCATACCTTCATAACTCCTACTTACTGTTTACATTGCAGTGCCTTTGTTATTGTATTTATTATTATTAAACGTTTTTCTTGCAACTTAGGAAATGGTTATCTTACTAAATGGTCTAAAGCCACACTAACGAAAAGCATGTGTATAAAGAGGATATATAAAGAGGATATATAAAAGCATGTGTATAAAGAGGATATATAAAGAGGATATATAAAAGCATGTGTATAAAGAGGATATATAAAGAGGCTATATAAAAGCATGTGTATAAAGAGGATATATAAAAGCATGTGTATAAAGAGGATATATAAATAGGATATATAAAGAGGATATATAAAGAGGATATATAAAGAGGATATATAAAGAGGATATATAAAAGCATGTGTATAAAGAGGATATATAAAGAGGATATATAAAGAGGATATTTAAAGATGATATATAAAGAGGATATATAAAGAGGATATATAAAGAAGATATATAAAGAGGATATATAAAGAGGATATATAAAAGCATGTGTATAAAGAGGATATATAAACAGGTATTTATAATCGTAGGGTATATTGATAGTGTTATACCCTTCTATTGTTATATTAAATTCATTTATTATTATCAGTAGATCATTATTTGGGTATATTTTTACGGCCATGTAAAGGGGGGGTAGTGCTTGTTTTTTGGTCTATATATTTTTCTATTAGTCTATTTTTGAGTTTCCTCGCTAGACCTCCATCAGGCTTTAAAAATAAAACACCCCCTAGACCCCCTTTCAAGATAAATTTGTACATTTTTCGGTTGAAAATTTAGCCTTTCCAAACCCCAATTGTTTACAGTGTACACTTTCAAAAATGATGGGTACGTGAAGGGTATTGAAAGTGACCATAATAGTCTACCCATACATAGGTATATTGGTGGTAATAAACTCATCGTATACCAATTGGAAAGGTAAATCAATATCAACATACCCAATGAGCTTATATACCTTTTCCATACCCATTTTATACCCTTTGATTATTCACAGTGTACCGTGGGTTACTTAAGGGCTTACACTATAGTCTATGTGTTTTTTTACCAAAGTGTAATTCCTTGGAAACTGAATTTTCGATGCATAGTGGGAAATGGAAAACTACAATGGCTCTGCTTCATATTTATACCAAGTTTTCATAAATATTAACGTAATTCGGTACAATTTGTTTTTATGATATCTGAGTGAAGAAGATGGCGACACGGGAAACATCTTCAGCTAAGGGTAAAAATACTATGTACAGTATTTAAGCTCAGGAAAGGCCTCGGGTAATGAAAGGGTTTAAAGTATTTCCTTGTCCATTGTTTAAGGGAGCCCACCTCGCTTTTTTTCTCTCTTTCTCTCCATCTCTCTTTGGCTTGTATCCATTCGTTCCCATTCAGCCTACTGTTTTAAGACGTTTACCCCCATCCAGGTGTCAATATTTTCCTGGCGAGCGGTAGCGAGCCAGCATATATATATTTTTGTTTTGACAGCAAGCTAAATTTGTACATTTTTCGATAGAACAATTTCTCCGGCGAAGCCGGATTCTCCATACAATAATGGCTCGCTATCACTCGCCAGGACAAAATCGACACCTGGATGGGGATAAGTGTCTTAAAACAGTTGGCTGAATGGGGCCGAATGGATATAAGCCAGGGAAAGAGAGAAAAGGAGAGAAAGATAAACAAAAAGCCGGTGACCCCCCTTAAAGTCGCATGGTCAATATACAAGGTGTTTCACTGTTTATTTTACGGATGGTCTTCGCAGCGTACCTTACTTATTTGAGGGAAACAAATTTGGTCAGCTTTAAGGGGAGGATTTTATTTTGTTCCATAGACCTCCATCAAACTTAATATTACACCCCTAGATAACACCAAGATAAATTTGTACATTTTTCGGTAGAAAAATGGCCTGGCCGAAGGCTGGTTTCTCTTAAATTACAGGCTCGCTATCGCTCGCCAGAAAAAATATCGAAACCTAAATGGCGTGAAAGGTCTTAAAATTGACAGAAATGGAGCGACAGTTCTTAAAATCGCCAAACTAATGGGGCAAACGTCTTAACATTTTAAAAGCAATTGGGCTAAACATGAGGGAGAAAGGGATAGATACAAATATCCCTCAAGTGGAAATCTCCCCTTAAGATCAGGTAGGGAATCTGTTTCATGTGTCACCGGTCTTCTGTAAGGTCCCGTACGCTTATTTCTTCATCACCTCGATTCTAGTTTGTCAGAATGGAGAGCTTTATATACATCTGTGAAAGGTCACTCCCGGGGTCACTGTGAGGTCAATAGTGGCCCCTGGGAGGTCAGTTGGCTATTGTTAGATGCTAAAAGACCACCAGAATGTCAACTTCACTGGGAAAAAAAGTAAAGTACTAAGCTAACTAGGAAAATGCAGAGATTTTGTTAGATATATTTACTCTAAGATAACTGCTAACCTAACCTAATCTAAGCTAATCACAACGTAGTAGGGCGTTGATTAACTGTCATTGAGGATACTGGTTGTTTTGCCGTTTTCGAGCAATTCATATTTAGTTTTCTCCCAAAACGCCTGCCCAGACCCCCTTCAAACTAAACTAAGCTCCCCATCGGAGCCCTTTGAGCTAAATATGTACACTTTTCGACAGAAAGATGTAAAAGATGGCAGGTGCTTGTTGTACTCTACGTGCTTCACATGTCTCACTCCCTAGACTGGAACAAGACCTCACGGGCTTCACTGTTCATTGTAAAGCGGTGAATGTTAAGGCTCTCAGCCTATGCCCGAGAGGAAGTAAGTTGGAAAAAAAAAAAAAAAAAAAAAAAAAAAAAAACTGCCAAAGGCCGGGTTCTCTTAATTTACAGGGTCACCCAGAACAAAATCGACACCTGAATGGGGTTAATTTATTTAATTTTGCTAAACTAATGGAGTGAAACAAAACCCACTCGTCACCTGATATGGTTAATGGACTGAACAGGTACAGTTACCAAGGCATGGTTCTGGGACAAGTGCTGCCGACAGCTGACTTTATTGAGGTAGTATATTAGGTCAAGGCCTAGCATTAACGAGAACAAATAGTTTCGCCCATTTCAAACAACATTAATTCAGAAAGGTAGGCTCATAAACTCACCTCCAAACAATGTATACAATAAACTCACCTCCAAACAAAGAATACAATAAACTCACCTCCAAACAATGTATACAATAAACTCACCTCCAAACAATGTATACAATAAGCCTACGTAATCCTGTCACTCAGTCTTAGTACCGGTACATGGCCGAGTGGTTACGTTGCTCAACTCTCCCACATATACCTGGGGTGACTGGATTGGAATCCTGGTCAGGATTCCTCTCTCCCAACCTGTCCGAGATTATTATTAGATACCGGTTCTTGTCCCAGGTTTATGTCTTGTCAACTGTACGGAAGTGGGTGGAGGAGTAAGTTGATTAGGTTAAAGGTGAAGTGAAAGGAAAGCATATTAGTGGAGTGGCGTGGGTAGCATCAGTAAGTGGTTGGTAGAGAATGGCCAGGTGGAGTTAATTGAGTTGGGTGGATTTGGAGAGTGGAGCGGGTAGGTGGAGTACAGTGGAGTCATATAAGTGGTAAGGCAAGGTAGTGTGTACTTACTCTAGTTGTATTGCGGGAGTGAGCATGCTCGTTATTTCCCGCCTCCTATATGTGTAGGTGTTATATGTATCGTTGGAATGGCTGTGGATGTGTGTGTAGTCTGTATTTTTAGCCAATTGGCGACATCGGAAACGAAGGCTTAGGGTGGATCTGTATGGTACCATTCTCACTATAGACGGTACCGTCTCGCCCGAAGGCTTAGGTAGCCATCAGCTTAGGTGAACCATATGATACCCATCTCGCCTTGTACCATTTTTGCCAACCCCAGATGGGACGTCACAACGTCGTCCACTTATTCCAGGTACCTATTTACAGCTAGGTGAACTGAGGCTAACACATGAAAGGAGACAAGCCCAATTTGTCTCCGCCCGGCCGGGATTGAACCCCCGACCCCTCGTGTGTGAGACGAGAGCTCTACCTACTAGGCTACGGGCTGTGTGTGTGTGTATGTGTGTGAGAGAGAGAGAGAGAGAGAGAGAGAGAGAGAGAGAGAGAGAGAGACAGAGACAGGAAGAGAGAGTGGAGCAGGCCAGTGGAGGAAGTGGAGTGGTGTAAGTGGTGAGGCAGAGAGAGAGAGAGACAGACAGAGAAAGGAAGAGAGAGAGTGGAGCAGGCCAGTGGAGGAAGTGGAGTGGTGTAAGTGGTGAGGCAGAGAGAGCGAGAGACAGGCAGAGACAGGAAGAGAGAGAGTGGAGCAGGCCAGTGGAGGAAGTGGAGTGGTGTAAGTGGTGAGCCAGAGAGAGAGAGAGACAGGCAGAGACAGGAAGAGAGAGAGTGGAGCAGTCCAGTGGAGGAAGTGGAGTGGTGGAAGTGGTGAGGCAGAGCGAGAGAGTGTGTGTGTGTGTGTGTGTGTGTGTGTGTGTGTGTGTGTGTGTGTGTGTGTGTGTGTGTACGGTAACACAGAAACAGCAGTAACATACACTTTCACTGTCCACCATACTTACTGTTTCTTTCTGTTCTATGTAACTTCGCCTGCAAGTCTTTTCCTCTTTATATATACGGCATATATATGTACAGTCACAATCAATAGTTCACCGACAATCTTGCTCAGCATCATTGTAATTTTAGTGAAGGGGGGATGTGAGTAATTATTTGGTCATTAACCCTTTCACGCATTTATGACGCAGTGGTTGCCAGATTAGCAATAAGAATTAGAGTTCTCTCACTCTTATAATTACCTCTCCAAAATTAGTTTTCTGCCCACAGCTAACTCAAAGACAACTGCAGAGGTTGAAGTAACTAAACTAAAGGTTTCTAAATACCCCTGATGGTAACATAGGCTTTAAAGTATCCCCAATAGGCTCAAAATTGCGTCATATGTCGGAGAGGGTTAATGTATATTAGTATTTACTATTTATATATGTTTTTAGTTTCCTCCCTAGACCTCCATCAAGCTTAAAAAAAAAAAACTCAAGACTCTCCTTCAAGCGCGCGCGTGCATGTGTGTGTGTGCTTGAGTGTGTGCGCGTGTGTGTAAGTAGTAAGGCAGGGTAACTAAGAAACTGTAGTAACATAACTTCCAATGTCTGTCCAGTGCTGTGACTGGTCCTTTCGTTGACAAGTTTATTCGCCCCCACTGGCTTGCCCATACTCTGAAGTTGTGTGCCATGTTTGGGTATTATTGTTATTGTGTGACATGTTTGGGTATTATTGTTATTGTGTGCCATGTTTGGGTATTATTGTTATTGTGTGACATGTTTGGGTATTATTGTTATTGTGTGACATGTTTGGGTATTATTGTTATTGTGTGACATGTTTGGGTATTATTGTTATTGTGTGCCATGTTTGGGTATTTTTGTTATTGTGTGACATGTTTGGGTATTATTGTTATTGTGTGACATGTTTGGGTATTATTGTTATTGTGTGACATGTTTGGGTATTATTGTTATTGTGTGACATGTTTGGGTATTATTGTTATTGTGTGACATGTTTGGGTATTATTGTTATTGTGTGACATGTTTGGGTATTATTGTTATTGATTTCGCGAACTAATAGGAGCCTTCTATCTGCAGACAAGCTTACCAGATGTCACCAGACTACCCCGTACCAATTGGCTACTCTACCCTATTTCAGAAGGGCATGGGATATATACTGTATATATATGTGTGTGTGTGTGTTATTTATTTGTTCCTAAATGGTCCAAAACCAGTCGTAAGTTAAGTCTTGATAAATATACACTCATTCAAATTAGTTTACCCTTTCATTTAGGCCAAATTATGAAGGATTACAGATATTTGCAGCACATATCAATTGGGTTTGATGATATGCAAAGGGGTGCATACTTATTAGGGCTTATTACCGTGCGTGGATTGGCATTACAGAAGTAGGAACATAATGGTAACGGATTCCATGAAAAGTAGGAACATAATGGTAACGGATTCCATGAACAGTTCTCTACTATTACCACCAGCCAATACGACTTTTAGGGTGCTATTGTGTCTGTATTTTAATTATTATTGAGGGCATTGTTTTTTTAATTATTATTGAGGGCATTGTTTTTTTAATTATTATTGAGGGCATTGTTTTTTTAATTATTATTGAGGGCATTGTTTTTTAATTATTATTGAGGGCATTGTTATTTAATTATTATTGAGGGCATTGTTTTTTAAATATTATTGAGGGCATTGTTTTTTTGCAATTGTCAAGCGTTGGTATATATGTTTGCACCCCTACACCCCGTTGAAACTAAACTACGGATCCCTTCTCCCTCCCGACCTCCGTTCAAGAGAATATCCCGGCCAAAATCCGATTTACTCCTAAATTAAGACTTAATATCACTCGCTAAGAAAACAATTAAGACTTAATATCACTCGCTAAAAAAAAAATGGCACCTGAATGAGGTTAAGTGGCCTGTAATCGCCAACCTAATAGATCAAAACGTCTTAATATCGCTAAACAATTGGGGTGAAACGGCCGGGTCACAAATTACTTCCCACGATTTAATTGTCCTTAGTTCAGCCAACTGTTTTAAGACGTTTATCCCAGTCCAGGTGTGGATTTCTTCCTGGCGAGCGATAGCGAGCCAGCATTGTATGAAGAAATCCGGCTTCATCGGAGAAATTTTTCTATCGAAAAATGTACAAATTTAGCTTGCTGTCAAAACAAAAATATATATATGCTTGCTCGCTACCGCTCGCCAGGAAAATATTGACACCTGGATGGGGGTAGACGTCTTAAAACAGTAGGCTGAATGGGGCCGAATGGATACCAGCCAGGGAAAGAGAGAAAAGGAGAGAAAGATCAAATAAAAGCCGGTGACTCCCCTTAACTTCAACCCTCTCAATCATATGACGCCTTTCTCAGTTATATGATAGCTACCCCCAAACGATTCCCCTTCACTTGGAAATGGTCTCTCGGGGTGGGAGGGTTAAGGGCAGATTTCCACTTGGCCCCTTTCTCCCTCATGTTTAGCCCCAATGCTTTCGATATTTTAAAACGTTTGCCCCCATTAAGTTGTCGATTTTAAGAACGTTTTCCCCATGTTTGGCAATGTTAACACCTTTCGTGCCATTTAGGTGTCGATAGTTTCCTGGCGAGAGATAGCGAGCCTGTAATTTGAGAGGAACCGGCCTTGGGCCGGGAAATTTTTCTACCGAAAAATGTACAAATTCATTTTGAAAAGGGCTTAGGGGTGTGTAATATTAAGCTTGATGGAGGTCTAGGGAACGAACTAAGAACCTCCCCTTAAGTGTTAAAAACCTCCCCTTAAGTGTTAAAAACCTCCCCTTAAGTGTTAAAAACCTCCCCTTAAGTGTTAAAAACCTCCCCATAAGTGTTAAAAACCTCCCCTTAAGTGTTAAAAACCTCCCCTTAAGTGTTAAAAACCTCCCCTTAAGTGTTAAAAACCTCCCCTTAAGTGTTAAAAACCTCCCCATAAGTGTTAAAAACCTCCCCTTAAGTGTTAAAAACCTCCCCTTAGTGTTAAAAACCTCCCCTTAAGTGTTAAAAACCTCCCCTTAAGTGAGTGTTAACCCTTTGTTGTACATACTGTAGGGTGGGTCTTAGATAAATACATTAATATTTTGGTAGGTAGATTATATTATGAACCCGTCGTTATCTGATGGAAGGTCTTAATTAAGGATGTGTTAGGCTTCGTTAGATGTAAGTGTGTCGAGGGAAATATGCCTGTTTTACTCTATTTACCCTACTTATAATCGCCACTGTATTTATTGTTGATTCTTAATATGTATCTATATTTTTGTCGTTCTTATTCTTTATATCATATTCTCTTCTTTTTCTTTATCTAATACTCATACTTGTTATTCATTTTCTAATTGTTATAATATGGATTAACATGAGATAGAGGCAGTTAGCTTTGATTAGATTAGACGCAGTGGAGTCGGTTCTATTTCTGAACGAAAATACTCGTGGGTGAAGTGACTAAGTGGAAATCCTTATGAACGAAACCACCGCCAACTCTGAGGACACGCACACACACACACACACACACACACACACACTCCAGACATGACCATCTTATAGTATACATACGACCGTCCGCAGTTCCTGGCACACACACACACACATATACACACACAAACACACACACTCCAGACATGACCATCTTATAGTATACATACGACCGTCCGCAGTTCCTGACACACACACACACACACACACACACACACACACACACACACACACACACACACACACACACACACACACACACACACACACACACACACACACATGGAAGTAGGGCAACATAAGTTATGATATGTTAGTCCAAAATACTGGGAACTGGGAATATCCATTACGATACTTGTCTAAGTAAAATGGATTGATTATAAAGTAACTAAGACAGGACAACACGAGCGCTGCTCAATTCCTGTAAACTACAAATAGGTAAATACAAATAGGTAAATACACCTTAACAGTCCGTAGTTCCTGGCATAAAAAGTTTTTCCCAACCTTCCTAGGACAACTGTACAGTCACACTCATGCCTATCTAATTTTATCTTGAAGTTATATATCTCTTGATCTAATTATGGCACTCGGTAGCTTATTCCACATATCTACTACTCTGTTACCAAACCACTCTTTGCCTATATTGATATTGCTGAAACGAAATGTATCCATTGTTTAAACCATTTGTTCGAGATATTTTGCTATCACTGAGCTTCAGTACATCTTTCATGGCCCCTTTATTAATTACACTTACCCATTTGAACACTTCTTTCATATCCCCTTTAACTTTACATATCTCTAACGAATGCATGCCAAATTTCTTCAACCTTTCTTTATATTTAAGATTTCTAATATGGATCTTTTTGTCATTCTTCGTTGCACTGCCTCCAAGGAATTTGTTTTCCAACATATATTATGGACACCAAAATTGAACAACATACTACATATGTGGCCTCACTTATGCTAGGTAAATTTTCAAGATTACATCAAGATTACATCAAGATTACATCAAGATTACATCAAGATTACATCAAGATTACATCAAGATTACATCAAGATTACATCAAGATTACATCAAGATTACATCAAGATTACATCAAGATTACATCAAGATTACGCTTCTGGACATAAATCCAAGAACTTTGCCTTATTTCAAACACTGATGCATTGATTACTTGGTTTCAAATAACTGCTGACGATGACTCTCAAATATGTTTCACTATCTGAGTTACTTATATCTATGTTATCAAATATATATCCTGCATTTCCTATCGGTTTCCCAAATCTTACTACACTGTATTTATCTATATTAAACTTCATCTGCCACTTTACTGCCTATTCGTGTAGTGTATGTAGATCTCTTTGGAGAGCCTGATATCATTATCAGAATGATTCTGCTGCTGAGGTGATAATAATGTTGATAATGATGAAGATGATGATAATGTACAGTAGATGATGATAGCGATGATGATGATGAATGATATAACATGATGGTAGGTGGATGATGATGAATGATATAACATGATGATAGGTGGATGAGTACGATGAGTATGATGGCTATATGATGACGGTGTTAACCTCTTCTGTACCGGTGACGTTTTTTGTATTTTATTTTTGATATATTTTGACGATTTTGTGTAGTTTGAGAAGGATCTGAGGTCGTAAAAAGGGTTAATTGAGATAGTTCGAAGCCTGTTAATTGCTGAAGGTCCTTTTTAAACTGAATACAAGTAACTAATAGTTGCCAGAATATAGTTCAAAGGACAGCACCGGTACTGAAAAGGTTAATATTGATAATAACAATAACAATGTTGATGAGTATTATTATGACGTTGTTTAGCTGGAGTCCTGGACAACATAATATAGCTAGGCCTTCTGTTGCCTCTGGACACGGAGTTTTAATTTGTCTTACCATTGTCAAAAGAGATTAAGGGGAGGCAGACCGTTTTTCTGGACCCCCTTCTCCCTAATGTTTAGCCCCACTAGTTTTGAGATTATAAGACGTTCGGCCTATTAGTTTGGTGATTTTAACACCTTTCGCCCCATTTCGTTGTCAATTTTAAGACCTTTCGTGCCATTTAGTTGTCGATTTTTTCCTGGCGAGCGATAGCGAGCCTGCAATTTTAAGAGGAACCGTTCTACCGAAAAATGTACAAATTTATCTAGAAGGGGAGGTCTAGGGGGGGGGGGGGGTTTCTAAGCTTGATGGAGGTCTAGGGAGGAAACTAAAAAAAATATATGAATAAATTAATTAATAGACCAAACAAACGGTCTGCCTCCCCTTAATCAAACCAGTGAAATCCCTAGTTGTAGAAGGAAGTAGCGTTTTGTAATGGGGTTCTGGTGTTGTGTGTGTTAGGGGGGGGGGGGGGGGAGGGCTGTGAATAATTGTGTGGGTAGGAGGAGAGAATGTGTGTGGTTGTGTGTGTTGGGGAAGGGGGAAGGTTGTTAGTGTGGGGTAGGAGGAGAGAATGTGTGTGGTTGTAAGTGTTGGCAAAGGGGGATGGTTGTTAGTGTGGGGTAGGAGGAGAGAATGTGTGTTGGGGAAGGGGGAAGGTTGTTAGTGTGGGGTAGGAGGAGAGAATGTGTGTGGTTGTGTGTGTTGGGGAAGGGGGAAGGTTGTTAGTGTGGGGTAGGAGGAGAGAATGTGTGTGGTTGTATGTGTTGGGGAAGGGGGAAGGTTGTTAGTGTGGGGTAGGAGGAGAGAATGTGTGTGGTTGTGTGTGTTGGGGAAGGGGGAAGGTTGTTAGTGTGGGGTAGGAGGAGAGAATGTGTGTTGGGGAAGGGGGAAGGTTGTTAGTGTGGGGTAGGAGGAGAGAATGTGTGTTGGGGAAGGGGGAAGGTTGTTAGTGTGGGGTAGGAGGAGAGAATGTGTGTTGGGGAAGGGGGAAGGTTGTTAGTGTGGGGTAGGAGGAGAGCATGTGTGTTGGGGAAGGGGGAAGGTTGTTAGTGTGGGGTAGGAGGAGAGAATGTGTGTTGGGGAAAGGGGAAGGTTGTTAGTGTGGGGTAGGAGGAGAGAATGTGTGTTGTTGCGTGTGCTTGTTGAGAGGATTAATGGTCACTTAAGGGGAGATGGTTCACTTTTTGGGCGATTTTTGCATGTATTCATTATTTTTCTAGTTTCCTCCCTAGACCTCCATCAAATTTAGAAAAAAAAATCATCCATTAGATCCCCCTTCTAGATTAATTTGTAAATTTTCCGGCCGAAGGCCGGTTCTTCCAACATTACAGGCTCACTATCGTTCGCCAGGAAAAAAAATCGACACCTAATACCACGAAAGGTCTAAATATTGACGAAGAAATGGGTCGAAAAGTATTAAAATCGACTAACTAATGGGGCAAACATCTTAACATCTGAAAACTAATGGGGCTAAACGTGAGGGAGAAAGTGGTCCAGAAAACCGGCCCATCTCCCCTTAAGTTAAAGCCTTTCATTACTTAAAGTATAATTTTCATTGTATTCCGGTAATCATTAGGAGGTTGTATTCAACATCTGGAACACCATTGGCAATCAAAGCAACAACAATCATCTCTATTAACTCTTAGACTGCCACAGGTCCGTCGTAAGCTGAATTAAATTGTCTTTTGCAAGCTTTAATATAATAATAACTTACGTATTGAAAATGTTTATCCGCTAAGTACTATAACGACCTTTATATTATATTAGGCTAACATCATATGAATTTACTCTGTTTAAGATGAACCATTGACAGTGCGAACAGTTTTAAAACTTGCCGACTGGATTTTTTCATGTAGGCCTACTATATCAAAACCGATACCACACTAGAAATTGCAGCGACGGAATTGTAATAGTTTGGTATCTGCTACAAGTAATAAGATATACCCAGAGATGAATATATTATACTCTGCATTAATTTTGCTATGCATGAGTGAGTGAGAAGTTCAGTAGGTGGCGTAAGATATAATAGCGTCGTCCGAAGTTACGAGACTAGATGGCAAGGCAGTGGTATTGCGGCTTCTAGAAGTCGAAACTGCCCTGAACCAGGAGGAAAGGGCTATTGACCTTTGAAGGCAAGACTGCAATCGAGCCGGCAGCAAAATATAATGTCTCATCCGTCATCTCGAATACAAACTCCTGTCTTTGTGTTGAACGATCTAATTTTCAGTCTATGAGCTTGTGTCAGGAGAGACAAAAAAAAAAAAAAAAAAAATATATATATATATATATATAGATATATATATATATATATATATATATATACTCGTGCCTCCTACACTAAATTATATCGTGTGATTCTGGGTGAGTGGTTAGGTGGAGTTTAGTGTTTGTGTCTGAGAGAGAGAGAGAGAGAGAGGAGAGAGAGAGAGAGAGTGAGTGTGTGAAAGAGAGAGAATGTACTTGTGTGTGTAATAGAGGTAGAGAGAGAGAGAGTACGCGCGCGTGTGTGTGTGTGAATGAGGTAGAGAGGTAGAGAGAGCGCCAGTGCGTCTGGCCACTCACTGTGTGGCAGCTCAATACAGTCGTCCAGAAGGGGTGTGGTGGTGGTGGTGGTGTGATGCCCACGTGGTGTTGGTGGTCTTACTCATAACCCCCCCCCCCCCCCTCCTCCCCCACACCCATTCTCAAAAACTGTGCTTCCGTGCTGACTCCCTGTCTAAGCAAACTCTTTCGTCTCTGTCTATCCTATAATGTCTTCCCTTCATGCTGGAAGTTTGCTCACATTCAACCTGTTCCAAAGAAGGGTGACCGCTCTCAACCCTCCAACTATTGTCCAATTGCTCTCATCTCTTGTCTTTCTAAAGTTTTTGAAACTATTCTTGCTTCCAAATTCTTAAGCATTTCTCTTCTCATAATCTGCTCTCAGATCGCCAGTATGGCTTCCTTAAGGGTCGCTCTACTGGTGATCTTTCATATCTTACTAACTCTTGGTCATCCTCCTTTCGGGACTTCGGTGAGACTTTTTCTATTGCACTAGACATATCGAAAGCCTTCGATAGAGTCTGGCATAAATCTTTAATTTCTTAACTACCCTCCTTCGGTTTCTATCCCTCCATCTGTGCCTTTGTCTCTAATTTCCTTTCCGGCCGTTCCATAGCCGCGGTTGTGGACGGCCATTGTTCACTTCCCCACTCTATAAACTCCGGTGTTCCTCAGGGCTCTGTCCTATCTCATATTCTCTTTCTAATTTTTATAAATGATCTCCTTAACTGTACCTTAATTCCCATCCATTCATACACAGACGACTCAACCTTACACTACTCCATTAGTTTTTCAGAACGCCCTAGCCAGCAATCCCTCAACGACAAACGTAATGAAGCCATAGAACTCTTAAATTCTGATCTAAATACTATTTCCAATTGGGGCAGAGAAAACCTTGTTAACTTTAATGCTTCCAAAACCCAATTTCTCCATCTATCTACCTGTCAGGATCTCCCAGCGGACTATCCCTTATT
This sequence comes from Paralithodes platypus, assembly GCA_032716605.1. NCBI lineage: Eukaryota > Metazoa > Arthropoda > Malacostraca > Decapoda > Lithodidae > Paralithodes > Paralithodes platypus. Next base: position 138,399,960 of record CM064487.1, read on the forward strand.
CTTCAACAATACAAAAATCAACCCTTCATCTTCTCTCAATATTCTTGGTGTCTCTTTTTCTTCTGCTCACATTTGGAAGGACCATATTACCAGTCTTGCTAAGGCAGCCTCTCAGAAGCTGGGTGTGCTCAACCGCCTTAGGGGGTTCTTTTCCCCTGCACAGCTTCTTGCTCTGTACAGGGGCATAGTGCGCCGTTGTATTGAGTATTGTTCACATGTGTGGGGAGGTTCCTCTCACACCGCTCTCCTAGACAAAGTTGAAAGGAAGGCCTTTCGTATCATTAACTCCCGTCCACTCATCAACTCTCTGCAATCTCTCTCTCTCCGCCGCAATGTTGCATCTCTCTCGCTATTCTATCGCTACTATAATAATCAGTGTTCCTCAGAGCTATCCCAGTGCATACCACCTCCTTTACGTAGGGCACGTGGTACCCGTCTTGCAACTTAATCCCACCCCTACTCTGTGCAACTCTCCAACCCAAGAGTGAAACGTTACTCTCAAACTCTCTTCTACTCAACAGCTGAGCTCTGGAACTCTCTCCCAGAATCAGTCTTTCCCTCTTCCTATGACTTAAATTGCTTCAAACTCTGTGTGTCCAGGCATTTTGGCTCGAACGTCCCTTGATTTTGGCCCTGTCACTCTTTCAACTATGGGGGAGGCACTCGCTATAGGCAGTTATGCCTTTTGCCTCCCTCAATCACATACAAAACAAAAATACACACACACACACACACAATTTGGGCAAGTCTCCTAACGGTGTAGCCTCTGTTCACCTAGCAGTATAAATAGGAACCTGGTATAAGTGGACGAAGTTGTGACGTCCCATCTGGGGTTGGTGATCGGTTACAAGGTGAGATGGGTATCGTACTGGTCAACCTAAGCTACTGGTCAACCTAAACCTTCGGGTGAGACTGGTCCCGTAGTGAAAATGGTACTGTACAGATTAACCCTAAGCCTTCGTTTACAGATGTCGCCAATTGGCTAAAAATACAGACTACACACACATCCACAGCCATTCCAACGCTACATAAACACTTAACATGCATTTCACGCAATACATTCCCAGTTAAGGAGGCGCGATAATAATGAGCTTAGATCGCATTGCGTGGATTCCCCTTGACGAACAAGCAAGTGAATAACACACACACACGCACGCGCGCACGCAAGCACACACTTCCTGGGACCCCTTAGGAAAAAAGTAATGAAAATAGATAGATAAATATAATAGACTCCATATAAAGTATAATTATACATGTTGTACATTTATCGGTAAAATAACGTCCCTGTTGAAATCCGGTTTCTCCCAAATTGCAGTATCGCTAGCTCTCGCCCCAGAATGGAGTGACGCGTTTTCTAATTGTCAAACATATGAGCTACGGTCGTCTTAAAATCTCAATATTTAATGGAGTGAAACAGGAGGATTCGAAAGAGCCCCCCTCAGTTCAGATAGGGCTAGTATTGAATTGATGGCGATGAAAACACTGTTCACCTGCAAGTACTAGACTCAGTCACTCCAATTACACTATCAGATCATTGGTAAGTCCATTATCTCATATTTGATGCAAGATATTATTGGTTTAGGGAATAATAACCGCTCGAGGACTATGACGCGTTTTACTGTTTATTATTATTATTATTATTAAGTCTTTTTATTCAGTTTAGGAAGAACTTGCGAGAGCTAGAGAGTTAATTAAGTTAGATTTTACCCCTTTGAGTTCTAGAGATCCTTCCTAAATTGCCGACTTGCGAGTTTCGTTCTATAAGGAAGTTGGAGCTGTAGACATCGATATATAACAGAATTACGAGCTAAAATACGGTCTTAGTACATTCATAAATACATAAAGCCCAATTCAACATACCCTTTAACCATCAGAAACGTACATTATTATTGTATTTCTGTTTACTATCGATGTTTAAGGCTCCAACTTCCTTATAGCCTGCAACTCGCAAGTGGTCAATTGCACAACATCGTCGAATCATTACCAGCATATAGTGTTAATAATGTGTCTGTGGGTGTTGATAGAGTCGAGCAGCCATAGACGGTTACTCTGTCCAGTTGTAAATATAAATCCGTCGATATTCTGTATATGTCAATATGATTAGTCATGTTTACAAATAATCTACAACCTCTATTGCTTAAGGGAGCCCACCTCGCTTTTTTTTTTATCTTTCTCTACCTCTCATTTTGGCTTGTATCCATTCGGTCCCATTCAGCCTACTGTTTTAAGACGTTTACCCCCATCCAGGTGTCAATATTTTCCTGGCGAGCGGTAGCGAGCCAACATATATATTTGTTTTGTTTTGACAGCAAGCTAAATTTGTAAATTTTTCGATAGAAAAATTTCTCCGGCGAAGCCAGATTTCTCCATACAATGATGGCTCGCTATCGCTCGCCAGCAAGAAATCGACACCTGAATGAGGATAAACGTCTTAAAACAGTTGGCTGAATGGGGCCGAATGGATACAAGCCAGGGAAAGAGAAAAAAGGAGAGAAAAATTAAAAAATACCATGCATGAAACTACAGTTATTCATTCATATTTATACCTTGATCAGTATATAAGTGAGAGGGCAAATTATCTAGTAATGAGTCATATATATATATATATATATATATATATATATATACCACCAAACAACTTCACTTCTAATCTAAACTCAATTAATGAAATCAATAAATACATGTGGCACTCCAAGGACTCGAACCTAGGATACTCACACCGACATTCCGTTCATTTATGCATTACGCTATCAAGACAGTATATACTGTATACTGTATATATACTGTATATATTATTATTATTATTATTATTATTATTATTATTATTATATATTTTTTTAACATTCCAAATTTAATATCCAGTAGATTCGATTGTTTGGAACGATGAAGTCTGGAACTCTTACTTCAGAAAAGAAGTTTTGCAGCTGGATCGACATAAGTCTGACTTCCTATAAAAGCAGTGCCTTGGCTTCTTGCTAGTTTAGCTCGGTACGGTTTGGCTTTCTGAAACTTCATCCTATCCTATTTTAGATATTATTTGATTTAATAACACGTCTCTGGATTAATTTCGGTCCATATTCCATAATTTCATGCTTCGTGGAGCGTGTTTCACCCCTATTGATGAAAGTTTTTAAGGGGAGGTTATTAGTGTGTTCCCTAGACTTCTATCAAGCTTAAAATTACACCCCCTTGACCCCCTTTCAAGATAAACTTTTACATTTTTCGGTAAAAAAAAATCCTGGCCTAAGGCCCTTTCCTCTTAAATTACAGGTTAGCTATCGCTTGCCAGGAAAAAATCGACATCTAAATGATACGAACGGTCTGAAAATTGACAGCAATGGGGCGAAAGATCTTAAAATCGCCAAACTAATGGGGCGAACGTTTTAAAATCAATGGGGCTAAACATGAGGTAGAAAGGGGTCAAGAAAAAAATCCCTGGAGTGGAAATCTCCCCTTAAGTGAAACGTTTAATGTGTGGGGCGATGCTATTTTGCCTTGATATCCATTTTCCCTGCTGCAGACAACCCCGTTAAGATCAATTTCCTGTTGTTATTTCTGTGAAAGCAATATGAAGGTTGGTGTTATGGTCGGGTCGTATATTGTGGTGTTATCTGCACTCACTGTCTAGCGCCGACAGTTCAACATGAGATACTGGTGATCGGGATAGAGGTAAGATAGACAGACAGACAGATAGATAGATAGATAGATAGATAGATAGTTTGATAGGTAGATAAATAGTTAGTTAGATAGAGAGGTAGATAGATAAAAGGTAGATGGAGAGTTTTATGGTGGGGCCGTATACTATGGTGTTATCTGCCATAACTGTCTCCTGTACGATCTACCGTTCAACATGAGATAGTAGTCATGGGAGGGGATACAGCGATAGACAGAGAGAGAGAGAGATCAATAGGTAGATAAATAGAAAGATAGATAAGATAGATAGATAGCCATGTCATCACTGTCCCGTGTCTACCGTTCAACATGAGATAGTAGTCATGGGAGGGGATACAGCGATAGACAGAGAGAGAGAGATCAATAGGTAGATAAATAGAAAGATAGATAAGATAGATAGATAGCCATGTCATCACTGTCCCGTGTCTACCGTTCAACATGAGATAGTAGTCATGGGAGGGGATACAGCGATAGACAGAGAGAGAGAGAGATCAATAGGTAGATAAATAGAAAGATAGATAAGATAGATAGATAGCCATGTCATCACTGTCCCGTGTCTACCGTTCAACATGAGATAGTAGTCATGGGAGGGGATACAGCGATAGACAGAGAGAGAGAGAGAAAGAGCTCAACAGGTAGATAAATAGAAAGATAGATAGATAGATCAATAGATAGATAAGATAGATAGATAGCCATGTCATCACTGTCCCGTGTCTACCGTTCAACATGAGATAAAGGGGAAGGTGGCTGGGGATTAAACCATGGAGAATGATAAAGGGTATAATAGCGATGTAGAATGGAAAAGGATAGAATAAGGTGTAGGATGGTAAAGGGTATACAACGATGTAGACTGGAAAGGGATAAATACACCGTATGAGAGAAACACTACTTTATTGACAACTTTTCGCAAATAGCTTCTTCGGTCTACTCCTCAAAAGGTGTTTTTATCCATTCTTTCATCTTTCCGGAGTATTTATCAGCATCCATTTAAATACTTCGTGATAATATTCACAGTTTCGCGAGTAATTGCATGCTAAGACTACATTACATAAATATAAATAGATGTAAAAGCTTGTTGCAGAGAAGCAGCTCCTTGTGTTTTCTTCACTTGTATAAAGGGTTCAAGTAGAATCGAAACTGTTTTTTTATAATAATACACACGTTTTATAATAATACACGTTTATAATAATACACACGTTTTATAATAATACACACGTTTTATAATAATACACACGTTTTATAATAATACACACGTTTTATAATAATACACACGTTTTATAATAATACACACGTTTATAATAATACACACGTTTTATAATAATACACACGTTTTACATATGTGAATAGAATTTTCACCTTTCAGATTATATATTTTATATATTTGGTTTATTATGTCTATTTAGACTCTGAGCTACCAACTTCAATTAATAATAGACCTAATTACACTTTCTATTGTATTCGGGTGCTGTAATTCGGAGGAAATTCAACATTATACTTATTACTCGTGCACTACCACCGTAAGTGGAATTAAAGAAACACTATAGGAAACAGACATAACACAAATAAGAAATTAGATTGACCATAATAATGACAAGGAATACATAATGTATCACTTAAATTTAGTAAGTAAAAACATGAAGTATCCTAAAGAAGGAATGGTAAATGGGGCGAGGGGTTAACCGTTTTTTTTTTTTTTATCTTTCTCTCCTTTTCTCTCTTTCCCTGGCTTGTATTCATTCGGCCCCATTCAGCCAACTGTTTTAAGATGTTTATCCCCATTCAGGTGTCGATTTCTTCCTGGCGAGCGATAGCGAGCCAGCATTGTATGGAGAAATCCGGCTTCGCCGGAGACATTTTTTTATCGAAAAATTTACAAATTTAGCTTGCTGTCAAAACAACAATATATACAGTATATGATACAGTATATGATACAGTATATGATACAGTATATGATACAGTATATGATACAGTATATGATACAGTATATGATACAGTATATACAGTATACAATATAGCTCGCTATCGCTCGCCAGGAAAATATTGACACCTGGATGGGGGTAAACGTCTTCAAACAGTAGGCTGAATGGGGCCGAATGGATACAAGCCAAAGAGAGAGGGAGAGAAAGAGAAAAAAAGGCGAGGTGGGCTCCCTTAAGAAAAATACGAGTTAGGTTGAGAGTTATGACAGTAAAAGAGCGAGTCATGCAAGATGAAGCGAACAGGGGTAAAACAGACGTATGGCGAGATTTACACTTGAGGGATTTTTTTCTGGACCCGTTTCTCCCTCATGTTTAGCCCCATTGCTTTTGAGATTTTAAGACGTTCGCCCTAGTAGTTTTGACATTTTAAGACTTTTGCCCCATTTCTGTCAAATTTAAGACCTTTCGTGCCATTAAGGTGTCGATTTTTTTCTGGCGAGCGATAGCGAGCCTGTAATTTAAGAGCAGTCGGCCTCCGGCCAGGACATTTTTCTACCGAAAAATGTACAAATTTATCTTGAAAGGGGGTCTAGGGGGTGTAATTTTAAGCTTGATGAAAACGTAGGGAACAAACTAAATACCTCCCCTTAAGGCGACGCTGGCTCAACTGGTAAGGAATTATGTAGTTGTATAATTATGTTTAAGGGGAGGTATTTAGTTTGTTCCCTAGACCTCCATCAACCTTAAAATGACACCCCCTCGAGTCCCTTTCAAGATAAATTTGTACATTTTTCGGTAGAAAAATGTACCGGCCGAAGGCCGGTGCCTCTTAAATTACAGGCTCGCTATCGCTCGCCAGTATAAAATAGACACCTAAATTGCACGAAAGGTCTTAATATGGGGTGAAAGTTCTTAAAATCGCTAAACTAATGGGGCAAACGTTTTATAATAGCAAAAGCAATGGGGCTAAACATGAGGGAGAAAGGGGTCAAGAAAACAATCCCTCAAGTGGAGATCTCCCCTTAAAGTACAGTATAAATGTATTTACTGATGTATTTTATTTTATTTTATTTTATTTTATATTGTTTTTGCCCACACTTTCTTTGGGACACACACACACACACACACACACACACACACACACACACACACACACACACAGCCCGTAGCCTAGTAGGTAGAGCTCTCGTCTCACACACGAGGGGTCGGGGGTTCAATCCTCGGCCGGGCGGAGACAAATTGGGCTTGTCTCCTTTCATGTGTTAGCCTCAGTTCACCTAGCTGTAAATAGGCACCTGGAATAAGTGGACGACGTTGTGACGTCCCATCTGGGGTTGGCAAAAATGGTACAAGGCGAGATGGGTATCATATGGTTCACCTAAGCTGATGGCTACCTAAGCCTTCGGGCGAGACGGTACCGTCTATAGTGAGAATGGTACCATACAGATCCACCCTAAGCCTTCGTTTCCGATGTCGCCAATTGGCTAAAATACTGACTACACACACATCCACAGCCATTCCAACAATACATAAACAAAAAAAACACTTAGCATGCATTTCACGCAATACATTCCCAGTTAAGGAGGCGCGATAATAATGAGCTTAGCTCGCATTGCGTGGATTCCCCTTGACGAACAAGTAACTGAGTAACATACATACATACATACACACACACACACACACACAGCCACACACACACACACACACACACACACACGAGCATACACAGCCACACACAGCCACCCACCCACACACACACACACACACACACGAGCATATACAGCCACACACAGCCACCCACCCACACACGGAGGAACCAATGTAGTTAGAGTGACAGTAATCTAGAGGAACTGCCGATTATAGAAAGGTAAACAGTGAGAACAACCAGATAAAAGAAGGAGTGAGACAAAGATACGGATCACGGATTTTCTGGACCCCCTTCTCCCTCATATTTAGCCCCATTAGCTTGGGGGGATATTTTAAAAGCTTGTTGTAGGTCTAGAGAGGGAACTAAACAAAATCATAAATACAAAATACTAATAATCAAAACCCATATTTTGAAGAGGTTTAGTTAGATAATAGTTTACTGTTAAAGTTTGCTAAGGTCTTTTTATGTGGAAGGAGGACACGTATGGTAGAGCTTCTATTTTTTTAATTTTGATAAATAAAAGTATTCTTGCCAAATTGAAGGTGTAGGTTAAATGAAGGTAATTAGGTTAAGGTAGGACAGAAGTAATTAAACAGTAATGAACCCGCACAGTACCAGAGACGTCGCTTTTATTTGATTTCAGCTACGTTCAGACGATTTTAGGAAGCTTAGCAAAGATAATATGGTAGCTAAAAGGATTAATTGAGAGTCTTTAGCCTTTTAATCGATAGACCTCCTTCCTAAGCTGAATAGAATCGTCTAATACTTGCTAGAATATTATGAAAGGACGTCACCGGTACTGTACGGGTTAAATACATGAACATTTGAAGAACAAAAATAAAATAAAATGGGTGTACTGGAAAAAGCAAAGTTTATCCTCTGTGTGCTATGACGTTTTTTTTTTTTTTTTTTTTTTTTTGGGGGGGGGGGGCTAATATTAGACAATTTAAATAAGCTTAAAAACTTTCTGTGAGCCAGTAGGTTAATTTAGGTGTTTTAATGTCAATATTATTCCATTTACTCCTAAACACCCTCCCCCAAGCTAAATCAAATCATAAAATAATGACCAACATTACATAATAGAATAGCGTCATATCACATTACATATCACATTACATATCACATTACATATCACATTACATATCACATTACATATCACATTACATATCACATTACATATAGAATAGCGTCATATCAGTGATGAAGTTAAACATGAACATTATCACTTGTATCTATTTTAAGGGGGCTCACCGGCTTTAATTTTTATCTTTCTCTCCTTTTCTCTCTTTCCCTGGCTTGTATCCATTCGGCCTCATTCAGCCAACTGTTTTAATATGTTTAATCCCCATCCAGGTGTCGATTACTTCCTGGCGAGCGATAGCGAGCCAGCATTGTATGGAGAAATCCGGCTTCGCCGGAGACATTTTTCTATCAAAAAATGTACAAATTTATCTTGCTGTCAAAACAAAAATATATATATGCTGGCTCGCTACCGCTCGCCAAGAAAATATTGACACCTAGATGGGTGTCTTAAAACAGTAGGCTGAATGGGGCCGAATGGATACAAGTCAAAGAGAGAGAGAGGTAGAAAGAGAAAACAAAAAGCGAGGTGGGCTCCCTTAAACCTATCAGTACCGGTAACTTCTGGATAATTATTATATGAATGATAGCTAGTGTTGCTCTTCATCACAGTGCTCTGTATGCAACGCGACTTGCAACCCTGCCAACTTTTATTATTATTATTATTATTATTATTATTATTATTATTATTATTGCCTCCTTCATCTGATCCAGCGTAATTAGGTCTAGGAATTAGGTCATATTTTGCATAAGTGGCTACAATAATTAGTAATGAAGAATACATGATGAGATGGTGTGCCTTAATATTAATAATAATAATAATAATAATAATAATCATCATCATAATAATAATAAAGTAATAAAATACCCATCTGATAATTAATTTGTTCTTATTAACAGTTTTTTTCCCAATTATGCAAATTTGGGTGACTTCCTTGTTCCTAATTACTTTGGTCCAGATGACGGAGATTAAGCACACCACCCTTATCTCAGCACCTGGGTCACAGCCACGTAGACAACAACCAATGATATGTTGATTATTATAATAGTAATAATGATAAGAATACCATTACCAATTTGAATAATAATAATTATTATTATTATTATTTTGGATACCAACTGTTACGTGGATACAGAGTCGCGTAATCATTACCGTATGAGTGGAAGGTCCTTTAATAGACTGGGAGACTAAGACTAAAACAGGATACACAGGATAGGTATAAATGTTATACAAGCTTGGATGAAAATAGAGTTGATGGCAAGTTACATACAGTGAATAGCAAAATACATAAAGTGAACATATATACATGGACAACATATATACAATCTAGAGATGAAGAACCCTGTGAAATACATTGGAAGAAAACATGGGATAGTGTGTGTTTTGTCTGCAAAATATGTTGAAAGGGTCTCTGACAGGCAGAGACAGGCTAGTGCTTTTGGTTCTTCAAGGTGAGAGGTTTCCCCAAAGTCATAGGGACGGGAAAGATACGTCGTGGGGCCGTTTCGGTGGTGTGCGGCTGCCTGGTGCAGGTGTGCAGGTGTTAAGGTGTGATATTGTGATAACCCTGACATTGACGTACGGGAGAGATAAATGTACTTTGTTGGAAAGACTTAAATCAAGAATGACGGGGATGGAAATGAGTTACTTGAGAAGTGCGTGTGGAGTCACATGGAGATATAGACAGACAGATGAGGAAGTACCATAGCGTTGTGGTGTCGATGTGGACGTGTTGGAGATTGTGAAGAGGAACACCTTGAGGTGGTTCGTTCATGTGGAGCATATGGCAGAAAAGAAAATTACTAAAAGAGGTAGTAGAAGGAGGTGGATGGACAAAGAGGAAATGGCAGAACGAGTGTAAGGTAGTAGGATGGAGTTGAGGGGTATGTGAGTGGAACGAGGGATACCGACTGACAGAGGACAGAGGGGCATGGAGGAGATTCATTCGAGGCCACGTCCTCGGGGATTAGAGCGTCTGGCAATAGATAGATAGATATACCTTTGAGTGTATATTACCTGTATTTTATGTAATTACGTATATTACCTGTATTTTATGTAATTACGTATATTACCTGTATGTTATGTAATTACGTATATTACCTGTATTTTATGTAATTACGTATATTACCTGTATGTTATGTAATTACGTATATTACCTGTGTTATGTAATTACGTATATTACCTGTATGTTATGTAATTACGTATTACCTGTATTTTATGTAATTACGTATATTACCTGTATGTTATGTAATTACGTATATTACCTGTATGTTATGTAATTACGTATATTACCTGTATGTTATGTAATTACGTATATTACCTGTATGTTATGTAATTACGTATTACCTGTATGTTATGTAATTAAGGTATATTACCTGTATGTTATGTAATTACGTATATTACCTGTATGTTATGTAATTACGTATATTACCTGTATGTTATGTAATTAGGTATATTACCTGTATGTTATGTAATTACGTAAATTACCTGTATGTTATGTAATTACGTATATTACCTGTATGTTATGTAATTACGTATATTACCTGTGTTATGTAATTACGTATATTACCTGTATGTTATGTAATTACGTATATTACCTGTATTTTATGTAATTACGTATATTACCTGTATTTTATGTAATTGCGTATATTACCTGTATGTTATGTAATTACGTATATTACCTGTATGTTATGTAATTACGTATATTACCTGTGTGTTATGTAATTACGTATATTACCTGTATGTTATGTAATTACGTATATTACCTGTATGTTATGTAATTACGTATATTACCTGTATGTTATGTAATTACGTATATTACCTGTATGTTATGTAATTACGTATATTAGTTAACCCCTTCTGTACCGGTGATGTACTTTTAACTCAATTCTGGCTACTATAAGACATTTGTATTCAGTTTTAAAAGGGTCTCCAGCAATTAACAAGCTTCGAACCATCCCACTTAACCCTTTTACTACCACAGATCCTTCTTAAACTGCACAAAATCCTCTAAATATAGCTAGAATATACCGGACAAAGACATCGCCGTTACAGAAGGGGTTAATTGATATGCAAAAGAAAATATGTGGTGAATCTAAAATCATTGGGCCTTTAAGTCCTAATCAGTGTCAAATTACTGTCCGTGACACTTTGTGCTTGCATGAGTTGGGTGGTTGGTGTGTGTGGTGGGTTGTGGTAATTGACGTGAGACATGACACACACCTGCCTCCACAGATACCCACAGCTCACAACTTAAGGGGAGGTATTTAGTTTGTTCCCTAGACCTCTATCAAGCTTAAAATTACACCCCCTTGAGTCCCTTTCAAGATAAATTTGTACATTTTTCGGTAGAAAAATTTCCCGGCCAAAGGCCGGTTCCTCTTAAATTACAGGCTCGCTGTCGCTCGCCAGGATAAAATCGACACTTGAATTGCACGAAAGGTCTTAATATGGGGTGAAAGTTCTTAAAATCGCTAAACTAATGGGGCAAACGTTTTATAATATCAAAAGCAATGGGGCTAAACATGAGGGAGAAAGGGGTCAAGCAAAAAATCCCTCAAGTGGAGATCTCCCCTTAACGCCGCTAACTCTGTTCACTTGTCGCGCTCGTTGTTTACCGATCTTCATCGTATTAGCAGAGGGCAGAATGGGAGAGGGATGGAAATATAACACACACACACACACACACACACACACACACACACACACACACACACACACTGTAAGGGGGGTAAAACGAAGGTGAATGTAGCAAGTGGCCTTCCTATCGAAAAGTGATAAAATCAGCCGAAATGTAATGTTTGAGTACGGAAAGAAATATATTATGATTGAATTATGTTTATTGTTTCCTTATGCAGTAGCATAGACTACAGTAGATCTGGACTGGACACGAAAATGGAACTTTGCAGTAAGGGACCCAACATCGGAGAACGAAACCTCAAGTTCGAACCTCGAAACCGCGAAAATATAACATTTTCGCAGTTTCGAGGTTCGAACTTGGGGGTTCGTTGTCCGATTTTGGGTCCCTTACTGCAAAGTTCCATTTTCGTGTCCAGTCCAGATCTACTGTAGTCTATGGCAGTAGCTAATTCATGTGATCAAATAACGTTCTTTTGTATATACTATTCTTGCAAGTGAACCATACTATTTTACTTCCATCAATATAACCAGGGAGTCGGTATATATGGGCAACTGTAAATTTGAGTCAACATTCCTGGACCCAGCGTGACCCCCCCTTGCATTCAGACCCGTTTATCTTGTGAAGACTTCCCTCTCCTTCCTAGAATTACCACCTCTTGCTTTCCTGAAAATTCCTTCCCGCCTGCGTGTGTGTGTTAGTAGAGGCGCGCGTGTATGTGTAATATTACAGGCGTATGTATAATGTATAATAATACAAATTTCAATAAATAAACCGTGTATTGGTAATAGCAGTCGTAGGCTGAACCTGTACAGAGGAACAGTTTATAGCTTAATGTTAACTTATATTAAGGACCAAAGCAAGAGATTGCATACTAGCTAGTTAACTAGTTATATCATTATTATGTACACTAGTAGTCATTCATAAACATTCGTGGACCTCACCTATTTCTAATTATGGATGTATATCTCTTTGGAAACTAATTTATGAATATATTTTTCTATCCATCAACTACAAAACTGTATATCATCTTCATTGAAAAACAAGTTGCATCCAAAAATCAATGCATACACTGTAGTTATAATTGCATAAAGAAAATAATTGGGGGTCCACAAATGTTTATAAGTGACTGTACTAAGTTTGAAAATAGCTTATGAGTTGAGATAATTGTTGTACATTTTGAAAAGTTTTGCTTATTGCTTATGAGATGATTTACTGACTATTTCACTGTTTACCTAGGATAGAGCCGACACATCTCGTATAAATTGAATATTGGTAGATTATCTAGTCGGTTGGTCACTATGCTATGTTCACTTGGGATATACAGTAGTTACACAATTTTTTTTTTTTTTTTTTTTTTTTCTATATTCCAACTTACTCCCTCTCGGGCATAGGCTGAGAGCCTGGACATTCACAGCTGTACAATGAGCAGTGAAGCCCGTGAGGTCTTGTTCCAGTCTAGGGAGTGAGGCATGTGAAGCACGTAGAGTACTGTACAACGAGCACCTGCCATCTTGCCTTCACATGAGGCACCGTGCTCACTCATGGTCCGAAGTGACCCCATCTCTGAAGCCACCTCGTTCCCGTGCTTCACTGTCTCACTCCCTACACTCGGACACTCACTCTTACACACACAACGCCACCTGTTGAGCAGCTAACTAATTGATTCAGGTAGTATTTTGTGTAGGCTAAGTCAAACTTGAGAAGTATAATTTTCAAGATTTTCTGAGATACTGTAATATGGAGAATATATATATACATATATATATATATACAGTATATATATATATATATATACACGGTAATAATAAAAAATATTAATATTAATTTTAATATGAACGTACAAAAAACTGCAATAGAAGTAACTAAGCAGTCCAGTATAACACATTAAAAAGTTACCTCATTTGGATTGTGGTAAACACACAAAATCAAAGATTAAAACTGTCAATACTTCTCTGTAAAATAACAGGTAATTTCCCTGTAGCGTAGTTGGAGGGAGAGAGAAGAGGTCATCTGTAAGCAAAATTCAACTTATCTCTCTCACATTCTCTTTCATACACACATACACACACACACTCACATAGGTAGAACCTGCACACACAATATATACCGTATACACACATGGATAAAAATACACACGTACAAAGTACATACACAACAATTTTACAAACGTACGCACTCCCCTGCAGAAGTAGATAAATATGTCCAAAACACGATGGTGTTTTAATAATTGTTGTAAATTTATTTTCTGATATATCGACCATATAATATAGCCTATTCTGATAGTACGTGATGTGATAATGATAGCTGATATAACGCACTATAATAGGATATATTATAAGGTAGATATATCGAAGTATGTAAGCAACTTACAACAATTTTAAAAACACCATCATGTTCTGGACATATTTATCTACTTCATGCAAGCGTGTGCAAGTGTTTTCAACTGTGAACAATTTCGGAAATTAGAAAACCCACCTAAATTAAAACGTGAATAAACAATTATTGTACATAATTTGTCTTATACTCATCATTATTCATACAAGTGTACTTGTATTTGAACTATATAAATACATGTAGCTTCTACTGTCTATTATGCATTTAATGAGGTATAATATATGGCAATGCATGCAATAGTTGTGAAGATATTGTATTTTATAATAAAATATCCGCAGACTAATGCTTAGCCATACAAACTATATATCGAGAGGCAGCGTTGCCAATGTATGGCAGGTGGGTAACCGATTTCTGCACCACCCTATATATATATATATATATATATATATATATATATATATATAGAGAGAGAGAGAGAGAGAGAGAGAGAGAGAGAACGAGCGAGCGAGAGAGGTTTATACAATATAGGAAGGACCTCTAGCAATCAAAGGTGTAAAATCTATCTCAATTAACCAGTGTATAAGGAAGCAAATTGACATGATGTGCTGAAAGAGTCTATTGTTTGCAAGAATATATTATGAAAGGCGTCATAGTACACAAGAATTTAAAGGATTAAGATTTCAAACTTTTGCCAAACCCCTTGCATACAAAATAATAATTAGTACCGCTTCACCCTACCCGTTTTTTCGTAACTTTCTTCTAGGTGGGAAACTTTGAGGCAACTAAGTTATGAAAGTTTAATAATCCACATACTGGCAGTTAAAAAATAAAGCCTTTACTGTATACTTGGATGAGAAATTCTGGTACATTTAAAATATTAATTTATTATTATGTTTTTTAAGATGGTTATGTTTATGAGTTGATGTTTGTATTGTTAATGATAAAGATGTTTATTGATAATGATATGCACAGTATGTTTATTGATGATGATAATGCACAGTATGCGATGGGAAATATTTTGAACTCTTACCGAGATGTCAAAAATAACTAGATAGCCGAAAAAGGATTGAGAAACGAACAAATATAGATTCTCTATCTCTCTTTCAAAATAGAAACAAGGAAGTAATCCTCACACTCTATAACGCCCTGATGCAGCTGTTATATTGTAATCCTCACACTCTATAACGCCCTGATGCAGCTGTTATATTGTAATGCTGTTCAATTCTGGACCCAGATTCACTAACGGTCGTACCATCCGAAAACTCCCTTACCGTTCCCTTACGTCTCAACGCTGGTATTCACGAAGCGTCGTAGCGGCCATCTTTGATCGTAGGAAGCCCCTAAAATCCCCTTTCGCAAAGGGTGGTCCAGACCACCCTTACATGAATTTGACCCGGATATAGGTACACAAATATCGATAACACAACCCGCGACCATAACAAATTCGTCTGCAGTATAGCTCTTTATGACACACTAAGTCATTATTGAGGCAATAATAGCGCAATATGATTGTTAACTTGTGTTTACAACACCATTAAGGCATTTAATACAAAGTATGAATATATTTGTATCCTTAATGTCTTATGACAGGCCGAATTAAGCTATGAATAGCCTACATATGCCAGCCTAGACCTAGTCAAGGTTAATTGATGCACAAATGCATGTGCTGCGACAACACGTAGCCTACTATTAGTAGATTTTAACCCTCATTTATTGCGGAAATGTTTTATTCCAACTCCCCACCACCTCTGAGTTAGATTAGGGTAGCCTATTCCTCAACAAAT
This sequence comes from Paralithodes platypus, assembly GCA_032716605.1. Lineage (NCBI taxonomy): Eukaryota > Metazoa > Arthropoda > Malacostraca > Decapoda > Lithodidae > Paralithodes > Paralithodes platypus. The sequence continues at coordinate 138,416,038 of CM064487.1, forward strand.
TTGAAAGTATCACAGGAACAAAATGATGAAAAGAATTACCCTAGGCCTAGCCTAAAAAATGAATAAATAATAAACGCTGTGTGAATAATTTTGTTTAGCCTAGCCTAGGCTATAACCTAGGTTTATATTGAAAAAGTTAGGGCTATTTAGGCTAGACAAGTTAGGCCTATGTATGGTATTTTGGTTAGGCTAGCAATGCCTAGCTTGGTGTAGCCTAAGCATGGTAATGTAGAAGCCTAGCAGGTTAAGATGGTGTTTGCAGGCGTACCCTCCTCATTGTTAACTAGCTGTTATTAGTCCCATGCTGGTAATATATTTGATGATGGCAATAAGTCATGGGAGGTGAGGGAGACAAAGCCCCCCTCAACCTATCATTATTTCCCATGGCCAACTGTTGGATAATAGATTGAGGAGGCCTATGCTAGGCCTATTTTGAAAAAGTAGATAGGCCTTGAGGTGTTGTGAATACAAAACAATTACCCTAGGCCTACTTTGAAAAATTAGGCCTAGGCTAAGTCTGGCATTTTGGCTTGGCTAGAACTGCCTGTGTAGGCATAGACATAGTAAAGTCTGGCATTTTGGTTTGGCTCGCCCTGTCTAGGTGTAGACATGGTAAAGTAGAACAATATACTGTGGTTAAGGTATAAATAATACACTCCCAACTAGCCTAACATATGATTATCAATGATCAATCCGTCGAAAATCCTTTAACTTGGGCCACTAACAGGCTTCCCTGTAGCCTAGCTAGGCTAATTTCTTATCATCAATTCACAAGATACTCTATTCTTCTTCCTGCTGGCTGTGGTGGATCGAATTAGCCATGCTAAACAATGACAAGCTCATAAATTAAAGTATATTAGGTTCTTCTTGGCGCTTCGGTCATGTGGGTGACATTGTTTATTTACAAAGGCCAAGCGCCTGATTGGTCAAGAGAAGCCTCGGTGAAAATAACCGAAAGGGAGCCGTAAGGGAGCTCAACGATGCGTTCATGAATACACCTTCCGCACTCCCTTAGGAACGATCGTAGGTTGCTGTACGACATCGCACGCTACGACCGTTAGTGAATCTGGGTCCTGGTCTTCAGTACTCAGACTAATCTATTAAAATCGGTTGAGAGCTCTCCGTCTCTTCGTTAAAAAAACATAGACTCGAGGTCAAGTCCAAGTTTTTAGAGTACAGTACAATGGGTGTGACAATGTGTATTATAATACAGACAATAGCCTCTATAATGAATACAACACGCAACCATGGCTGGACAGTGGAGTTGAAGGGGTTCATATTTAAGATAATGTTTGTTCTACCTAGTAATATTCTTTCTTAGGAAGTTCTAAATAACTCTTCAGTAGAACACTTTAGGAAGAAAGTAGAATTGTACACACTGCAATGGGTGTAGTGCAATATGTAATTTCCCTCTTTCCACCCTAGAGTATCTCCCCAGTATGGATCATAAGGTCTTTGAGATACAAACTATTCCTTGTAACTTCCTCCGTCTCTTTCTCTCTCCATTTTTTTCGCAGATATTGATAATGTAAAGAACGAAATATTTACTTCAATGTTCATTCAGTAGAAAATCCCATAAATCATAAGCCGGTGTCAACAAAGACATATATAACTAATATATTCGTACACATGTAAACAATCCCTTTACCGAGAACACGTTGGCCACTGATACACCAAAACAATGCTATCCACACCCTTTGGCAACACTACCAGCCGGCTTTTGTCTCCTCAATAACTTCAATGTCATTCCACGACACATATCTTACACCAATGTATTATACATTACGATTATTCTACTTTCCCAGCCATGCCTACGACAAAGAGAAGTCAGAGATAAATTAGTAAGGTTTGTTTTTAATTAATAGTAAAATAAATGGTGGCAACTTGAGGCCTGGATTGGAGTCGTGTTGCCGGCGGACTGCAGTTCTGCCATTTTAGCGCTTTTCCAACTCAATATAGCGGTTTTATACAGACGGCTAGCTATAGAACTAAGGTTTTGTTTGGTGATGGTGGTGAGAGGGTTGGGGGGAGGATAACTGAGAACAGATTTTGGGCAGCATAATCTTCAAATATTGTGGGAGAAGTAGTAAGTAGGATTGGGAGAGCTGGAAGTATCAAGTCCTGTCTGTTCATATTACTATCTGAAAAAGACAACCGTCTACTTATTGTGAAAAGCCTGTTATCCTTTATAGTTATAGAGGTGTGTGGCCAAGATTATTGGCCTACTTATAATGAATAGATTATAACTCCCAAACACGCGAGTAACTGTGGCATCCAACCATCCGGAATGATAGGCTCTGCGTCAAGGAAGAAGTGATTCAATTTAAGAGGTGATCCGGAGATTTTCCCGAATTTGGTGGACAGATAGGGTATGCACCAAGGAAGAAGTGATTCAGTTTAGGAGGCGATTTTGCCCATGATGTTTGGAGGACATAATATAGCACTTTGGAGGACATAATATAGCACTTTGGAGGACATAATATAGCACTTTGGAGGACATAATATAGCACTTTGGAGGACATAATATAGCACTTTGGAGGACATAATATAGCACTTTGGAGGACATAATATAGCACTTTGGAGGACATAATATAGCACTTTGGAGGACATAATATAGCACTTTGGAGGACATAATATAGCACTTTGGAGGACATAATATAGCACTTTGGAGGACATAATATAGCACTTTGGAGGACATAATTATGGAACAGTGCTGTTATCGTTTTCTTTATTGTTATAGTCGTGTTATGTTAATCCCTTTAAATCAATGGTGTGATTTTCATTCTGTATGGTTTATATTCGCTTATTTGATTCTGCTCTGAAGGAACTATGGGAATTAGAGGGCAATTAACATAAGTTATAATCCGTTTACATCCTAGAGACCCTTTCTTATCTGAATACAATCGCCTTGTGTTAGCCAGAATATAATGCAAATGACATGTATTGAAAGGGTAAAATTATGTTTCTTTCTTAATCTCGGTCCAGCGCTTTGTTTAAGTTTCATGAATACTATCGAGAAAATGGCCAAATACTATGCATCCCAATCTATCGATTATGGAAGTCCAGTCTAGCGGGATCAGAAATGGCAATGCTGGCCAGATGAGAAAGAAGAAAGCGAGTCTTGGTCCTCTTGGAGTCAGTGCGGGTCTGGACGCTGTGGGGAAGGGAGGTGGACCGCTATCTGTTGCAATGGCTGGTCGGTACAACACGCAACATCGTTTATGTCACCAGTCGCTGGTGCTGCAGTATTGATGGGAGATACAGATTGAAAGTTTGACATCCTAATTCATTAAAGTGATTATTTTGGTGCTTTATACATAGTTGACTTATTTCTTGCCATTATTACGCATCGCATAACTAGCAATTTCGACAATATATTGGTGTTTTTATGTGTATAGCGTGGATGCAGCGTTAGTGAAAACCCAAATCGATTGGTGATGAATTACATCTCGCAATAGAACGGTAACTCGAATAAAAATCCTTTTAAAGAACACTGAAAATCCTAAATACCGAATAGTTTTCCGATATATCTCGTTTAAATTGGCAATTTCTTTCGAAAAACCCAAATAACATTACGAAAATAGAACTGAGTATCTACAACTACGAATCTTACAAAAAGTGGGAACGTTAAATATCAGTTTCATATTCCTTAATAGCACCGACAACCAACAGGAATCCTAATTGCTCAACACCTGAAATTGTACTTCATATTTTGGATTTAGGCCTACACCTGAGAATCAATAAAGGTTAAAATCTCAAAACTACTCCTGGAACATCTGTGAATTCAAACCTATATTTTTTCTGGAGCCCTTTAACAACAAAACAATTGCCTATCCCAGTGAAACCCTAGTCGTTCATCACATGGGCGGGAGTGAGCGTAACATAGCCTAACACCACCATGGCTCCTATGTTTGGCTCCCGCATGGTATTCTGCCCAGGAAACCACTCTTCTAACACCAAGGTAGGAAAGATGCCGTATTCATAACATTGTTGGAATTAGCCAATATATCTCGGTGACAACTCAACCAAATCTTCCAGCTACGACAATTTCAACCAGGGCCACCCCTTCGTGGATTACGGCGTCAGGCAATAGATAGATGGATAGACAACAAAACCAGTACAGTACCATGCCAAATTATTACGCCAAAATCTTACGGGGTAGGCTAGTCAAACTTTTAGCTCAACATAACCAAACCGAGCCGGTTGGGTTGGCACTGGTTGAAATAATCCGACATGCTGGTGGACTTTATATGAATCCATAAACTTATATCATTTCATTGTGGCGGAAATAATAATTATCGGCCCTGATGTATTTTAGTGTAGCTAATCCCAGGGCCCAGGCGGGTTTATGCAGCCTTCAGAAGTTTTGAACACGAGGGGATTTTAGTGTTCTGGTGATGTCACTATATAGGCTATTATACAGTATATATATATATATATATATATATATATATATATATATATATATATATATATATATATATATATATATATATATTTTGTTTGTTTGTTTGTTTTTTGAGGGGGAGGCTACCGACTAGCAGTTTTCTTTAGCTAGAATAGTTATCGACTGATTAGCGAAATTAGATATGTGCGTAGGCCTTAATGTTTGTGTTTAACGCCTAGCCTAATTCTGAACAACTAATCTTAACTATTATCAACCAAATTATGGTGTTTGAAGTCGAAGAACACTATTTATTTATTTGGGCTAATCGATTTGTTAGATTAGGCCTAGGCTATAAAAAACACATGGGGTCTTTTGTGTCATGCTATTTACTAACCTTGTATAACCATAATTAATGGAGAATAAATAATGCCATCCTGTATCGTAAATAAATTATTTTATTTTATTTAGGCTAGGCTAGGCTATACATTTTTACTCTGAAATATTAAAATGGTCGTGGTCTGAAAAATGTATGTTTGTGAATGTGTGATAGTCACCCGGTATTAATATAGGCCTATGGACATAGGCTAGTCGGTCGTCGCTGATAGGCTAGTAGAACATAATCATGTTTAATGATAATGTTGATGTCGTAGATTTTGTATTTACATTAAAATGGCTAAATGTGTATAGCCAATATGGATATGGGGACAATCGTGATATTTATCTTTTGAATTACCACCAGCTAACTTGACAGCCTAGTCAGTGAAGTCACGCCCTCGGCGTCAGCCACTGACCGGGTGGACACTGATCATCCCAGAATCCTTGGTAGTTGCTGAGGGGGCGTGGCTTACCTGGTCCTGGTCTATAAGTAACACCCCGTTCTTAACATTAATCATCAATTATAAACTCCAATGTACTTGAATAAACTAATGAAAGCATATGGTCCTCCCGGGATTCGAACTCGGGACACCACACCCAGAACATAATGCTAAATATATGGCTAAACCTAGGCCTAATTATCTTTAGCTTATCTGATGTAAGGTGATGTATTTTACAGGAGCTCATAAGCTATTGAATTATGACGTGTTGCATACTGATATTACTTTTGTTCAATTATACTCTAGTCTGCCATGTAAGGGAACAAATTGTTCAATTATTTATTATATTTTCGCTAAAGTTAAACAACTTTCTTGGAATTTCGATAACCGGTAGGTTGAACTAGGCCTAACTGCAATGGGTTTGCCTATTTAAGGATAACCTATTATATGCAAAACAAAATAGAATCAATATATATTATCATGGCAAGGCCGCCCATGCCCAATTTTACTATATTCCATAAAGGAATAAAGTATAGCGCGTGTTCTAATCAATGTGTGTAATGTGTTTCAGAGACAACCCCTTCACTAGTTGGGCCCTTTGACTAGCCAGGCCTATACACTAGTTGGGCCCCCTCACTAGTTGGGCCCCTGACTTCTTGGGCCCTTTCGTTTTTGTGATGCTGTGCCTCGTCCACGTCGATACCATGAAGCGCAGGAGGTCAGAATCTAAGCTAGATTGACCTTTGCTGTATTCCGTTAGCTGTTGCGTAGCTATGCCGTATCCACTAGTATCTGATAGTGCATTGTATTTACTGTGTACCGGTATATTTTGTATTATCCGGTGTTACGGTTTAACTGACCAGTACTGACAATTTGACAAGTCAAACAGTTCCTTTCATTAGTCAATTGTAGTCAAGTAGGCTAATTAATACTCAGTAGTTGTAATATTAGGTAGGCTAAGTAGTTTGTTATTACGCTTTTGTTAACGAGGTACGGTATGGTACGATATCCTACTGTCGGCTATGACAATGGATTTGAAGCTACCGGTATGCCATAAAATCTATGTCTATATGAACTGGTACCGGTACCGTATTGGGTAGCTCGTTATTTATATCTGTGAAGTAGTCATTGTGGGTTGTGGCTACCGTACTGTACAATAGTACAAAATGGCGTGCATGTAAATTATGAAGTTTTGAGGCTTGCATTAGGATAGGGCTTACGTTAATTGTATAGTGTGGCATTTACCTTGTTAATCTTACGGTACCGTACCGATCTCTAAATTTGTTGAACGTTTCAGAAATATTCACACATGATAGGCTAGAGCCGCGGCGGTCGAGTGGTGAGCACGCTCACGTGTGAATCTGCTTGACCTGAGTTCGATCCCAGCCATGGCGGACATTTAGTGGGTGTGGTAGTACGTCCTAGCATGTTTCACATGCTTGCACCCAGTCGAGGGACACCTCGATGACGTATACAGACTAAACACACATAACAAAGCCACTCCAACAGCTTCCTTTCTCTCCAACACCCCTTCTCTCTACACTTCAGATAATAGGAAAAATGAGAAAGTAGCTACGAGGTGCCGTTGTAAAGGCTTATCCCTCAATACCTTCACCTGACCTGACCAAATGTGTACGTGAGGATACAACTATCTCGGTCAATACAAAACATAAGATAATCATATCTATAGCCAATCTATGTTATAACATCGATAATGAGCCATACCAATATGTTACCGTAATATGAATGTTATGGAAAAATATATCAAGTCAACAACAAACAGATTGTTCATCTGTTCTTTTAGCAAATCGAATAAAGCATATGGATTACCGGTACACACACTTAACTCCTATCGGGTGGAGACGTATTGTCAAATCTGAAAATTGATGACACAAGTAGTTATTTGGAGGAATAAAATTTATATATATTGTATATATATTGTATATATATTGTATAGGCCTGACAGTATGTTAATGGTTATGGTGTAATGTTGATTAGCTGTACAGATGTAGGGTACCTATATAAAGGTACCGGTAGCGAGAACTTTGAAATACTTTCGGGTGTAAAGATATATGCTACTGGTAACAAATCCTTGACTTTGAATACATTTTATAATATTGACTACCAGGTAAAGGTTATAGGAAGAGTATCTAAGCTAAATATAGCGGTGACCTTGATACAAGTCATTACATTGTAATGATATACCTGTATAAAAATAGCGTTGACCTTTTTACACGTCTTCTTTGTCTTAACCCTCGAATCGATTTTCTCGGCTAAATATAAATATAAATTTAGTTTTATATACGGTAGTTTTCAGTTCTTTCAGTACAGGTACCGGTACGATTATTTGAGTCTTTTAATTTTATTTTGGTGAACATTAGACGTTCTTACATCTATTGGAAAAAAAAAAATGTCTTGCTGACATAAGCGACTTCACACAAATTTGGAAAGACCTTTTAGGCTATTTATTTATTTATTTATTTATTTTTTCTTGTGTGTGTGGGGAGGGGGGGGGGGGACTGAAAATATATATTCAAGTCTTTGAATGACCTCCCATGGGGTTTTATTGTCCATGCTGTGCTTCCGTGCTGACTCCCTGCCTAGGCAAACTCTTTCGTCTCTGTCTATCCTCTAACGTCTTCCCTTCATGCTGGAAGTTTGCTCACATTCAACCTGTCCCAAAGAAGGGTGACCGCTCTCAACCCTCCAACTATCGTCCAATTGCTCTTATCTCTTGTCTTTCTAAAGTTTTTGAAACTATTCTTGCTTCCAAATTTCTTAAGCATTTCTCTTCTCATAATCTGCTCTCAGATCGCCAGTATGGCTTCCTTAAGGGTCGCTCTACTGGTGATATTCTTTCATATCTTACTAACTCTTGGTCATCCTCCTTTCGGGACTTCGGTGAGACTTTTTCTATTGCACTAGACATATCGAAAGCCTTCGATAGAGTCTGGCATAAATCTTTAATTTCTAAACTACCCTCCTTCGGTTTCTATCCCTCCATCTGTGCCTTTGTCTCTAATTTCCTTTCCGGCCGTTCCATAGCTGCGGTTGTGGACGGCCATTGTTCACTTCCTCACCCTATAAACTCCGGTGTTCCTCAGGGCTCTGTCCTATCTCCTATTCTCTTTCTAATTTTTATAAATGATCTCCTTAACTGTACCTTAATTCCCATCCATTCATACGCAGACGACTCAACCTTACACTACTCCATTAGTTTTTCAGAACGCCCCAGCCAGCAATCCCTCAACGACAAACGTAATGAAGCCATAGAACTCTTAAATTCTGATCTAAATACTATTTCCAATTGGGGCAGAGAAAACCTTGTTAACTTTAATGCTTCCAAAACCCAATTTCTCCATCTATCTACCCGTCAGGATCTCCCAGCGGACTATCCCTTATTCTTCAACAATACAAAAATCAACCCTTCATCTTCTCTCATATTCTTGGTGTCTCTTTTTCTTCTGCTCTCATTTGGAAGGACCATATTACCAGTCTTGCTAAGGCAGCCTCCCAGAAGCTGGGTGTGCTCAACTGCCTTAGGGGGTTCTTTTCCCCTGCACAGCTTCTTGCTCTGTACAGGGGCATAGTGCGCCCTTGTATTGAGTATTGTTCACATGTGTGGGGAGGTTCCTCTCACACCGCTCTCCTAGACAAAGTTGAAAGGAAGGCCTTTCGTATCATTAACTCCCGTCCACTCACCAACTCTCTGCAATCTCTCTCTCTCCGCCGCAATGTTGCATCTCTCTCGCTATTCTATCGCTACTATAATAATCAGTGTTCCTCAGAGCTATCCCAGTGCATACCACCTCCTTTACGTAGGGCACGTGGTACCCGTCTTGCAACTCAATCCCACCCCTACTCTGTGCAACTCTCCAACCCAAGAGTGAAACGTTACTCTCAAACTTTCTTCTACTCAACATCTGAGCTCTGGAATTCTCTCCCAGAATCAGTCTTTCCCTCTTCCTATGACTTAAATTGCTTCAAACTCCGTGTGTCCAGGCATTTTGGCTCGAACGTCCCTTGATTTTGGCCCTGTCACTCTTTCAACTATGGGGGAGGCACTCGCTATAGGCAGTTATGCCTTTTGCCTCCCTCAATCACATAGAAAAAAAAAAAAAAAAAAAAAATGCTACCTAGCGTAAATTTCCTTACATTAGTACTGGTGTCTTTGTTACCACTTGGCTAGTTAACATTAATCAATTACCGGTATAGGATTAGTTCAGGGAATACCTCTCGCAATCTAGAGGTTAATACTTAATAGATAGTCATGATCCAAATAAAGAAGAAAAGTTTGTCAGTGGGTGTTTAAATATAGCAGCCTGATATTTGAGCTGACGGTAATGATGTGGAGAGAGAGATGGGGTGAGGGAGGTTGGACACACACACACACACACACACACACACACACACACACACACACACACACACACACACACACACATGGCGGTATATAGCCAACATGCTCACATAAACTGACTATATATTAATTACCGGTAATTAATTAACTAACCACAGTAAATGTAAACCAAAGCAAAATGTGATTAGCTATTGTACCGTAGTTACCGTACCATTCATGAGAAATGGCTCCATGGACTTTCTGAGAGAGAGAGAGAGAGAGAGAGAGAGAGAGAGAGAGAGAGAGAGAGAGAAAAGGGGGGCGTAGTTCCCTCTGGACAAGCCACGCTTTTAATTTATTTACCTCCCACCCATCCCCATGTCTTCCTCCTTTGTTGGCCATTATCTCTCTCTCTCTCTCTCTCTCTCTCTCTCTCTCTCTCTCTCTCTCTCTCTCTCTCTCTCTCTCTCTCTCTTCTCATTATCGTCCCTCATATCCTCTCCTCTTCCCTCTTACCGGTATATACATTATTCTTCTCCCCCACATCTCTATCACCTTGCCCTTCCTTACTCCCCTTTCCTTTCCCTTCCTCTTCTCCTTTCTTATCCTCTCTACTCTCCCTTCCCACTTCTCTTCCTCCGTCTTCCCCCTCCCCTCTCCCCGCCCCCCCCCCCCCCCCCCCCCCCCTCCCTCCCTCGCCCTCCGCCTCCCTCCCATTCCCTCTTGTTCTCCCTCTGGCCTTTCTCTCTCTCCTCTTTATCTCTTTCCCCCGAGCCCCGGTATTGCTGCTGACTCACCTTTTCTGTTGGGAGCGTTTGCCCAACCTTTCTTAACCCTTTTAGTCCCGTAGCAGCCTTATTTTAATTTTCATATGGTTTTAATCGGTTTAGTACGAAGCGGAACCTTGAGAACGAAGTGTTTAATATATACCGGTACCGGTAGCTCTAACTTTTTAATTTCCTTCTGCACCTTTTCATGTTTTGTCCTGTATTTGTCTCTCCTCTTCTATCGACTCCATAACTTATATTTTGCCTCTAAAGACGGACATGCAAGAACGATTTTGCCGGTAATTGTAGATTGACATCATAGGCTATTTCGTGAGTCTTTTGCTTGAAAATGACAACTATTCTGGTGGTAGGTTGTTGTTGTTGCTGTTCCCCAGTCGTCTGGCCGAACAGCCCCAAGGTCCCGAGCAAGGCCAAGGCCATAAACGAGCGCCCCCACAAACCCTCCCTGCTCACCACTAATAAAGCCCGGGTGACCTAAGCCGCTCCAAGGCTGGGAGCTGAGGTGGGTGCGGAAACACCCGGGAAATCAAAGCCCCACCCAAGGCCCTGTGCCCCTCAGCAATTATGAAGGGAAAGTTAAGGGGCAAAGGAAAAATGTGACGCTTTGACTCCCAACCTCTAGGTTGGCAGTAGGGAGGTCAATCCACGGAAGAGACGCCGTCACTTGAGATCTAGAAAATATCTAAGTAAAAGGAACAGTCAGAATAAGCTATGGGTATGGCAGAGATCGCTCAGCTCTCACTCTGATAGACCAGCCCATCACCACATGACTATAGAGCCCAATCCTCTGAGCATCAGTTGGGAAAGGCCCTAGAAACCCGCCTTTGGCGGGGGGATAGGTCCCCTATTTCAACTCCTTTCGGGGTTGGCCACCCGCCTTCTGATGGTAGGCCTATATGACATATGCAGAAGCTAACAAACCAGAATTAGCGAACACTAATCAAAGAGAAAGTGTTCCTGTGACTCCGCCTTCAGTGTCTCAAGCATTATGTTAGGGTACCGTACCGTACCGTATATATTTGTTTCATCCTTTTTCCTCCGATAATTGATATTTTGTACGGTACTAAACGCCTTGATAAATTTGTCGCTAATATTGTGTGTGTGACAGGGGCACACACGCCTCGATGCACCGGCTTAAGGGACCCCACCTCGCCTTTTTTTCTCTTTCTCTCTCTCTCTCTTTGGCTTGTATCCATTCGGCCCTATTCAGCCTACTGTTTTAGGACGTTTACCCCCATCCAGGTGTCAATATTTTCCTGGCGAGCGGTAGCGAGCCAGAATATATATATATTTTTGTTTAACAGTAAGCTAAATTTGTACCGGTACATTTTTCGATAGAAAAATGTCTCCGGCGAAACCGGATTTCTCCAAACAATGCTGGCTCGCTATCGCTCGCCAGGAAGAAATCGACACCTGAATGGGGATAAACGTCTTAAAACAGTTGGCCGAATGGGGCCGAACGAATACAAGCCAAAGAGAGAGGGAGAGAAAGGTAAAAAAAAAACGAGGTGGGCTCCCTTAAGAATGCCTGGGAAAGCTCTGGCTAACTCCCCAAATCAAAATCAATACTTCGCCGCAAGCAGCTCTCTCACACCAGCTACGGTACGGTACCATTATTCCAGAGTCTAAAAGAAACACATTGGATTTAGTATAGCCTCAGATATTATGATGACGGTACCGTACTGGGCATCAATGGCTAAGAAACACATTGGATTTAGTACCGGTATAGCCTCAGATATTATGATGACGGTACCGTACTGGGCATCAATGGCTAAGAAACACATTGGATTTAGTATAGCCTCAGATATTATGATGACGGTACCGTACTGGGCATCAATGGCTAAGCAACTCAGTGTTTAAGGGGAGATTTCCACCTGGAGGATTTTTTTCTGAACCTCTTTCTCCCAAATGTTTAGCCCCATTGCTTGTGAGATTTAAAGACGCTTGCCTTATTAGTTTGGCGATTTTAAGAATTTACGCCCCATTCTGTCAATTTTAAAACCTTTCGTGCCATTTAGGTGTCGATTTTATCCTGGCGAGCGATAGCGAGCCTGTAATTTAAGAGTAACCGGCCTTCGCCCGGGACATTTTTCTACCGAAAAATTTACAAATTTATCTTGAAAGGGGGTCTAGGGGGAGTAATTTTAAGCTTGATGGAAGTCTAGGGAATCAACTAAATACCTCCCCTTAACGTGACTTGCGGTTTTTAAGATTATTGTGAGTTATATAATTCAGTAATTATTATGAGTTATATAATTCAGTAATTATTATGAGTTATATAATTCAGTAATTATTATGAGTTATATAATTCAGTAATTATTATGAGTTATATAATTCAGTAATTATTATGAGTTATATAATTCAGTAATTATTATGTTATATAATTCAGTAATTATTATGAGTTATATAATTCAGTAATTATTATGTTATATAATTCAGTAATTATTATGAGTTATATAATTCAGTAATTATTATGAGTTATATAATTCAGTAATTATTATGTTATATAATTCAGTAATTATTATGAGTTATATAATTCAGTAATTCAATGCATCGTAAGAATGGAAGTGAAAACTATAGTATAGATTTCACTACAGTACCGGTAGGCTACCGGTACTGGTATATATTTCACTACAGTAGGCTACCGGTACTGGTATATATTTCACTACAGTAGGCTACCGGTACTGGTATATATTTCACAACAGTAGGCTACCGGTACTGGTATATATTTCACTACAGTAGGCTACCGGTACTGGTATATATTTCACTACAGTAGGCTACCGGTACTGGTATATATTTCACAACAGTAGGCTACCGGTACTGGTATATATTTCACTACAGTAGGCTACCGGTACTGGTATATATTTCACAACAGTAGGCTACCGGTACTGGTATATATTTCACAACAGTAGGCTACCGGTACTGGTATATATTTCACTACAGTAGGCTACCGGTACTGGTATATATTTTCGGATTCTGGTAACCCTAATCTAATACCGTACAGTTATCTGGTAACATTGGTGTGGTTCCATGTCATCTCAACCAGTAGACCATTTCAACCAGTAGCTCTCAACCAGTGCCAAATTAACCTAGACCAACCAAACCAGTGCCAAAATATAATACTAACCTAACCTAACTGTATTGGTTGATTTGGTACTGGTTGAGAGCTACTGGTTGAAATGGTCTACTGGTTGAGTTGACCGGTCACCAATTGGTTTATGTGACCCCGGCTGGGACAGCGCCTTAAGGGGGGTGACCTGTTTTTGTTCTGTCCTTTTCTATCTTTCTCTGGCTTGTATCCATTTGGCCCCATTCAGCCTACTGTTTTAAGACGTTTATCCCCATCCAGGTGTCAAATTTTTACTGGTGAGCGGTAGCGAGCCAGCATATTTTTTATTTTTGTTTGACAGCAGGCTAAATTTGTACATTTTTCGATAGAAAAATTTCTCCGGCGAAGTCGGATTTCTTCATATAATGCTGGCTCGCTATCGCTCGCCAGGAAGAAATCGACACCTAGATGGGGATAAACATCTTAAAATAGTTGGCTGAATGGGGCCGAATGGATAAAAGCCAGAAAATGAGAGAAAAGGACAGAAATAACAAAAAACAGGTCCCCCCCCCCCCCCCCCCTTAACAATGCCTGGGAAAGCTCTGGCCGTCTCCCCAAATCAATACTCCCTCCAGCAAGCAATTCTCAGGCGACCCTGGAGTTGGCCATGGGGGAGACCGCGTGAATCTTCTGGTTAACGTTATAGGCTATTATTTAAGGGGAGATCTCCACTTGAGGGATTTTTTTCTTGACCCCTTTCTCCCTCATGTTTAGCCCCATTGCTTTTGATATTATAAAACGTTTGCCCCATTAGTTTAGCGATTTTAAGAACTTTCACCCCATATTAAGACCTTTCGTGCAATTCAGGTGTCGATTTTATCCTGGCGAGCGATAGCGAGCCTGTAATTTAAGTGGAACCGGCCTTCGGCCAGGACATTTTTCTACCGAAAAATGTACAAATTTATCTTGAAAGGGACTCAAGGGGGTGTAATTTTAAGCTTGATGGAGGTCTAGGGAACAAACTAAAAACCTCCCCTTAACGTGACCAATATTTATGGGGGACTGTGGGCTACTCTCAATTATCTACTGTATAGGCTAATCGTCCTCCGTTTTTGGCAGGTAGGCTACCGATATATACATTTGTCTATTAAAAAACTTCATGTATTTAAACTTGTCGAAAGGGGTAGCCTGCCGGTACCGTACCGGTAGCCTAAGAAACACAATTCTTGGAAGAAAAAAGAAAAAAATATATATATACCGTATATATATATATATATATATATATATATATATATATATATATATATAATATATATATATATATATATATATACTGTATAGTTATATACCGGTACTGTATATATATATACCGTATATATATATATATATATATATATATATATATATATATAGATATATATATATATATAGATATATATATATACGGTATATATATATATATATATAGATAGAGTATATATATAAATATATATATATATATATATATAATATATATATATATATATATATATATATATATACGGTATATATATATATATATATATATATATATATATATATATCTATATATATATATACAGTATATATATATATATATATATATATATATATATATATATATACGGTATATATATATATATATATATATATATATATATATATATATATATATATATAATATATAACGGTATATATATATATATATATATATATATATATATATAAATATACGGTATATATATATATATATATATATATATATATATATATATATATATATATATATATATATATATATATATATATATATATATATATATATATAAAGTGAGTGCCCGCGTTAAGGGAGCCCACCTCGCTTGTTTTCTCTTTCTCTTCCTCTCTTTGGTTTGTATCCATACGGCCCCATTCAGCCCACTGTTTTAAGACGTTTACCCCCATCCAGGTGTCAATATTTTCCTGGCGAGCGGTAGCGAGCCAGCATATATATTTTTGTTTTGACAAGCTAAATTTGTAAATTTTTCGATAGAAAAATTTCTCCGGCGAAGCCGGATTTCTCCATACAATGCTGGCTCGCTATTGCTCGCCAGGATGAAATCGACACCTGGATGGGGATAAACGTCTTCAAACAGTTGGCGGATACAAGCCAGGGAAAAAGAGAAAAGGAGAGAAAGATAACAAAATTGCCGTTGACCCCCCTTAAAGCCCTAGCTGGCCGCCTCCCCAAATCAATACCTCCAACAGGCAGATCCCCCCGGCCACCACACCGGGGGGGTTTCCCCTCTTGTACGGTACACCCCAACCATGAGTCACCAGCAAGGGGGAGGTAGATGACTTTTATGCTACCCTTTGCCCTCGTGTTTAGCCCCATTAGTTTGGCGAGTTGAAGATAGTTTGTGCCATCTAGGTGTCGATTTTTTTTTTTTGGCGAGCAATAGCGAACCTGTAATTTTAGGAGGAATCGGCCTTCGGCCAGGAAATTTTTCTACCGAAAAATTTAAAAAATTATCTTGAAAGCGGTTCCAGGGGGTGTTTTATTACCGATTTTTTTTTAAATTTATCTTGAAAGCGGTTCCAGGGGTTTTTATTTAAGCTTGATGGAGGTCTAGCGAGGAAACTAACAATTAAATATATCAATAGACCAAACAATAACCACTATCCCCTTAATCCCTTCAGCACGTGGACGCACATTTGCACGATATTCTGGTTACAGTACCGTTAGACGATTCTCTTTAGCTAATTATATATCTGCCTTTAGGTCTCAAAAGGCTAAATATGATCTAAATAAACCCTCTGAAAAACACAGGTCCTCTTAAACTGCCTAGAATCGTGAATGGTTTGCCAGACTATATGGTAAAAGGGCGCCCATCGTACTGAAGAGGTTAACACTATCGGCGACGAGGTTTAGGGTTAGGCCTATTAGGATTTTGTTTATTTCATTATTATTATTATTATTATTATTATTATTATTATTATTATTATTATTATTTGTATTATTATTATTATTATTATTATTTGTATTATTATATTTATTATTATTATTTGTATTATTATTATTATTATTATTATTATTATTTGTATTATTATTATTATTATTATTGAGGGTTTTGTCTGTTTTTGTTTTGTTTTTGTCTTCTTTTACTCTACAACCTAACTTTAAAAATAAATAAATAAACAAACAAACAAACCGCCTCTCCAGATTCCCTTCACTTTAAATACGGTTCGCTATTGCTCGCCCAGGAAAAATTGACACCTGAAAATAGTTTTGAATGGGGTGAAATATTTTATAATCGCCAAGCGAATTCGGTGAAACGTCTTAAAATCTCCAAAGTAATGTAATGAAAGAGGGAGGTCCCCAAAAACACCCGTGTCGCACTTGATAGGTTAAGAGGAGATTCTTAGTTAGCTCCCTAGACCTCCTTCGCGCTTTACCAAAATACCTGCAAGAACCCTCTTCAAGCTATATTTGTAAATTTTTCGATTTAAAAATGTCCCGGTCGAAGGCCAACTCATCCTAAATTACAGGCTCGCTATCTCTCGCCATGAAAAAAGGACACCTAAATGGCACGAAAGGTCTCAAAATTGACAGAAATGGGGCAAACAATCTTGAAATCGTCAAACTAATGGGGCGAACGTCTTAAAATATCGAAACAAATGGGCTAAACATGAGGCAGAAGGGGGTCCAGCAAAAACCCTCTTAAGTACAAATGTCCCCATAACACCTTCACTGTCTTTGAGGGTTAGCCTATTTTAGACGATTAACCTGCAGGCCTACAGGTTAGGAAGGGCTTAGAATGATAAGATTAATCCAAGTATTTTAAATTTGTTAATCCTCAGAGGTCCTTCCTAAACTAAATAAAATTCCTTTGAATTATGTGAATAAGATGGTCCTAGTTCGAATCCCGGGATGATCATATGCTTCCATTAATTTATTCAAGTTTCATCCTTTTAATTTATTCAACTTTCATCCTTTTAATTATATTCTGGCAATGTGTAGACGACGTCATTAAGCTTAGGAAGGACCTCTAGCAATAATAAGGCTTCAAACTATCTCAACCAACCCTTTTAACAACCACTGATCCTTTTTAAGCTGTACAAAATCCTCTAAACATAGCTATAATAAAATATAACACGTCCTCGCTGGTACTCAAGGGGTTAATATTCAGTACTGAAGCTGTTAGTAATGGCTATAGGCTACACCTCGAGTCAATATCGTAACCCCGGGAATCAGTTTGAAGGTTAGCGGAGAATATCTGCTGGTAGGTGTACAGTGATGTGTGTGTGAATATCTGCTGGTAGGTGTACAGTGATGTGTGTGTGAATATCTGCTGGTTGGTGTACAGTGATGTGTGTGTGAATATCTGCTGGTAGGTGTACAGTGATGTGTGTGTGAATATCTGCTGGTAGGTGTACAGTGATGTGTGTGTGAATATCTGCTGGTAGGTGTACAGTGATGTGTGTGTGAATATCTGCTGGTAGGTGTACAGTGATGTGTGTGTGAATATCTGCTGGTTGGTGTACAGTGATGTGTGTGTGAATATCTGCTGGTTGGTGTACAGTGATGTGTGTGTGAATATCTGCTGGTTGGTGTACAGTGATGTGTGTGTGAATATCTGCTGGTAGGTGTACAGTGATGTGTGTGTGAATATCTGCTGGTAGGTGTACAGTGATGTGTGTGTGAATATCTGCTGGTAGGTGTACAGTGATGTGTGTGTGAATATCTGCTGGTAGGTGTACAGTGATGTGTGTGTGAATATCTGCTGGTAGGTGTACAGTGATGTGTGTGTGAATATCTGCTGGTAGGTGTACAGTGATGTGTGTGTGAATATCTGCTGGTTGGTGTACAGTGATGTGTGTGTGAATATCTGCTGGTAGGTGTACAGTGATGTGTGTGTGAATATCTGCTGGTAGGTGTACAGTGATGTGTGTGTGAATATCTGCTGGTGGTGTACAGTGATGTGTGTGTGAATATCTGCTGGTTGGTGTACAGTGATGTGTGTGTGAATATCTGCTGGTTGGTGTACAGTGATGTGTGTGTGAATATCTGCTGGTAGGTGTACAGTGATGTGTGTGTGAATATCTGCTGGTAGGTGTACAGTGATGTGTGTGTGAATATCTGCTGGTAGGTGTACAGTGATGTGTGTGTGAATATCTGCTGGTTGGTGTACAGTGATGTGTGTGTGAATATCTGCTGGTTGGTGTACAGTGATGTGTGTGTGAATATCTGCTGGTAGGTGTACAGTGATGTGTGTGTGAATATCTGCTGGTAGGTGTACAGTGATGTGTGTGTGAATATCTGCTGGTAGGTGTACAGTGATGTGTGTGTGAATATCTGCTGGTTGGTGTACAGTGATGTGTGTGTGAATATCTGCTGGTAGGTGTACAGTGATGTGTGTGTGAATATCTGCTGGTAGGTGTACAGTGATGTGTGTGAATATCTGCTGGTTGGTGTACAGTGATGTGTGTGTGAATATCTGCTGGTTGGTGTACAGTGATGTGGTGTGAATATCTGCTGGTTGGTGTACAGTGATGTGTGTGTGAATATCTGCTGGTAGGTGTACAGTGATGTGTGTGTGAATATCTGCTGGTAGGTGTACAGTGATGTGTGTGTGAATATCTGCTGGTAGGTGTACAGTGATGTGTGTGTGAATATCTGCTGGTAGGTGTACAGTGATGTGTGTGTGAATATCTGCTGGTAGGTGTACAGTGATGTGTGTGAATATCTGCTGGTAGGTGTACAGTGATGTGTGTGTGAATATCTGCTGGTAGGTGTACAGTGATGTGTGTGTGAATATCTGCTGGTTGGTGTACAGTGATGTGTGTGTGAATATCTGCTGGTAGGTGTACAGTGATGTGTGTGTGTGAATATCTGCTGGTAGGTGTGTTTGGCGAGTTGAAGACCTTTTGTGCTATCTAGGTGTCAATTTTTTTGGCGAGCAATAGCGAATAAAAAAGGAAAAGAGGGAAAAAAAAGAAAAAGTGTGGATTGTGCCCGAGTCTATAGAAGAGATAGGTGTACAGTCACGGCCAATAGTCGTTGCCTTGCCTTCATAGTTCCATCTCTAGTGACCGTATCTCTATAGTTATAAGTGATAATGTCCTAATAACCCCTTCGGTACCGGCGACGTCTTTTGTATTTTTATCTTTGTTATATGTAGACCATTTTGTGCAGTTTAAAAAGGATCTGTAGTAGTAAATAGGGTTAAGGGGGGATGGGCCCGTAATTTTGGACCACTTTCTCCCTCATGTTTAGCCCCATTAGTTTTCAGATGTTAAGATGTTTGTTCTATTAGTTAGTCGATGTTAAGACCTTTCGCCCCCATTTGTCCGTCAATATTTAGACCTTTCGTGCTATTTAGGTATCGATTTTTTCCCTGGCGAACGATAGTGAGCCTGTAATGTTGGAAGAACCGGCCTTCGGCCGGGAAATTTTTCTACCGAAAAATGTAAAAATTAAGAAGGGGGATCTAATGGATGTTTTTTTAGTTTTTTTAATTTGATGGAGGTCTAGAGACGAAACTAGAAAAATAATGAATACATGCAAAAATCGCCCTAAAAGTTAACCATCTCCCCTAAAGTGGAGGCCCGGTTTAAACTGGATAAAGTTACAAGGGCGACTCTGTTAAAGAAGGTTTAACAGACATGAGCAAAACCTTTCTACTTAAGGGGAGGTACCGGTATTTACTTTGTTCCCTAGACCTCCATTAAGCTTAAAATTACACCCTCTTGAGTCCCTTTCAAGATATATTTGTACATTTTTCGGTAGAAAAATGTCCCGGCCGAAGGCCGGTTCCTTTTAAATTACAGGCTCGCTATCGCTCGCCAGGATAAAATTGACACCTGAATGGCACGAAAGGTCTAAATATGGGGTGAAAGTTCTTAAAATCGCTAAACTAATGGGGCAAACGTTTTATAATATCAAAAGCAATGGGGCTAAACATGAGGGAGAAAGGGGTCAAGAAAAAAATCCCTTAAGTGGAGATCTCCCCTTAAAGCTTAATCACTGGGGTTCTGGAGTTGTCTTGTTTAAGGGAGCCCACCTCGCTTTTTTTTTTTTTTCTCTTTCTCTCCCTCTCTCTTTGGCTTGTATCCATTCGGCCCCATGCAGCCTACTGTTTTAAGACGATTACCCCCATCCAGGTGTCAATATTATCCTGGCGAGCGGTAGCGAGCCAGCATATATATATTTTTGTTTTGACAGCAAGCTAAATTTGTAAATTTTTCGATAGTAAAATGTCTCTGGCGAAGCCGGATTTCTCCATACAATGCTGGCTCGCTATCGTTCGCCAGGAAGAAATCGACACCTGGATGGGGATAAACGTCTTAAAACGGTTGGCTGAATGGGGCCAAATGGATACAAGCCAGGGAAAGAGAAAAAAGGAGAGAAGGACAATAAAAAAAAACGGTGAACCCCCTTAATACAAGTAGATTGGTACCGGTATTGATTTGACTCTTGGTTGGTTGGGAATTCCCGTGAACCTTAAGGCGGATTTAGGGTGCACTATTGTCTGTTCCAAATAGGTAGGCCAGAAATCTCAACCTCTGTAACACAAAAAGGGCTAGAGCAAATGGCTGTACATTTCTACACCCAATTCCCTGGCTGACCCTTCTCAAATGGCAGAAATATTAGCTCGTGTACTTTAGTCGTCTGTGAGTTATAGATGTGATTTTCAAGAGTGTTTGCCTACTTATTTGAAACAGGGTAAAGCACTATTTCCGGGCACCTCCGATTGACAAGTCTCTGGAGCCTTTAATTGACAGCATTTGTTTTGTTTTGCTTACTAGTACGGTAGCCTACAGTACGGTAACACCGGTACGGTACTTAAGGGGAGATCTCCACTTGAGGGATTTTTTTCTTGACCCCTTTCTCCTTCATGTTTAGCCCCATTGCTTTTGATATTATAAAACGTTTGCCCCATTAGTTTAGCGATTTTAAGAACTTTCACCCCATATTAAGACCTTTCGTGCAATTCAGGTGTCGATTTTATCCTGGCGAGCGATAGCGAGCCTGTAATTTAAGAGGAACCGGCCTTCGGCAGGGAAATTTTTCTACCGAAAAATGTACAAATTTATCTTGAAAGGGACTCAAGGGGGTGTAATTTTAAGCTTGATGGAGGTCTAGGGAACAAACTAAATACCTCCCCTTAACTCATTATTACCGGTATTTACTATTTCCTAAAGAGTGCTGCCGGTACCCTTACTTCCCTTCCCACACCGTACTGTTCATCAATGTCGTATAGGGTACCGTAGGTATATACTGGTATTTAACCCTTTCACGCATTTATGACGCAGAGGTTGCCAGATTAGCAATAAGAAATAGCGTTCTCTCACTCTTATAATTACCTCCAAAATTAGTTTTCTGCCCACAGCTAACTCAAAATCAACTGCAGAGGTTGAAGTAACTAAACTAAAGGTTTATAAATACCCCTGATGGTAACAAAGGCTTTAAAGTATCCCCAATAGGCTCAAAATCGCGTCATATGTCGGAGAGGGTTAATGCCTGCCCATTCCTGTAATCGCTCTCTGTGTTATGCTGGGATCTTTAAAACTACCGGTACCGCTATAGCCTCTGTTTTGATTTTAAGAGCATAAAATGTTCTCCCCGTCTGAGTATTATCGTGTACCCTAACTTCCCCTATATTCTCGTGTTCCCTAACTTCCCCTATATTCTCGTGTTCCCTAACTTCCCCTATATTCTCGTGTTCCCTAACTTCCCCTATATTCTCGTGTTCCCTAACTTCCCCTATATTCTCGTGTTCCCTAACTTCCCCTATATTCTCGTGTTCCCTAACTTCCCCTATATTCTCGTGTTCCCTAACTTCCCCTATATTCTCGTGTTCCCTAACTTCCCCTATATTCTCGTGTTCCCTAACTTCCCCTATATTCTCGTGTTCCCTAACTTCCCCTATATTCTCGTGTTCCCTAACTTCCCCTATATTCTTGTGTTCCCTAACTTCCCCTATATTCTTGTGTTCCCTAACTTCCCCTATATTATCGTGTTCCCTAACTTCCCCTATATTCTCGTGTTCCCTAACTTCCCCTATATTCTTTGCTTGTCTTTGGATTGTTCTTCATTCAACAAAATAAACTCCCCTCTTGCTGCATTTGAATCTTTATTAAGGGGGGGTCACCCATTTTTTTGTTATCTCTCTCCGTTTCTCTCTTTCCATAGCTTGTAGCCATTCGGCCCCATTCAGCCAACTGTTTTAAGACGTTTATCCCCATCCAGGTGTCGATTTCTTCCTGTCGAGCGATAGCGAGCCAGCATTGTATGGAGAAATCCGGCTTCGCCGGAGAAATTTTTCTATCGAAAAATTTACAAATTTAGCTTGCTGTCAAAACAAAAATATATGTATGCTGGCTCGCTACCGCTGACCAGGAAAATATTGACACTTGGATGGGGGTAAACGTCTTAAAACAGTAGGCTGAATGGGGCCGAATGGATACAAGCCAAAGAGAGAGGGAAAGAAAGAGAAACAAAAAAAGCGAGGTGGGCTCCCTTAAAATACTACCGGTACCCACAATTAGTATATACCGGTAGGCTACCGTTGTTAGATTACCGGTACCGTATTACATTTAGGGGCAAAATGTGATTTAACGTACCGGTACTACATTGTGATTCTTAAATTAATAATTCTACCTCTGCTAATTTGTGTGGGTACCGTAGTAATTGTAGCAATATTTATTCTATTGGACCTCCGCGTGCAAATTAGTAAGTCGATCCTAACCGAGCTTGGATAGTTTATATTCCACTAGGCTACGTCACCGGTGCTACGGTATCAATATTAGCCTTCATGTTGCCTCTATGTTCATAGCAATATAGTAACCTACATAGTTTGGAGTTTATAACTGTTTTATCCATCGGGTAAATAACTAGCTAGATAGGCCTAATTATTTTTAATGAGTAGGCCTAGTTAGCTAAGATAATGTATAAAATATGACAATCATAATTAAGGAGAGTGTGTGTGTGTGTGTGTGTGTGTGTGTGTGTGTGTGTGACAATTAAATATATTGATGCAAGTACGGTACCGGTATTGGTACGGTACCGTACATATCTAGCAAGTAACGTATTTACAACAATTGTATTGCAAAGAAAATGTTATTCATTTTACAAACATACCGGTATTGTTCTATCACAGACAGTAGTAAACCATTAGCACCAGCAATGTAAAGAGATACCGTCGTTAATTCCACACCTACTGTAGGATGGCACTGTTTTTCTTAGGCACTTATAAATTGTTATGCTGTCTGATCATTTTTCTGGTTACCGTAACTTACATAATTGACCACTTGCGAGCTTCGTTCTATAAGGAAGTTGGAGCTGTTGACATCGATATTTAGCAGAATTACCAGCTAAAATACGGTTGTGATGCCTTTATTTACACATGAAACCCAATTTAACACACTTTTTATGCATTAGAAACCAACACTGTTATTGCATTTCGTATTAATATCGATGTTTACGATTTCAACTTCCTTATAGACTGAAACTCGCAAGTGGTCAATTGACTTGTGATGAAAGAAAAGAACCATTCAGGATGTAGGCCTATTGTACCGTACTTCATTAGTACAAAGAGCACTAGAATAGAGTTTGAGGGATTTATTGTCAGTGAAGGAAGGGAGGTTAATATCGAGAGTACAAAGGAATGCAAGCAACAACAGATCTGATCCGTACGAGACTGCTTGTATGTAAACTACCTAAACTTATATAGGAGAGAAAAGATGGCTTAGATTAAAAACTAGATTGATCTTTTCCATGCTGAATGGATAACTGACATGGTACGGTACTACTTGACAGAATGATACAAAAATAGAACTCTTCCTGTAGGCCTATCTATTGTAACAAGTGAGGTACGGTACGGTAATATGAGCATGTCCTGTTTGCTTGGGAAATAAATTAACTTGCGCATGTAGTGATGTACACCCTACGTGGTGGATTGTGTTCTTTTATTTCAAATTTGATTTTATTAAGCGTTATTTCCACATAGCGATTTTGATTAGTTCCTTTGCGTTTATCTTTTGTCGTCCCAGTTTTGTTTTTTTTATTTTGCAAGTTTTACATTATAAATTCATCTATAAACGCAGTCAGTCAGGGGTTAAGGGCGAGATATTTGGCTAAGCGATTTTTGAAGGTTTCAATGGTGCTGCAGTCTATAGTATTGCTAGGCAGGCCATTCCATAACTTTACTACTCGATTGAAAAATATATGTTATGCTTCATGGGAATGAAAGGGCTTACGGATGATTTTACAGCCATTCCCTCGTGTGATATTTGAATAATCGAATGTGAAGTATTTGTTTGTTTCTATGTTGTCGATACATTATTTTGGATACCGGTACTTGAATTATATCCCCTCGTATTCTGCACTTAGTCAAGCTGAAAAGGTTTAATTCTTCAAGACGTTCTTCATATGGCTTATTTCTTAGTCTGGGAATCCTTCTTGTTATTCTTTGTTGTACTCTTTCAAGTTCTTCTATATCCTGTTGATTATAAGGAAACCAAAATTGAACGCAGTATTTTAGATGAGGTTGAACCCATGAATTATATAGGGTTAGAATAACATCTTTGGATTTGTATTCGAAAGACCTACCGTACCGTTGAATCCAATAATCTTATTTGTTTTCTTTACTGCTTCAGCCCATTGTTGGGCCGGATATAAATTCCGGTACCGGTACTTGTAATTAATACTCCTAACTCCATTTCTTTATCGACACTTGAGTTGAATACCGCCCATTGAAAATGTTGCCATATTTTCCCTATAACCTACATGGAGTACCGGTACTATACGTTTATCTACTTTACATTTATCGATATTAAAGCTCATTTGCCAGGATGTATTGTATTTGAATTGGAGACACTAGGCTACCATTCTTGCTATTTTTGTGTTTTTTGCAAATTTTGAAATATTGCATGAGAGACGGTCACGGTCATCAATGTTTTTTATATAAATTGAGAAGAAGACAGGTTCATGCACTGACCTTGTGGTTCTCCACTAGTCCAGTCGCATGCTTTACCGTTTATTACTACTTGTTGCATTCGCCCACTTAGCCAGTTTTCGGTCCAGTGGAGCACGCTCCCTTGTATACCATGAGCCATGAGTGTTATCAGGAGACGCTTATGGGGGAACTTTGTCAAAGGCTTTCTGAAAGTCAAGGTAGCCTAAATCACCTGCTTTACTTTCATCATACATGTTTTTTTTTAATCATTATCTGTGTGAATCTTGAATCATGACCGTGCTATGAATCTGTTATCATATATTCTTCTTCTAAATGATTTTCTATGTTGTCTCTAATATTTGTTTCAAGTAATTTACATGTTATAGAAGTCAAGCTGAGTTATCTGCTCAACAGGTGGCGTTGTGTGTGTGTAAGAGTGAGAGTCCGAGTGTAGGGGGTGAGAGTGTGAAGCACGGGAACGAGGTGGCTTCAGAGATGGAGTCGTTTTGGGCCATGAGTGAGCACCGTGCCTCATGTGAAGGCAAGATGGCAGGTGCTCGTTGTACTCTACGTGCTTCACATGTCTCACTCCCTAGACTGGAACAAGACCTCACGGGCTTCACTGTTCATTGTAAAGCGGTGAATGTTAAGGCTCTCAGCCTATGCCCGAGAGGAAGTAAGTTGGAATAGGCCTATAGAAAGAAAAAAAATGATAGGACGATAGTTACTAGGTATGGAAGTGTTTAGTTTTTTCCAAGATGGGTGTTACATTAGCTAGTTTCTATTCGTCTAGCACAATGCCACTCTATTGTTTTGATATAAAAGAGAGTTAATGGTTTAGAGAGAGTGAATAGAGTTGAGGGATTCATTGTGTGTGAGGGAAGGGAGGTTTATGTCGAGAGAGAGAGAGTAGAGGGATATATTATGAGTAAGGGTAGGGCATGAGGGAGGGAGAGTGAGAGAGTTGAAGGATTTATTAGGAGAGAGAGAGAGAGATAGAGAGAGCAGAGTAGAGGGATGTATTAGGAGTGAGATAAGGGAAGTATTTGTTAAGAGAGAGAGAGAGCAGAGTAGAGGGATTTATTTGGAGTGAAAGAAGGGAGGTACCGTATATTTTAGAGAGAGTGAGAGTAGAATAGAGGGATTTATTATGAGTGAGAAAAGGAAGGTACAGTCAACTCGTTTAATCCGCAGTCTCTTAATATTGCTTGTGCTTATTTGAAGCTTAAAAGTTAATATATAAAATACATTTGCAATATATAAAATAGAAAAGGGTTGAACCAGCAAATATATACGCAATACTGTTTCCTACAGCAATCTGAAACAATGTAATTGCATAACTACAAATTCTGAGCCTCTGCGGATTAAACGAGTTGACTGTACCGTATAATTTATGTTAGTGAGAGAGAGAGAGAGAGAAAGAGGGAGAGGGAGAGGGAGGGAGGGAGTAGAATAGAGGGATTTATTATGAGTGAGAGAAGGGAGGTATGGTATCTGTAAGGAGAGGTGAGGGGGTAGGTGAGGGGGGGATATAGCTCCCCTGACGCAGTGACTGGTAAAGGTCAACTGGTAGCCAACATGCATATAGTGGTGAGCCCTCCCCCCCCCTCTCTCTCTCTCTTTCTCTCTCTCGCTCTCGCTCTCTCTCTCTCTCTCTCTCTCTCTCTCTCTCTCTCTCTCATCCTCTCTCTCTCTCTCTCTCTCCGTCTCCTCTCTCTCTCTCTCGCCTCCACTCTCCCTCTCTCTCACTCTCTTCTCCCCTCCTCTCTCTCTCTCTCTCTCTCTCTCTCTCTCTCTCTCTCTCTCTCTCTCTCTCTCATCAATATCATAGCATAGGGCTCGCTACTCTGGCTCCCTTTCGTTTCGACGCCGTACTTTACTGAATAGACAAGTTCAGTACCGGTAGCTCTTTCGCGTTGATATAGGAATGTCAAGAGGGGAATACCGGTACAAATAGAATAAAAACCTCATGTTTATAATACTGGGATGGATGACCTCGGTGTGAATTTGTATTTTGTTTTAGTGTGTTCATTGTGTTCTGGCTCTGTCTTGAGTCGGCCACCCCCAATAAAAGAACAACAATGAAACAGAGGGGAACAAAAATTAAAACAAAAATTAGGAAGAGTAGAGATTGGTCCCGAGTATATAGAATCGAATATAATATATTAATTATTCGGGTACGGTACCGGTAATCAAAACCAGTTTCAGTTTCTGTTTCTATGGAGCTCGTCCTGGAATCTTTACGACTCTGAACCTCACGATTCTATACAGGACTGGCCATTTGTATCGGCACTAGCTCAGAGAAGAGTGTTGAGAGGGGAGAAGGGGTGTTGGAGAGAGAGGAAGCTGTTGGAGTGGCTTTGTTATGTGTGTTTAGTCTGTATACGTCGTCAGGATGTCCCCTGCACTCGTCAATATTCCTGACAATAATGGACTCACACTAAAACGTCGTAGAGAATAAAGAAGCAGCGCACTCCTTCCTTCCCTCGTGTCCTGCGACCGCATGTGACCAGGGTGTAGTACGGTATGTCGTGTTGGGTCACCTGTTTTTTCCCTTTCTCTCTTTCTCTCTTTCTCTGGCTTGTATCCATTCGGCCCCATTCTGCCTACTGTTTTAAGACGTTTATCCTCATCTAGCTGTAATTTTTTTCCTGGCGCGCGGTAGCGAGCCAGCATATTATTCAAAATGGTTTTGACAGCAGGCTAAATTTGTACATTTTTCGATAGAAAAATGTGTCCGGCGAAGCCGGATTTCTCCATGTGATACCGGCTCGCTATCGCTCGCCAGGAAGATATCGACACCTGGATGGGGATATACGTCTTAAAACAGTAGGCTGAATGGAGCCGAATGGATACAAGCCAGAGAAAGTGAGACATTTAAAATGATATAAACAAAGCAGGTGACCTCCCTTGTGTGACCATGGTGTAGTAGGTCGTGTTGGTGTACAGTGACCGATGATTGCCTGTTATCTGCATGGCCTCATACAACCCACTACGCTCGATTAAGGGGGGGGGTCACCAGATTAGTTTTTATTTCTCTCCTTTTCTCTCTTTCCCTGGCTTGTATCCATTGGGCCCCATTCAGCCAACTATTATAAGACGTTTATCCCCATCTAGGTTTCGATTTCTTCCTGGCGAGCGAGAGCGAGCCGGCATTATATGAAGAAATCCGCGGATAAATATTTCTATCGAAAAACGTAAATATTTAGCCTGCTGTCAAAAACATTTTAAAAATATGCTGTCTCGCTACCGCTCACCAGTTAAAAAATTACACCTGGATGGGGATAAACGTCTTAAAACAGTAGGCTGAATGGGGCCAAATGGATACAACCAAGAGAAAAGGAGAGAACAAAAGCGAGGTGGGCTCCCTTAATCCACTACATTTTGGGAAAGAGAGAGTGAGAGTGAGTGAGTGAGGTGTATGAGAATCTTTGTTTCCTCAATATCACCCACTAATTGGACCACCACAAATTGGCTTGGCAACCTATTAGGGTACCGAACTGGGTTAAGGGGAGATTTCCACTTGAGGGATTTTTTTCTTGACCCCATTCTCCCTCAGGTATAGCCCCATTGCTTTGAGATGTTAAGACGTTCGCCCCATTAGTTTGGCGATTGTAAGAACTTTCGCTCCATTTATGTCAATTGTAAGACCTTCCGTGCCATTGAGGTGTCTATTTTTTCCTGGCGAGCGACAGCGAGCCTGTCATTTAAGAGGAAACGGCCTTCGGCCGGAACCTTTTTCTACCGAAAAATGTACAAATGTATCATGAAAGGGGGCCTAGGGGGTGCAATTTTAAGCTTGATGGAGGTCTAGGGAACTACCGGTAACTATAAACCTCCCCTTAAGGTACTGATCTAAATTCACCAAAATCTATTTATTCATTTTATTATCTATGAATTTTGCTAATCAATAGACACTAACGCACAGACATACGCAACTCGAATATCAAGATTATCGAACAAAAACTTAGGTCATATTTGAGAGGGTTCAAGGAAAGGGGGAGTAGCGGGGGCGTTATCCAGTTTTAACTTAAACATGTGGGATCTATTTGGGTACGGTACTAAGTGAAAGGTGGTGACCAAGTATCGTCAAAATTCACTCATTCGTTCTCGAGATATTTTGCAAACACCCAGACGGACATGGCCTGAAACACTGTCTTGCGCTTCACGACTAAGGTGACACGCAGGGTAATTACGACGGCGTTATGAAATAATTGGTGAATGGTATGAATAGGATTAGCCTATGGGAAGTTAAAGCTTTACAGTGTAGTGAAGCCTGGGTGTCCATGGCATAGGTCTAATACTACTACGACGACTACTACTACTACTACTACTACTACTGCTACTGCTACTACTTTTTTTTTCTGCTACTACTACTACTAATAATAATAATAATACAAATATTAATTCCGTAATAATGATAATAATGATACTTATAATAATGTTAACAATAATGCTACTAATGTTGTTTGTGTGGGTAGTATATTGATGTGAAGCCGTAAAGTGTAGTGAAGCCTGTGTGTCCGTGGCCTAGCACCACCACCACCACCACTACCACCGTCTTATCGACCCCTAGGTCTTGTGAGAGGGGGAGTGCTGTAACCTTGGATTAAGGGGGGTCACCTGCTTTTTTGTTACCTTTCTCTGGCTTGCATCCATTCGGCCCCATTCAGCCAACTGTTTTAAGACGTTTATCCCCATCCAGGTGTCGATTTCTTCCTGGCAAGCGATAGCGAGCCAGCATTGTATGGAGAATTCCGGCTTCGCCGGAGAAATTTTTCTATCGAAAAATTTACAAATTTAGCTTGCTATCAAAACAAAAATACATATACGGTATGCTGGCGAGCGGTTTATTGATACCTGGATGGGGGTAAAAGTCTTAAAACAGTAGGGTGAATGGAGCCGAATGGATACCAGCCAAAGAGAGAGGGAGAGAAAGAGACAAAAAGCGAGGAGGACCCCCTTAAGCTACCGGTATCTTGTACACCCATCTAGGCTACCTATTTACTGCTATAGCTTAGGCACGGTCAGATGATAGTATTTACTGTTATAGCTTAGGCACGGTCAGATGATAGTATTTACTGTTATAGCTTAGGCACGGTCAGATGATAGTATTTACTGTTATAGCTTAGGCACGGTCAGATGATAGTATTTACTGTTATAGCTTAGGCACGGTCAGATAATATTTACTGTTATAGCTTAGGCACGGTCAGATGATAGTATTTACTGTTATAGCTTAGGCACGGTCAGATGATAATATTTACTGTTATAGCTTAGGCACGGTCAGATGATAGTATTTACTGCTATAGCTTAGGCACGGTCAGATGATAGTATTTACTGCTATAGCTTAGGCACGGTCAGATGATAGTATTTACTGCTATAGCTTAGGCACGGTCAGATGATAGTATTTACTGCTATAGCTTAGGCACGGTCAGATGATAGTATTTACTGCTATAGCTTAGGCACGGTCAGATGATAGTATTTACTGCTATAGCTTAGGCACGGTCAGATGATAGTATTTACTGCTATAGCTTAGGCACGGTCAGATGATAGTATTTACTGCTATAGCTTAGGCACGGTCAGATGATAGTATTTACTGTTATAGCTTAGGCACGGTCAGATGATAATATTTACTGTTATAGCTTAGGCACGGTCAGATGATAGTATTTACTGTTATAGCTTAGGCACGGTCAGATGATAATATTTACTGTTATAGCTTAGGCACGGTCAGATGATAGTATTTACTGTTATAGCTTAGGCACGGTCAGATGATAGTATTTACTGTTATAGCTTAGGCACGGTCAGATGATAATATTCGGCAGTGCTATAACCTATTCAGTTCAATCACGTTTTCTAGCCACATTTTAAAGTTTGCTTTCGTTCATAATCATATTACTAATATGACTATTTTATCCTGGTTAATCCCCACGCGGTGTTTTCGAACTGTAGAATACACCTTTCATTCATTGTTAGGGTAATTTGCGCGTATTGAAATGTCTCGTTTAATCTTTCCAACCCGATGACCTGTTGTATCATAATGTGGCTAACGATGTGCAATCTAATTACACTTGGTCAAGAGCCTCATCGACCCTTTAGTCTTAGTCTTATGGGATGAGAAGGGGGGGGGGGGGGGGAGCGTAACCTTGGATTATCTTAAAACACACCTAGGCTAGCTAACTAGTTATCTGTATTTTTTGTTTTTTCCAACAACTGACATATTTCTAAAATTTGGGAAGGGTCAGCCAGGTACGGTAATAGGTGTAGACATTTACAGTCATTTGCTCTAGCCCTTTATGAGTTATTATTATTTATTATTTATTATTTACACAGGTTTTATTGGGGTCAGGATGTCTGGACTACCGGTATATACCTATTTGGAACAGGGTATAGTACCAGTATCACACGAGCCCTTTGTACCCTCAACCTTCTTAAGGGGAGACTTCCACTCGAGGGATTTTTTTCTTGACCCCTTTCTCCCTCTTGGTTAGCCCCATTGCTTTTGATATTATAAGACGTTCGCCCCATTAGTTTGACGATTTTAAGAACTTTCGCCCCATTTCTGTCAATTTTAAGATTTTTTGTGCCATTTAGGTGTCGATTTTTTCCTGGCGAGCGATAGCGAGCCTGTAATTTAAGACGAATCGGCCTTCGGCCGGGACATTTTTCTACCGAAAAATGTACAAATATATCTTAAAAGGGGGTCTAGGGGCTGTAATGTTAAGCTTGATGGAAGTCTAGCGAACTAACTAAAAATCTCCCCTTAAATACTACCCTCAACCTTCTTAAATACTACCCTCAACCTTCTTAAATACTACCCTCAACCTTCTTAAATACTACCCTCAACCTTCTTAAATACTACCCTCAACCTTCTTAAATACTACCCTCAACCTTCTTAAATACTACCCTCAACCTTCTTAAATACTACCCTCAACCTTCTTAAATACTACCCTCAACCTTCTTAAATACTACCCTCAACCTTCTTAAATACTACCCTCAACCTTCTTAAATACTACCCTCAACCTTCTTAAATACTACCCTCAACCTTCTTAAATACTACCCTCAACCTTCTTAAATACTACCCTCAACCTTCTTAAATACTACCCTCAACCTTCTTAAATACTACCCTCAACCTTCTTAAATACTACCCTCAACCTCTTAAATACTACCCTCAACCTTCTTAAATACTACCCTCAACCTTCTTAAATACTGGCCTCAACCTTCTTAAATACTACCCTCAACCTTCTTAAATACTACCCTCAACCTTCTTAAATACTACCCTCAACCTTCTTAAATACTACCCTCAACCTTCTTAAATACTACCCTCAACCTTCTTAAATACTACCCTCAACCTTCTTAAATACTACCCTCAACCTTCTTAAATACCGGTACTAATAATAATTAATGTCAACAAGATTAATTTTCCTCCAGTTTAGTTGCCAATAACAGGGCAAAATAGTAGCAAACTATTGACCCAAAATGAAGTTGCAAATTAAACCATAACGATAAATGCTCTTTGTGACGCCCCCTCCATACTGTTAATGCTCTTTGTGACGCCCCCTCCATACTGTTAATGCTCTTTGTGACGCCCCCTCCATACTGTTAATGCTCTTTGTGACGCCCCCTCCATACTGTTAATGCTCTTTGTGACGTCCCCTCCATACTGTAAATGCTCTTTGTGACGTCCCCTCCATACTGTAAATGCTCTTTGTGACGCCCCCTCCATACTGTTAATGCTCTTTGTGACGCCCCCTCCATACTGTTAATGCTCTTTGTGACGCCCCCTCCATACTGTAAATGCTCTTTGTGACGTCCCCTCCATACTGTAATTGCTCTTTGTGACGTCCCCTCCATACTGTAAATGCTCTTTGTGACGCCCCCTCCATACTGTAAATGCTCTTTGTGACGTCCCCTCCATACTGTAAATGCTCTTTGTGACGCCCCCTCCATACTGTAAATGCTCTTTGTGACGCCCCCTCCATACTGTAAATGCTCTTTGTGACGTCCCTCCATACTGTAAATGCTCTTTGTGACGTCCCCTCCATACTGTAAATGCTCTTTGTGACGTCCCCTCCATACTGTAGATGCTCTTTGTGACGTCCCCTCCATACTGTAAATGCTCTTTGTGACGCCCCCTCCATACTGTAAATGCTCTTTGTGACGTCCCCTCCATACTGTAAATGCTCTTTGTGACGTCCCCTCCATACTGTAAATGCTCTTTGTGACGCCCCCTCCATAGTGTAAATGCTCTTTGTGACGCCCCCTCCATAGGCCTACTGTAAGCGTCGGTGTCCTAAGATAACTGCCTCAGTCGGTGTCCGTTTCCAAGCAGGATACAGAAGATATTATATGAACGCGTCATTTTTGTTTTATACACACATAGGCCTATACTGTACATGTATAAGGCCTAGGCAATGTTCTCTCTTGATATTTGACCAGTATCAATCAACATAACTTTATTTCTTCACAAACGAAAGTTCACATTCATAAATACACAACAGGGACATATTAACACACACACACACACACACACACACACACACACACACACACACACACACAGATCATGCAAACTTGCACAGCCGCACGCAGGGCGTTTTTATGACTGCTTGACACGTACACACGTACATCCTTCTGACACACATCCACACGCGCACGCACACACTAACACACACATATACAACGGAAGGCGCTATCATGTACACGAACGTTTTGTAACCGGCATGTTAATGCATTAACTCACATAATAGTCTCCCTCTCTCTCTCTCTCTCTCTCTCACTCTCTCTCTCTCTCTCTCTCTCTCTCTCTCTCTCTCTCTCTCTCTCTCTCTCTCTCTCTCTCTCTCTCTCTCTCTCTCTCTCTCGAATCAAACAACCTAATCAAAAATAGTCAACACGGCTTTAGATCAAATAAGTCATGCCTAACAAATTTGATTGAATTTTATAACAAACTATTCACATATAACGACATGACGAAATCACTAGATATAATCTTCTTGGACTTTCAAAAATCTTTCGACAAGGTGCTTCACCGAAAACTATTGGCTAAACTGGAGAGGATAGGTATCAAAGGTGAAATTCATTCTTGGATAAAAAATTGGCTTACAGACAGAAGACAGAGAGTGGTGATAAATGGAGTGGAATCGGAGTGGGAGCCTGTCACTAGTGGAGTTCCACAGGGTTCAGTCCTTGGACCGGTCCTGTTTCTCATTTACATTAACGATATTGATGTAGGGGTAAACAACACCATTTCCAAATTCGCCGACGATACAAAAATAGGAAATACAGTCCTGAACGAAGATGATAGAAATGCGTTGCAATCTGATTTAAACAAGATATCAGAGTGGTCGAAAAAATGGCAGATGCCCTTCAATGTCGATAAATGTCAGGTGCTGCAGGTTGGTAGCAGAAATATTAAATACAAATACGAAATGAATGGCAAACAAATAAAAACCGCAACGGTAGTAAAAGACCTAGGGGTACTAATATCTGAAAACCTAAAAACTTCCGACCAATGTATAGCAGCTGCAAATAAGGCAAACATAGCATTGGGCTTTATTAAACGAAAATGTACATATAAACATGAAAACGTAATAGTGCCACTGTTCAAAAGTATGGTGAGGCCCCACCTTGAATATGGTGTGCAGTTCTGGTCACCTTATCTGATCAAGGACATTGTAAGACTCGAGTCAGTACAGCGTAGAGCGACGAAGATGATACCCTCATTAAGAAATAAACCATATGAAGAAAGACTTAAACGATTGAACCTGTTCTCATTAAAAAAGAGGAGGTTGAGGGGTCAGCTTATTGAGTGCTTTAAGATACTAAAAGGTTTCGACAAAGTCGATGTAAATGCACTATTCACATTAAACAATACTAATCAAACTCGCGGAAATGGAATGAAATTAAAAACCAAAAAGGCAAACCTAGATGTCACAAAGAGTTTCTTCACCTACAGTGTGGCGACAGAGTGGAATAAACTACCAGCGAGAGTGGTGGAGAGCGACACAATAAAACGCTTTCAAGGGAAGGCTTGACCTCTATCTGCAGAGGGCTGGGGTGATATGAAAACAATTTTTTTTTTTTTTTTTTATGTATATGTATGTGTGTGCACTGTACAGTATGTATATATATACTGTATATATATATATATATGTATGTGTGTATGTATGTATGTGTATATGTGTGTATGTGTGTATATGTGTGTACCGGTGTATATATGTATATGTGTATGTGTATGTGTATATGTATATATATATATATATATATATATGTATATATATATATATATATATGTATGTATATGTATGTGTATGTATGCATATATGCATATATAGTTTGTAAGGCCAGACTGCCTAGTAAGGACCTTGAGGTCTGTGTGGTCTGTGTATCTATGTAGCTCTCTGGCGCTCTCTCTCTCTCTCTCTCTCGCGCTCTCTCTCTCTGTTTCTCTCTCTCTCTCTCTTTATCCTCTCTCTCTCTCTTTATCCTCTCTCTCTCTCTCTCTCTCTCTCTCTCTCTCTCTCTCTCTCTCTCTCTCTCTCTCTCTCTCTCTCAGGCTACTTGACCTTTCCTAATTTTTCTAATTAATTAGGCTACATTAGTTTGTTTATGTTTCATCCTGAAGACAAAGGTTTTCCGGTAGGCCTATCCTCTGAATCTATTGAAGTCCTAGGAGCTTTTATACAGACCAAAAGATGGTGTTATGCACTGCAAAACATTGACTTAGCCAATACCACAACACTTATTTTCATAGTTTCTGTTCCCACTAATTCTATAGAACTATTATCAGAAACTTGCACTGTCTAAAATCAAGGATATAAAAGTGTACGGTATGAAAAACTCATAACCTATAGTATCTTTGTGTATAGCCTATTGATTGGTCTGCACCAAGGGTCAGCCCAAGAAAGACGTGGGATTGAATACAAAAAAAACTGACTAGTGAGGCAGCTTTGAACAGGGCTGCTTTGAGCACCGCAATTAGGACGCGAAACCGGAACCGCAATTCGTGTGGAGCACTCGGTCTCTAAATTTATGCATGTACCGGTATGTATTAAATGGGTTTATTGCTCTCAAGATACCCCTGCAAGGACATATTATGGACATTTTAATGATCTTTTCCACACCAATAATTATTTAGGGTTTAGGCTATCAGGTACCGGTAATGAAAACAGCAAGGGCGTGTTATGGCTTGCTGGTAACTATCATATAACATGGTGAAACTAGACACAACACTAAATGAAACTTGTGGTTCAGGAAGTACTAAGTCAACTCCCAAACTAAACTCACCTCACATAAATTACCTCATTATAACTTCTCACCTCACTATAACAATTTACCTAGACGTGTCCTCTCACCTCACCCCACCTCTCTTCCTCTTCCCTCACTTTATATCAATTTACCGGTACCTTATGTGTTCTTACCTCAGTTCACTTCCTCTCCCCTCACCTCAATGACTTCACCTGACTGTCACTGGTCTCCTTGCCCCACCTACCTCACCTGCTTTCACCTTCACCTCACCCTTCATTAGTAACAGGTGTAGCGTGGTCAAGGTGTTCTCTCTCACTTTCTTGTCTGCAGTGCGGCGTGTGTATGTCTATCATGTGTGTGTGCGTGTATGTCTGTCATGTGTGTGTGTGTGTCTGTCGTGTGTGCGTGTGTGTGTGTGTGAGAGAGAGAGAGTGAGTGTATTTTCTGTGTAACAGTCTGCCAATGTGTTGTACGTGTTCTGTGTGTGTCTGTCGTGTGTGTGTGAGAGAGAGAGAGTGAGTGTGTGTGTGTTTTCTGTGTAACTGTCTGCCAATGTGTGTACGTGTTCTGTGTGTGTAGCTTACGTGCTATGTGATTGTGGGTAGATGTTATGGTGAGCGTGCATGTAAGTGTGGTTGCGTGTATGTGTGTGTGTGTGTGAGCGATGACTGCAGTATAAAGCATCAGGTGCAGGGATGGATTATAGCCCCCCCCTCCCCCTCCACCACTCGTCCATTAATCCCTCCCTCCCTAACACACCCACTAGTCCAGCCCATGAACCCACTGTCTTACCACCTAGCTACCTATCCCTACGTATTTAGTTAACCCACCCAACCCACACCCACCCACCCAACCCACAGGTCTAACAGCCTTCCACTCAACCCTCCACCCTAATACACCCCCTATCCATTTAGTTTATCCACCCACCCACCTAACCCTCCACCCTAATACACCCCATATCCATTTAGTTTATCCACCCACCCACCTAACCCTCCACCCTAATACACCCCATATCCATTTAGTTTATCCACCCACCCACCCAACCCTCCACCCTAATACACCCCCTATCCATTTAGTTTATCCACCCACCCACCCAACCCTCCACCCTAATACACCCCCTATCCATTTAGTTTATCCACCCACCCACCTAATCCTCCACCCTAATACACCCCATATCCATTTAGTTTATCCACCCACCCACTCAACCCTCCACCCTAATACACCCCATATCCATTTAGTTTATCCACCCACCCACCTAACCCTCCACCCTAATACACCCCCTATCAATTTAGTTTATCCACCCACCCACCCAACCCTCCACCCTAATACACCCCATATCCATTTAGTTTATCCACCCACCCACTCAACCCTCCACCCTAATACACCCCATATCCATTTAGTTTATCCACCCACCCACCCACCCAACCCTCCACCCTAATACACCCCATAGCCATTAGTTTATCCACCCACCCACCCAACCCTCCACCCTAATACACCCCATAGCCATTTAGTTTATCCACCCACCCACCCAACCCTCCACCCTAATACACCCCATAGCCATTTAGTTTATCCACCCACCCACCCAACCCTCCACCCTAATACACCCCATAGCCATTTAGTTTATCCACCCACCCACCTAACCCTCACCCTCCAACAACCTTCCACTAAACTATCCACCCTAATACACCCACTAACCCACACAGCCTTACCATCTAGCTTCCTATCCCTACCCATTTACTCTCCCACCTCTACCCATTAACCTACCCACTTACCCTCATCCACCCATCCGCATCTACCCATATTTCCCCCTCACCCAACCTTCTTCACTCTACCTAGTCCCACTCCCCCATTATTATAGTTGCCTCAAACAAGTCATCATATTTTCCACCTGTATCTATCCACCAGCCCTGTAATGCCATACCTCACTTTTCCCACTACTTACGGTACCTCTCCCCACCCACCCTCCCACTAGCCCTCCGTCCCGAGGGAGAAAGGGGTCCAGAAAAACATCCCTCAAGTGGAAATTTCCCTTTAACTAGACCATCCTCGCCAGCCGCCCACTAGACCACCCCAGTCACCCACCCACCCACCACCCCATCCTTCCCCACCCATACACTTCCTTTCCTCTTACTACCCACCCACTACTCGTTCACCCATCCATCCTCACAACACCCACCTACCCACTAGTCCACCCGAGCCACCTGTCCACTAGCCCACCCTTCCCAAAACTACAGGCTTCCTTACGTTCTCTCGCTACCCACCCACCACTAGTTCACCCATGCCCATCTATCCTCGCAAACACTCACTTACCCACTAGAACCCCACACCCCATCCCCACACGACCATCCAACCCACCCACTCCCCCACACTGTCTTAC
Organism: Paralithodes platypus; assembly: GCA_032716605.1. Classification (NCBI taxonomy): domain Eukaryota; kingdom Metazoa; phylum Arthropoda; class Malacostraca; order Decapoda; family Lithodidae; genus Paralithodes; species Paralithodes platypus. Next base: position 138,454,997 of record CM064487.1, read on the forward strand.
TTATTACTATCCACCCTCTACTTCACCTGTACCCGTCCACCCACTCACCAAATTACATTATTGTGATGGTAGTCTAGGCTTTATTTACAATAGTTTAATTACCGGCACTGAATAGCTCGACTAGTCCCAATCCACTCACATACTCACTCATCCAGGCCTCTCGCCCTCCCATTATCTAATTCTTTACTTCTAAGCACCTTAGTATTCAACCTATAGGCCTACCCACCTACTTAGCCAATACCCACCCACCCACCCCCTACGGTACTTACTCACCAATACTTACCGGTACCCACCTACGGTAGCTACCCATAATTGTGATACCTTGAAGACATGAAATACTTATAGGTTAACTCAAAAGAAAAGTAAATACTGGAACGAGTCCAAGCTTTTCTTTGTACCGGTACCATATATATTATATTATCCTTGATGATGCCTTGGACGTACAGATGATAGTTTGTAGCTCGTGTTTCCTAGTTCCTGCATGATGGACAATGTATTATTGTAGCATATATACCCGGTACCATATATACAGTATATATATATATATATATATCCTACTTGACCCTTTCTCCAACACTTCCAGTACAACTTCCCGCCTACCTCTTCCCATAAACATAAACCAACCTTCATGACCTTACCTTACCATTTTGTCTTTGTATGTGCCCTACACGGTACAGTATATTATCATGTAGACCTACGGTATGTACCGTAGGTATTTGCATTGATGTACCGGTATTTACGGTATGTATGCATATATAGTTACCGTACTCCTACCCTTATATTGGGTATGTAGACTTAACAAAAAAAAAAAAAAAAAAAAAAAAAAAAAAAAAAAATGCTATGCATGTCTATGGCTATCCACTGTCTTCCAGTCAGTACCGTATAACTTCCCACCTAGCTACCTCTTGCCATAAAACCACCATTCATGACCTTCCCCTTTTGTCTTGCCGCATATCCTACACTGTACCGGTACATTATATTATTATGGAGACCTATGTATGTTTATCCTACACTGTACCGGTACATTATATTATTATGGAGACCTATGTATGTTTATCCTACACTGTACATTATATTATTAGCGAGACCTATGTATGTTTATCCTACACTGTACATTATATTATTATGGAGACCTATGTATGTTTATCCTACACTGTACATGGAGACCTATGTATGTTTATCCTACACTGTACATTATATTATTATGGAGACCTATGTATGTTTATCCTACACTGTACATGGAGACCTATGTATGTTTATCCTACACTGTACATTATATTATTATGGAGACCTATGTATGCATGTAAGTTTATGTAGTTACCGGTACCCTTATGTTGGGTCTGTCTGTCTATGGCTATACACTGGAAGCCCACCCCTCCTCTTCCAGTAACTACCACTCCCCACCCAGTTACCTCCTGCCATAAAACATCCTTCATGGCCTCCTCCCATCTGCTGTGTATATAGACTCTCTTTTATACCCCTACCGTTATAGCGGGGCTCATTCTCTTTGGCTATTATGTTAATGGTTTGGTACTTATGATATACCTGCCGTTACAGTTGTCTCTTTGTTTGCCAGGTTGTTTATCTTTGTTTACTATCCATATGGTCTTTACTGTAATATCGGGTTGCTGTGTTGGACTGTTATTGTTTACTAATTAGTCACTGGTCTGATGTGCGAAACGTTGTCAATAAAGTGCTCCTCCTCGTATGGTGTTTATAGTTCTATTATACCGTACCGCTACCGTTATAGGTGTTTATATTTCTATTATACCGTACCGCTACCGTTATAGGTGTCTCTTTGCTTATTATGGTGTTTATATTTCTATTATACCGTACCGCTACCGTTATAGGTGTCTCTCTTTGCTTATTCGTTGTTGTTCAACTTACTATTCATGTGCTCTTTGTTATAACCCTTACCGTACCATTATAGATAGGCTAGTCACTATTTGCCTATTTCATATTAAGGTTTACTACGGTATTACTGCTGCCCCTGCCGTAATGACTGTCACTCATTTTGACCATTTGTAATTACTGTAATATTTTTGATGCCGTATTATGTGTATGGTTAGCTCCATAGGACTACCGATATTTGTATCCCTCCCCATAGAGCTTAAGGGAGCCCACCTCCCTTGTTTTCTCTATCTCTCCCTCTCTGTTTAGCTCTTATCCATTCGGCCACATTCAACCTACTGTTTTAAGACGTTTACCCCCACCCAGGTGTCAATATTTTCCTGGCAAGCGGTAGCGAACCAGCATTTATATACTTTTTGTTTTGACAGCAATCTAAATTTGTAAATTTTTCGATAGAAATATTTCTCCGGCTAAGCCGGAGATAGATAATTACACAACTAGATAATTACACATAATGATTGCACCATATTCGTGCCGGGGTATCTGACCCCTTCGTATTGTTTATTTATCTCTACAACTGACTGCAGATACTGTATGATAATAAGTGGTGTAATATATTTATCTCTACAACTGACTGCAGATACTGTATGATAATAAGTGGTGTAATATATTTATCTCTACAACTGACTGCAGATACTGTATGATAATAAGTGGTGTAATATATTTATCTCTACAACTGACTGCAGATACTGTATGATAATAAGTGGTGTAATATATTTATCTCTACAACTGACTGCAGATACTGTATGATAATAAGTGGTGTAATATATTTATCTCTACAACTGACTGCAGATACTGTATGATAATAAGTGGTGTAATATATTTATCTCTACAACTGACTGCAGATACTGTATGATAATAAGTGGTGTAATATATTTATCTCTACAACTGACTGCAGATACTGTATGATAATAAGTGGTGTAATATATTTATCTCTACAACTGACTGCAGATACTGTATGATAATAAGTGGTGTAATATATTTATCTCTACAACTGACTGCAGATACTGTATGATAATAAGTGGTGTAATATATTTATCTCTACAACTGACTGCAGATACTGTATGATAATAAGTGGTGTAATATATTTATCTCTACAACTGACTGCAGATACTGTATGATAATAAGTGGTGTAATATATTTAAACCGCTTACAGTTCTGACGCATTGTGTGTATGTGTGTGTTGAAGGTATTGAGACCTCCAATAGTCTATTAGCTGTAAGTAGGCGAGAAATCATGACCTCTATCCTCTGTAACTCGAGAACGACTTGAGTAATCGAGCTAATATTTGTACCATTTGGGAAGAGTCAGTCAAGGAATAGATGTGGAAATTTACAGCCAATTTGCTCTAGCCCTTTTTGAGTTACCGGTACAGAGAATGTATGTCATGATTTATCGCCTACTTACACCGAATCGACTATAACACCAGACGCTAAGGTGGTTGTGGCCTCCTTCACCTTGAAAATATTCGCTCCGGGTAATGGAGTTTAAGCCTGTTAACATTACGATCATGGGTTATGCAGTAAGGTGACGTGTGTTTGAAAGTTCGTGTGTGCAGTGGACTGACTAATCACTAGGAGGTGGAAGAAAAGAGGAACAAGAAGAGGAGGAGGAGAAGGAGGAAGAGGAAGAAGAAGAAGAAGAAAAGAGGAACAAGAGGAGGAGGTGGTGGAAGAAAAGAGGAACAAGAAGAGGAGGTGGTGGAAGAAGAGAGGAACAAGAGAAGGAGGAGAAGGCATATAAGAAGGAAGTAAAAGTGGTGGTACAAGGGGAGAACATGAATGAGGACGAAGAAAGAGTTAAGATGTTAAGGGAGCCCACCTCGCCTTTTTTTCTCTTTCTCTCCCTCTCTTTGGCTTGTATCCATTCGGCCCCATTCAGCCTACTGTTTTAAGACGTTTACCTCTATCCAGGTGTCAATATTTTCCTGGCGAGCGGTAGCGAGCCAGCATATATATATTTTTGTTTCGACAGCAAGCTAAATTTGTACATTTTTCGATAGAAAAATGTCTCCGGCGAAGCCGTATTTCTCCTTACAATGCTTGCTCGCTCTCGCTCGCCAGGAAGAAATCGACACCTGGATGGGGATACACGTCTTAAAACGGCTGAATGGGGCCGAATGGAGACAAGCCAGGGAAAGAGAGAAAAGGAGAAACAGAATAAACAAAATTGTGACCCCCTTTGAGATCATGGACATGGGTGGTGAAGTATACGGTGTGTTTGAAGGTTTATGTGTATACGGTGTGTTTGAAGGTTTACATGTATACGGTGTGTTTGAAGGTTTACATGTATACGGTGTGTTTGAAGGTTTACATGTATACGGTGTGTTTGAAGGTTTACATGTATGCAGGGGACGGAGCGGGAGGAAGTGGAAATAAAGGGGAGGAAGAGAAGGCATTGCATATATTGGAGTCTGAGAACGAACAGCGGAGGGAAGAAGAGGAAGAGGTGCGGTAGACAAGGAGAATGAGGGGAAGACGAAAGTGTTTATCCCTGTCAATATTAAGGGGGGGGAGTTAGTTTTTGGTTTATTTATTCTTTCATATACCGTACGTTTTAATTTCCTCGCTAGACCTCCATCAAGCTTAAACAAAAACACTCCCTAGACCTCCCTTCAAGATAAATGTGTACATTTTTCGGTAGAAAAATGTTTTTCTTAAAAATACAGGCTCGCTTTCGCTCGCCAGCAAAAAATCGACACCTAAATGGCACGAATGGTCTTAAAATTGACAACAAATAGGGCGAAAGGTGGTAAAATCGCCAAACTAATGGGCCGAACGTCTTATAATATCAAAACTAGTGGGGCTAAACATTAGGGAGAAGGGGGTCCAGAAAAACGGTCTGCCTCCCCTTTAGCAGAGACACAGGCTGAAGCAGAAGAAGAGAAGCTGTAGTAGTGGCAACTGCTAGCAGGCACGTCAAGTCAAGTGGATGGACTAGATTGGCCACGGTACTACGTAACACACTAAGTACCGGTAGACAAGAAATTCCCGTTTGGCAACCGTCTTCCAACTTGTTCGAGTTAGGGCATTCTTGTAGTGAATAGCTAAATGATATACAATGATGCTGAACACAACAGACTTCAGTGTAAAACAGTAAAATCAATTGTATTTACCTTTTCTTCTAAACACAAACTTAAATGAAACACAAGTATTAGCAGTCGGTCTACTGATGAAAGACATGGTTGTGGCCTAGCGTAGGAACGAAACGGTAGCGGAGTAAAGGGGAGGACAGAGGAGGATGTTAGGTAATATACCATATATCTCCCATATAAAGCAATGTTGTTATGTCACATGTGTATAGGTTTGCAGTACAAGGCACATGTGAACACTGAACACCCTGAAAGTAGGTATAAAGGAACATTATTGTAGAGAAAATACGAAAGTAATGTCAAGGGAGGGAAAGTAATGCCAAGGGAGGGAAACTAATGTCAAGGGAGGGAAAGGGGAGGAAGATATCCCGCGAAGGAACGAAACCGTGGTGGATGGAGGAAGGACCATAATAGAACGACTCATTGGATATCGCAAGTCGATGTTCAAGTCCCTTTTATCGTGAGGGGGTAATGAAGTATGCATGACCACGACTGTACGTTCTGAGAGTCCTGTATTGAACACTCGTAGTTTAGTGTGTGCCATTCACTCTCTCTCTCTCTCTCTCTCTCTCTCTCTCTCTATGTGTGTGCACTGTACAGTATGTATATATACTGTATATACTATGTATGTATGTGTGTATGTGTCTCTCTCTCTGTATATATATATATATATATATATCTCTCTCTATATATCTCTCTCTCTCTATATATATATCTCTCTCTCTCTCTCTCTCTATATAAATATATATAGTTTGTAAGGCCAGACTGCCTCTCTCTCTCTCTCTCTCTCTCTCTCTCTCTCTCTCTCTCTCTCTCTCATGGAAATTGGATTAATATGAATGAATCAGTCGGTACGTAAGTGTATACGGTATTCCCTTTCAGACTAATTTCTTTCTATACTCTTGATAATTTTCCTTGTGGGTATTTCCTGACCCATAAGGTTACACTTCATCCTTTTTAGCGGGAGGGACGGAGGGTGGGGAGGGAGAGAGCCTTCTACTTTGCTGTCCTATTCTTCAACTATAAACTGTCCCTGTCTATTAGAATTAATGCTAGACCATTGAGTATCTGTGTAACTCTGTGTAAAGCCGATATCACACGAGAGCTTTTACAGTCCACATTGATGATCAACAAATTTCTGGTAGATTAAGTAATGGTATTGGTAAGTAGACTGATGATAGATTAATTTAGGTAGGCTAACCGAAATATTCTAAAAGTTAACCTCATAAGCTGCCAGACCAGTGTTGAGGATAAATGTTGAGGGAAAAAGCGCTCGTGTGATACCGGTTTAACTCTCTTTGTGGTATTGGTGGTTACCTAGCAACTGGGTGGGTAGGTGTGACTTAGCGTGTTATTGAAGGGGGTATATTCACCATACCTCTGTTACTGTGGGGAAAGTGCTTGTTATTGAAGGGGGTATATTCACCATACCTCTGTTACTGTGGGGAAAGTGCTTGTGTCAATACTTACAATAGATTGATCGGATCCGTGTGTGATTATGTACGTACCTTTTGCCTAAGTCATGTCTGTGTGACGGTATACTGTGTGTATATACTGTATACTGTAGGGGAGGTGTGGTGGAGTGGTCATGCCACTGGATTGGTAATCCAGTGGACCCGGGTTCAAATCCCGATATGTCAATGGGAAGATATTATTGGGATTGAATTTGTGCTGTACCTAGTATCAGTGCATTACCACAAAGCCCACCGAAATGCCCAAAAAATACCCTCATTGTTCCCTGATTAAATAACACTGTATGAATATTCCCATATTCAAAATATGTTACAGGGGGACAATGCCTAGTGAGTTCACTTCTCAATAGGTGGCGTTCTGAGAGTGAGGGTCTGAGTCTGGAGGGTGAGACAGTGAAGCACTTGAGCGAAGCAACCAGCCGCTTCAGAGATGGAGCTGCTTCGAGCCATGATGGATGCTTCGCATGTCTCACTCTCCAGACTGGAACAAGACCTCACGGGCTTCACCGTGTTGAGCGGTGGAATGTACAGGCTCTCAGCCTATGCCCGAGAGGGAGTAGTTGGAATATAGAAAAAAAAAAAAAAAAAAAAAAAATATATATATATAGCAGTATATATATGAGAGCGGGAGCGAGCAATAGGGTGAACTATGCTTGCCTATGAGGGACTCTTACCTTTCCTTTGTTACCGTACCTAGTGTAGAGTGCTAATGATGCCAGCCAACAGTGTACCGGGAATCATGGGTTCCAGCTAAGGTCGTTCTGCCAAAGATGTGTTTGTCCATTCAGTCCGTACTTATGCATGGTGATTTATTCATACATAAGGAATCATATACCCTCTTCACTTTTGGTCGATTTTTCATTTATTTATTATTTTTCTAGTTTCCTCCCTGGATCTCCATCAAACTTAAAACAAACTACCCCAGGTTCCCTCTTCAAGATAAATTTGTACATTTTTCGATAGAAAAATGTCACAGCCGAAGGCTGGTTCCTCGTAAATTACAGGCTCGCTATCGCTTGCCAGGAAAAAATCGACACCTAAATGACACGAAAATTCTTAATATTAACAAAGAAATGGGGAGAAAGGTCTTCAAAGAAATGGGGAGAAAGGTCTTCAAATCGCCAAACTATTGGGCCGAACGTCTTAGAATCTCAAAACTAATGAGGCTAAACACCAGCCTTGCACAATAATTTGTTTTCTTATATAATTATAGACATTTAAGAATATTAACTCATAATATAATATAAATCATATTTTACAGTTCGAATGCTCATTGTTATAGCGAATTACGCACCGGTATACTAATTTAACCCTTTCAAGCTCCAATACGCATATATTTTCTGTTTTCTGGTAATTATTAGACGATTTTATTCAGATTAGGAAGGGTATATGGAAGTCAGAGGGTTGATTGAGCTAGTCTTTACCGTTTTAATACCCACAGATCCTTCTTAAGTTGCATACAATCGTCTAATGTTAGCCAAAATTAACTGCTAAAACGCGTCAGAGCTTGAAGGGGTTAATACAAACTGCCTTACCTTTCACATTTACATTATTGTACGGTGTTGTTGAGTTGCTGACATAAATGACCATAATTAAGTAACCCCGTTTTTAACATTAATCATCAATTACAAACCCTAATGCACTTGAATAAACTAATGAAAGCATATGGTCCTCCCGGGATTCCAACTCGGGACACCACACCCAGAACATAAGCATCTAAACCATTACACCACCAACACAGTTATTAATACCAAATACCTTCCAATACGAACATGGCCTCCAACCCTTAACCCGTGCAGTACCAGGGACGTCCTTTTCATCATATTCTGGCAGCTATTAGACGATTTAATTCAGCTTAGGAAGGATCTCTAGTAATAATATGACTTCAAACTATCTCAACTAACCCTTTTAACTACCACAGATCCTTCCTAAGCTGCATAGAATCGTCTAAATATTGCTAGAATAATTTAGAACACACGTCGCTGGTACCGGTACTCAAAGGGTTAAAGAATTCCTCCTTACTGCGTAAGCAGAGTTTGGTATCGCCCCCCCCCCCCCCCCCCCCCCCCCCCCCCACCCCCCCCCCCCCCCCCCCCCGTATAGTAGGTACCACACGAAAAAAAAATCTGTCGTCGTCGTCCGTCTGTCTCAGAACTCCTCCTAGACCGTTGGACGGATTTTCACCAAATTTCACACGAACATTTGTTGCGTGAATGCAAAAGTCAGTCAAAAAAGATTTTTTGAATTTATGCAATAGTTATGATTTTAGGTCCAAAATATGGTTTTGCCCCCCCCCCCCCCCCCCCCCCCCCGCCCCCCCCCCCCCCCCCCCACACACACACACACAGCAATGATGGCGTTCTGGGAGCGAAAACATCTCGCTACGTATTTGCTAGGTTAAGTTAGTTTAGTTGGCATTAGAAGTGATGGTAGTAATATTTGGATTTATGGTGATAGTAGTGATAATGGTGATAATTGTAGTGATGATGGTTGTAGTTGTATTGATGATGATGACAGTAGTAGATATGATGGTGACAGTAGTAGTAATGATGGTTATAATAGTAGTGATGATGGTGACAAGTAATGATGATAGTTGTAGTGATAATAATGACAGTAGTGATGGTAGTGACGATGGTGTGAGTATTAGTGATGATGGTGAGTAGTAGTGAGGATGGTGAAATGTGTAGTGATGACGATAGTTGTGGTGATGAAGTTCATAGTAATGGTGATGATGGCAGTAGTAGTGATGATGGTGACAGTAGAATAAATTATGGTAATATTTGTGACAGTAGTAATGATGATGGTTATAGTAGTAGTGATGATGTTAACAGTAGTAATGATGATTGTAAGATGGTGGTGATGATATTAGTAATGATGGTTGATAGTTGTAGTATCAATGATGATAGTAGTGATTACGATGCTAGTGACAATGGACAGTGATGATGGTGAGAGTAGTAGTGATAATTGTAATTGTAGTAGTGATGATGATCATAGTAATGGTGATGATGACAGTACTCGTGATGATTGTGGCAGTTGTAGTGATGATGGCAGTTGTAGTGATTATGTTGATTGTGATTGATGATGGTATTAGTAGTGATGATGGTAACCCATCGCAGAGTTGGGTATGCCGTTTTGATTTTGGGCAAAACGGCACGTCTACTTTATATATACTAATTTATATTGGGCAATTCTGGTAGGACACCTTCCCAAACAATGTTTTATGAAGATTAAGGGGAATTGGGTCGTTTTTATCCTAGACTCCCTTCTCCCTCATGTTTAGCCCCATTAGTTTTCAGATTGTAAGACATTTGTTCCATTAGTTTGGCTATTTTAAGACTTCGCCCCATTTCTTTGTCAATATTAAGACTTTTCGTGTCTTGTAGGTATCGATTTGTTTTCTGGTGAGCGATAGCGAGCCTTTTTTTCTATCGAGAAATTTACAAATGTATCGTGAAGGAGGGCCGGGGGGGGGGGGGGGGAATGTTTGATGGAGTAACGATTAAACTTAAAAAAATATATATAAACCAAATAGCCTACATAAATGATAGACTAAAAACGCCTATCCCCCCCCCCCCCCCCCTTTGAATCAGCCCAAATAATCTATCTACCGTGTATTAAGTTACCTGTGCCGATACCTGGACAGCCCGGAAACATTGCTGGGATAAAGTTGTGTGTGTGTTTTTTTGTCTTTTCTGTTTTGTCCCTATTCGGGCTCTGTCTCGAGTCGGTCACCCCCAGAAAAAAAAAAAAAATAGAAAGAAAGAAAAAAAAAACATTGGGAATGGCCCTGACTAGATAGATAGATAGATAGATAGATAGATAGATAGATAGATAAAGTTGCCAGTCGAATATTTCCCCCCCAGGAAATGCTTGTGTGTGACTGCCTTATCCAGAGTCGAAAGTTCACAACCGGCTTCTTTTCTACATGCACAGTCACGGTCAATAATCCGGACACATACATACATTTTCGAAGCGGACTCGGGCTGAATTAAATTTGCCAACTAGTTATATTTGACGTGGTATTTCAATTTCGGATTTTTTTTTTTTTTTTTTTTTTTTTTTTTAAATTGTCGAAGCTTCAGAATGTACCCGAATTAATGACCGCGCCTGTACACGTTTTTTTTAAAGCTTAAGAAGGATCTGTGGCAGTAAAAGGGGTTAATTAGGATAGTTCTAAGCCTGTAAATTGCTTAAACTGACTAAAATCGTCTATATAGAGCTAGAATAAAATTTAAAAATCGTCTTCGGTACAGAAGGGGTTAATGGAAATCTAAGGAGGAAACTAAGAAGATAATACAAATATGAATAGATAAGCAAATATATACGCCCATCCCCCCTTAAGGGGAGGTTTTTAGTTGATTCCCTAGACTTCCATCAAGCTTAAAATTACTCTCCCTAGAGCCCCTTTCAAGATAAATGTGTCCATTTTTCGGTAGAAAAATTTCCCGGCCGAAGGCCGGTTCCCCTTAAATTACAGGCTCGCTATCGCTCGCCAGGAAAAAATCGACACCTTAATGTCACGAATGGTCTTAAAATTGACAGAAATGGGGTGACGGTTCTTAAAATCGCCAAACTAATGGGGCGAACGTCTTAAAATTTAAAAAACAATGGGGCTAAACATGAGGGAGAAAGGAGTCCAGAAAAAAAAATCCTCCAGATGGAAACCTGCCCTTAAAAGAGTGCAGAGCGAGCGAAACATGGGAACTACTGGGATGCGATTGATTTTGGCACCTGTAACCTTAAACAATTATTGAGCTCATGGTATGATTTGTGTGCTGGAGGTAGGAGGGGAAGTTATGAATGAAGGTATGTCTGAATTAATTACAATAAGAGACAGGGGGGGGAGGGGGTAGATAGGTAGAGTGATAGGTAGATAGAGTGATAGGTAGATAGAGTGATAGATAGGTAGATAGATATGGGTTGGTAGATAGATACATAGATAGAACAAGGAATAAATCGTTATATTAGGCTGAGAGAGAGAGAGTTGGTTGTGGTCTCATAAATAGATATATGAGAGAGAGAGAGAGAGAGAAAGAGAGAGAGTGAGTTGGTTGTGGTCTCTCATAAATAGATATATGAGAGAGAGAGAGAGTTGTTGTGGTCTCACTCTCATAAATAGATATATGAGAGAGAGAGAGAGAGTTGGTTGTGGTCTCTCTCTCATAAGTAGATATATGAGAGAGAGAGAGTTGGTTGTGGTCTCTCTCTCATAAATAGATATATGAGAGAGAGAGAGAGAGTGTGTGTTGGTTGTGGTCTCTCTCTCTCCATCTCCTCTTTAGTCACCCTCCTTGCCATACCTCCCCTTTAGTTTTGTCCTTCTCCTCCCATCTTTATTTGGCTCTTCTTTGCTTTCTTTGTATCCTGTTCTTTTGCTAATTACCCTTAGCTGTTTATTATTACCCTTAGCTGTTTATTATTACCCTTAGCTGTTTATTATTACCCTTAGCTGTTTATTATTACCCTTAGCTGTTTATTATTACCCTTAGCTGGTTTATTATTACCCTTAGCTGTTTTATATTACTCTTAGCTGTTTATTATTATTATTAACCTTAGCTGTTTATTAATTACCCTTAGCTGTTTATTATTAGAAAAGAGGGGAAACGAAAAGACAAAAATAGGAAAAGTGGGGATTGGGCCTGAGTAAATAGATAGATAGATAGATAGATTGTTACTATTGTTATTATTTATTTTTGTATTATTGTTCCCAAATTGAACATGATGAATTAATCTAGTTCTAGTCATTATACAGTGAATAATGACATAAACCTAATTATATTTATAAAGTAGTTGAGGTAGTTTTAACCCTCTTGACTAGCCTCACTAGGCCTATGTATGACATGTCTCTCCTAACCTGAAGACAATCAACGAATGTTAGCCAGTAAGATCGATAATTCGTATTTATAGGGTTAATAATGCCTTTTGTACCGACGACGTCTTTTCAAGTTTATCCTGGCTACCAGTAGACGATTTTATTCAGTTAAAAAAGGGCCTCCAGCAATTAACAGGCTTCAAACTATCTCACTTAACCTTTTTGCTACCACAAATCCTTCTTAACCTGCGTCTAGATATAGCAAGAATTAAATGTAAAATAACGTCGCCGGAACAGCAGGGGTTAATTAAGGGAAGGTTTTTAGTTGATTCCCTAGACTTCCATCAAGCTTAAAATTACTCCCCCTAGACCCTCTTTCAAGATAAATTTGTAAATTTTTCGGTAGAAAAATTTACCGGCCGAAGGCCGGTTCCCCTTAAATTACAGGCTCGCTATCGCTCGCCAGGAAAAAATCGACACCTAAATGTCACGAATGGTCTTAAAATTGACAGAAATGGGGCGAGGGTTCTTAAAATCGCCAAACTAATGGGGCGAACGTCTTAAAATCTCAAAAACAATGGGGCTAAAGATGAGGGAGAAAGGGGTCCAGAAAAAAAAATCCTCCAGGTGGAAATCTGCCCTTAAGTCTTGGTTTGCTGTTCATGCTGTATTTCAAACTGCTGCATGGTTTGTCCTGTTGGCTCTCCTTATATTTTGTTCACCCTCCTTGTATTGTTTGCTTGTTTGCTTCTTTGTCTGCCTGTGTCATTTGTTCGTCCTGCCGTTATCCTATATTAAGGGAGCCCACCTCGCTTTTTGTTTGTTATCTTGCTCGCTCTCTCTCTCTCTCTCTCTCTCTCTCTCTCTCTCTCTCTCTCTCTCTCTCTCTCTCTCTCTCTCTCTCTCTCTCTCTCTTTGGCTTGTATCCATTCAGCCTACTGGTTTAAGACGTTTACCCCCATCCAGGTGTCAATATTTTCCTGGCGAGCGGTAGCGAGCCAGCATATATATATTTTTGTTTTGACAGCAAGCTAAATTTGTACATTTTTCGATAGAAAAATGTCTCCGGCGAAGCCGGATTTCTCCATACAATGTTCGCTCGCCAGGAAAAAATCGACACCTGGATGGGGATAAACGTCTTATAACAGTTGGCTGAATGGGGCAGAATGGATACAAGTCAGGGAAAGAGAGAAAAGGAGAGAAAGATAATAAAAGCCGTTGACCCGCCCTCAATTTGATCTACATTTTCCATATCTTTCTCTCTCACTCCGCTTCATTCCCTACTTGCTTTCCTCCCTCTTCCCTTTAATCTCTCTCTCTGTCTCTCTCTCTCTCTCTCTCTCTCTCTCTCTCTCTCTCATTTGTAAATTTTTCCTTCGTATTATCTAAGTAAATAGCCTATACTTTATTGTATTATTATTATTATTATTATTATTATTATTATTATTATTATTATTATTTATTTTTCTTACCTGGCCGAGTTTTCATTATGGTTCATTTTGAGCTATGGAACTGTATTTCGAGCTGGGTTCGTTATGGTAGGCCTAACTGAAATTTTGTATTCGAAAACCGTACCACCGGCGCGCGCGGCCAGTTAAACTCAAAGCAGAGTTTGCAGAGTCCTCTAGCTTAAAAAGACAAATGCAAACTCGCCAAGTGCGTTCTCCTTCCACATGTAACTACCTTTACCTAGTACGGTGCCGGTAGTTCATTCTTCTTCCTGTTATAACTAATTTCTCCTTTTTCTTTTGTCTGGCACTCTTGTGACCGGTGACATATAAAGTGGTAACCTGGGTATTGTGCACTAGCAAAGGTAGTGTAGCGTTGACCCTTACATTTTACCTTGGAGATCATGAAAGCCTATGTGTTTCTCTCGCCTCGGTGGCTTAGGCTAAGGTTTTGCTTGCGGTACTTATGGTATAAAATGTATTTGAAATATTTGTACTTTTGGAATGGCTGTGCCTGTAATGTTAAGGGGAGGTTTTTAGTTTGGTCTCTAGATATCCATCAAGCTTAAGATTACACCCCCTTGAGCCCCTTTCAAGATAAATTTGTACATTTTTCGGTAGAAAAATTTCCCGGCTGAAAGCCGGTTCCTCTTAAATTACAGGCTCGCTATCGCTCGCCAGGATAAAATCGACACCTAAATTGCACGAAAGGTCTTAAAATTGACGGAAATGGGGCGAAAGTTCTTAAAATCGCCAAACTAATGGGGCGACTGTCTTAAAATCTCAAAAGCAATGGGGCTAAACATGAGGGAGAAAGGGGTCCAGAAAAAAATCCCTCAAGTCGATATCTGCCCTTAATGCTTACCAATTAATCAGCTTTGAATGCATTACCGGTACCTTCCTACTGTTATTATACTGTTATTATACTGTTATTATAGCGTATGTGTTATTATAGCGTATGTGTTATTATAGCGTATGTGTTTATGCAGCTTCCTTTGTGTCTACTGTAGGTATTAGCCTACATCGATGGCAGAGACAAATGAGTAATCGACATTGTTTTTTTGTTTGTGTTCACCGGCAGTTAGCTGTGTATATCATCACCCAGACCCCATCCAAGCTAAATATGTGTTTTTATAGGAAAATCTGTGTATTATAGATCTGTGTTGTATGTGTTTTAAATTGCAGGTTCGCATTCGCTTGCCCAGAAAATAATCGACACCTGTAATTCCTGAATGGGGTGAAGTGCCTTATAATCCTCAAAGCAATGAGGTGAAACGTCTTAAGATGTCTAAACTATAGGAGTGAAACAGGTTGGGTTAAAAAACTAACCGCCGTGCAGCAGATAGGATTAAAGGGGTCACCTGTTTTTTTTTCTCTTTCTCTCCTTTTCTCTCTTTCTCTGACTTTTATCCATTCGGCTCCATTCAGCCAGCTGTTTTAAGACGTTTATCCCCATCCATGTGTCGATTTCATCCTGGCGAGCGATAGCGAGCAACCATTGTATGGAGAAATCCGGCTTCGCCGGAGAAATTTTTCTATCGAAAAATTTACAAATTTAGCTTGCTGTCAAAACAAAAATATATATATGCTGGCTTGCTACCGCTCGCCAGGAAAATATTGACACATGAATAGGAGTAAACGTCTTAAAACAGTAGGCTGAATGGGGCCGAATGGATAAAAGCCAAAGAGAGAGGGAGAAAAAGAGGAAAAAAGCGAGGTGGGCTCCCTTAAGGCCCTCCATTCCCTGTCCCCCCCTGCAATGTTGGTGCTCACTTTACCTCCCCCTCCCTCCCTCCCTCCCTCACCCTGTCAATATTTAGGCTGCCGTGATAAACTGCACTCGGTAATATACCTTGAGTACCGGGCTAATGGCTTGTGTGTGTGTGTGTGTGAGAGAGAGAGAGAGAGAGAGAGATAAAGTACTTGAGTGCTTGCTTGTCTTAATGTACAGTATATATTTATATATATTATTATCTTCTTGCTCACACCCCTTCATGAGTGTACCCTATGCCTTTTCAAACTTTTAATGGCTCAGATATTATATTATCTTCAATGAAATTATTTGTATTAATCTCACCACCACACCCCCAATGAAATTAATTAAAGTATATATGATCCACCGGGATTCGAACCCGGAGTAATATTTGTCTTCCATCTCAAACCCGCAACTCAGTGGTCCGCAGAGTACCGGTATAATTGGTATGGTATTTCAACAATGTAAGTATCTAGCTATCTATTGCCAGACACCATGATCCCCGAAGGAATGACCACGAATGAATCACCCCCATGCACCTCTGTCCCCCTGTCAGTCGACGCCCCTCTTCCCAGCCAACACCGCTTTCACACATTATTCCTCTAAACTCCATCCTTCTACCTCACTCTCGGTCTGACTCTCCCTTCCACCTCACTCTCGTACACTCTCTTAGTCATTCTCTCACTTCCCATACATTCCACATGGCCAAATCATCTCAAGGTATTCCTTTTCACAGTTTCCACCACACCACACTGCTCTCGTACTTCCTCATTCGTCTGTCTATCCCTCCATGTAACTCCACACGCACTTCTTAAGTAACTCATTTCCACCTCTCTCACTCTTGCTTTGTGTCTCTCCAACATCGTACATGTTTCACTCCCGTACGTCAATGTAACCATGCTTCCTTGTTTTACGAAATTTTTACAAAATGGCCCAGCTTATCTTAGGTCCCCTCCCACCTTTGCTAGGAGTGAACTCTAATATAAGATGATTAATATAGCCTAACCTAACTACTAACATTTAACCCCTCCAGACTCGTATGATGCAGAGGTTCCCAGATTAGCAATAAGAAATAGAGTTCTCTCACTCTTATAATTACCTCTCCAAAATTAGTTTTCTGCCCACAGCTAACTCAAAGACAACTGCAGAGGTTGAAGTAACTAAACTAAAGGTTTCTAAATACCCCTGATGGTAACGAAGGCTTTAAAGTATCCCTAATTGGCTCAAAATCACGTCATATGTCGGAGAGGGTTAATATAACCTCTAACTCTACATAACCTAACCCAGTGTAAGTTGTATTTTTGTTGAGTGTAAACTCACCTCTTAACTTACTAATTTACCGTAACCTACAAATCATAATCTAATCGAACTTTCATTTTGTTTTGTAATCACCCTTCAATACAAGCCCCAACACTCTTGGGCTCGGTGTAGCTGAAGGCATGTGTATTTGTGAGTGTTAATCTGAATGTAAGTATTTTGATGTGAGAGCATTTTTGTGTTATTCATTTGTTATATATTATACCTATCAGTGCAAGCCCCAATACTTAGGGGAGCCTTGTGGCTGAAGGCCATTTAGATACAAAGAGGATAATACATAATAATGTTGATTTACTAATAACCATGTTGTATAATACATACATTAAGGGGAGGTTTTTAGTTTGGTCTCTAGATATCCATCAAGCTTAAGATTACACCCCCTTGAGCCCCTTTCAAGATAAATTTGTAAATTTTTCGGTAGAATAATGTCCCGGCTGAAAGCCGGTTCCTCTTAAATAACAGGCTCGCTATCGCTCGCCAGGATTAAATCGACACCTAAATGGCACGAAAAGTCTTAAAATTGACAGAAATGGGTCGAAAGTTCTTAAAATCGTCAAAATAATGGGGCGAACGTCTTAAAATTAGAAAAACAATGGGGCTAAACATGAGGGAGAAAGGCGTCAAGAAAAAAATCCCTCAAGTGGATATCTCCCCTTAAGAGACAAAAGCTATATTGTCAATACTACAGTAAACGTGACAGAACCTTCATAAATTATACAATATAATGTATTTTTATAGAAAATAGGGATACATGTTACGAAAACACATAATAAGTATAATGGTGGTAATCTAACCAAGCCTCCCCTGGGAATGTAGAAAACGGAACATACCGGAACTAAGAACGGAACGGTAAGCTAGTGAGGAGAGAGAGAGAGAACAACACTATGGGGGTGAATGACCTGTGTGTGTGTGAGAGAGAGAGACCCCTCGACCTGTAGACAGACATACATACAGACGAGATAGACAAACACACCCAGATACTCATACACTGACACAAAAACACAGATCAAACACATACGGTACATACACAGTTTACACTCATACATATACTGTATAGTTTATATTCATACATATGGTATATATATACATTCATGCCTGTAGTGTTCAGACACTCTTATGACACATACATACAAACTTCTACAAGTATACACACGGACCAGTCACAGGTAAAAAGTATAAACAGGCACGAACGCACACCTTCGTGCACGCATAGCTAACACGCATACACAAGACTGCTGAAGAATACAATGAGAGTACAAACGATTATAAAGGAAATCACGCAACAACAGTTTTCTGATTGATCGGCTGTTTGGCGAAGGGTATAGATGAGTACCGGCACCTGTTAAATATTTCTGTATTCGAGAACTTGTTTTTTTTGTTTTTTTTTACTTTTTCCTGGCTATCACTATACGATTTTAGGTACCGTAGTTAAAAGGTATAGGTACTGTATATTTTGATAGTTTGTACACCATTGATTATTCAGACATTCTCAAAACTGCATAAACTCGTCTAATGATAGGCAGAATATACAAAGCAAAACTTCCTATTGTTGAACAAGAGTTTTATGAATACTGTATAACATTACTGTTTCTCTAACACAAACGAAATATAACATTACTGTTTCTCTAACACAAACGAAATATAACATTACTGTTTCTCTAACACAAACGAAATATAACATTACTGTTTCTCTAACACATTACTAACACAAACGAAATCCGTAGGTGATTTGAGGCCAGACATTTATCTAAGTAACCTGTGACGGCAGTCTACTACTTTATATGGCAGTTAATTCCATAAGTTAACCTTTGTGGAATAAGAAATGTTGTTCCAAATATAAACTTCATAGGAGGAGGAGCCCTTTATTGACATACACATGAATAACATACCGGTAGTGTTTATTGACATACACATGAATAACATACCGGTAGTGTTTATTGACATACACATGAATAACATACCGGTAGTGTTTATTGACATACATATGAATAACATACCGGTAGTGTTTATTGACATACACATGAATAACATACCGGTAGTGTTTATTGACATACACATGAATAACATACCGGTAGTGTTTATTGACATACACATGAATAACATACCGGTAGTGTTATTGACATACATATGAATAACATACCGGTAGTGTTTATTGACATACACATGAATAACATACCGGTAGTGTTTATTGACATACATATGAATAACATACCGGTAGTGTTTATTGACATACACATGAATAACATACCGGTAGTGTTTATTGACATACACATGAATAACATACCGGTAGTGTTTATTTTTATTATGTTAACTTTCTTGAGTTTATTAACAAATACTGTTCTTCTGCCATGAAAGGCCTTTACAGTGATCATCTACCGGCTGTAAATATACTTGTAAAATTAGCTATTATGGACAGAGAAGTACGGTAACTTCGGACATTTCTAGATAATTTTTAATCAGCCACAGTTATGGGAAAGTGGGTCGATAAATTATTATTGAAAAACAAACATGTATGTAGTGTTCTTCAATAACATCGAGCCATTATCCCGTAACTGTGGTGCATTACATTATATCCAGAAATGTCAGATGTCTACCTTGTTTTCTCAGTTTAATCCATTTTACGTCTAACATAGATGACGAACAGTTGAATGAGTACACAGGCTCATAGATGTTATGATAACTTAACGGTTCATAGATGTTATGATAACTTAACGGTTCATAGATGTTATGATAACTTAACGGTTCATAGATGTTATGATAACTTAACGGTTCATAGATGTTATGATAACTTAACGGTTCATAGATGTTATGATAACTTAACGGTTCATAGATGTTATGATAACTTAACGGTTCATAGATGTTATGATAACTTAACGGTTCATAGATGTTATGATAACTTAACGGTTCATAGATGTTATGATAACTTAACGGTTCATAGATGTTATGATAACTTAACGGTTCATAGATGTTATGATAACTTAACGGTTCATAGATGTTATGATAACTTAACGGCTCTATAGCAAATTATCGTTGTCAGTTAATCACACTATTTTTACTTCCACACATAACATCACTGACTGGATAGATGCATATGTGGGTAACTGTATAATAACTACCGGTACAGGTGAACATTATTACCGATACGTCTGGAGTTTATTGAGGTGATCCAGAAATCATATAAGTTAGACTAGCCCATTCGTACGAAGTGCTCTAATTAGTACGCGAAATCAACCAAAAATACTATGGTATTATACCCACAAAATGTTAGTACAGTTTGATGGATACATTTAGTATACAAATGTACTATAGCCAACGTGCATTTTGACACTGAATTCATTACTCAATCCGTACGGTACTAAACTCTTCTGTGGGTATATATGTGTCAATATCGCGTACTAACTGAACCAACGCGTAGAATTTGGCTACATGTAAAATAATCAAGGGTATAAAAATGGTATGGATAAGGTATACAGAATCCTTTGGTATATTGATGGTGATTGGCCTTTAAATGGTATGGATAAGGTATATAGAATCCTTTGGTATATTGATGGTGATTGGCCTTTCAATCCCTGCAGAAGACGGGTGTATTACCACTACGGTACTATTTACCTATAAATGGGTAGACATGGACACTTTCATAACCTTTTCCATACCCATATATATATATATATATATATATATATATATATATATATATATATATTTATATATATTATACGGTATATACTATTATTTATTTATTTTTTTACATATTTGATTTATTTATTTATTTATTTATTTATTTATTTATATATATATATAAAGGGTATAGTGTAGTGTACCCCACAGTGCCGGTAGATATTCCAAGTGAGAGGTTCCACAGAGATGAGGCGCTTCACTTATACTGTAGTGTTTGGTATGCATTAGTGGACTTGCCCAGCCAATATGGGAAGTGGTAAGAGGAAGAGGTGGATACTGAATTAATATACACCCAAGGAATATGGAACAGTGAGGGAAGAGTAGCGATATAGTCCTTAGTGGGCAGGATGCCACACTCTCTTTCCATCGGTCATTAGGCTATTAAGGGGGGTCACCGGCTTTTTTTATCTTTCTCTCGCTCTCTCTCTTTGGCTTGTATCCATTCGGCCCCATTCAGCCTACTGTTTTAAGACGTTTACCCCCATCCAGGTGTCAATATTTTCCTGGCGAGCGGTAGCGAGCCAGCATATATATATATATTTGTTTTGACAGCAAGCTAAATTTGTACATTTTTCGATAGACAAATTTCTCCGGCAAAGCCGGATTTCTCCATACAATGCTGGCTCGCTATCGCTCGCCAGGAAGAAATCGACACCTGGATGGGGATAAACGTCTTAAAACAGTTAGTTGAATGAGGCCGAATGGATACAAGCCAGGGACAGACAGAAAAAGAGAGAAAAAAAAAAAAAACGGTGACCCCCCCTAAATGTCTTCCCTCACTTATAATGAACAGACCATAGAGAGAGAGAGAGAGAGAGAGAGAGAGAGAGAGAGAGAGAGAGAGAGAATAATGGGAAGAACCACTAACAGTACCACCACTCATATATCATTCATGGCATGGCTAGTTACACCACCAGTTACCTATCTATCTCCTCCTTCCTCCCTATCCCTAGCACCCATCCCCTAGCCATAACCCCCTTCCTCCCTATCCCTAGCACCCATCCCCTACCCCTAGCCATAACCCCCTTCCTCCCTATCCCTAGCACCCATCCCCTACCCCTACCCCTGGCCATAACCCCCTTCCTCCCTACCCCTACCCATAATCCCTCTTTCTCCCTATCCCTAGCACCCATCCCCTACCCCTACCCCTGGCCATAACTCCCTTCCTCCCTACCCCTACCTATAATCCCCCTTTCTCCCTATCCCTAGCACCCATCCCCTACCCCTAGCCATAATCCCCCTTCCTCCCTACCCCTACCTATAATCTCCCTTTCTCCCTATCCCTAGCACCCATCCCCTACCCCTTGCCATAATCCCCTTCCTCCCTACCCCTACCTATAATCTCCCTTTCTCCCTATCCCTAGCACCCATCCCCTACCCCTAGCCATAATCCCCCTTCCTCCCTATCCCTAGCACCCATGCCCTATCCCTACCCCTGGCCATAATCCCCCTTTCTCCCTACCCCTACCCCTACCCCTGGCAATAATCCCCTTCCTCCCTACCCCTGGCCATAACCCCGCTTCCTCCCTACCCCTAGCACCCATCCCCCACCCCTGGCCATAATCCCCCTTCCTCCCTATCCCTAGCACCCATGCCCTATCCCTACCCCTGGCCATAATCCCCCTTTCTCCCTTCCCCTACCCCTACCCCTGGCAATAATCCCCCTTCCTCCCTACCCCTGGCCATAACCCCCCTTCCTCCCTACCCCTGGCCATAATCCCCCTTCCTCCGTATCCCAGGCCATAATCCCCCTTCCTCCCTATCCCTACCCCTAGCCATAATCCCACTTCCTCCCTATCCCTAGCACCCATCCCCTACCCCTACCCCTGGCCATAATCCCCCTTTCTCCCTACCCCTGGCCATAATCCCCCTTCCTCCCTACCCCTGGCCATAACCCCCCTTCCTCCCTATCCCTAGCACCCATCCCCTACCCCTACCCCTGGCCATAATCCCCCTTCCTCACTATCCCTAGCACCCATCCCCTACCCCTGACCATAATCCCCCTTCCTCCCTACCCCTGGCCATAACCCCCCTTCCTCCCTACCCCTAGCACCCATCCCCTACCCCTGGCCATAATCCCCCTTCCTCCCTATCCCAGGCCATAATCCCCCTTCCTCCCTATCCCAGGCCATAATCCCCCTTCCTCCCTATCCCTACCCCTAGCCATAATCCCACTTCCTCCCTATCCCTAGCACCCATCCCCTACCCCTACCCCTGGCCATAATCCCCCTTCCTCACTATCCCTAGCACCCATCCCCTACCCCTACCCCTGGCCATAATCCCCCTTCCTCACTATCCCTAGCACCCATCCCCTACCCCTGACCATAATCCCCCTTCCTCCCTATCCCTGGCCATAATCCTCCTTCCTCCCTATCCCTAGCACCCATCCCCTATCCCTCCCTACCCCTGGTCATGATAATCCCCCTTCCTCCCTACCCCTCAACCCACCCCTACCCCTTGCCCCTATATACCCCATTATCCCCTCCCTCAATGGACCCTCTGCCTCCCTCAGTTGTTGGTCATAATAACTCCCTCACCCACTATCCTTAACCCTCATCCCCCATCCTTAGCCCTCACGCACACTCCGTGCCCCCTCACCCACTACCTAATCCTTCCCCTCACCCCCTCTACCTACGCTTTACCCCCTATCCCTCCCCCTCCTCTCTACCCCTCACTCCCTATCCCTTCCCCTTCCCCTCATTCCCTTTCCTTAACCCTCACCCTACCCCTCCTTCCCCTCCCTTACCCCTCACTCTTGCCTATTCCTTCCCCCTTACACCTCACCCCTGACTATTCTGTCCCCTCATCTTCTATTCCTTCCCTTTACCCCTCACTCCCTATCCTCACCCCTCGCCCCTGACTATCCCCTCACCCCACCCTTCTCCTCAACCACTAGCCTACCCCATACATCACCTTTATCTCCCCCCTCGATCATGATGTTAGGTAATGGACTGGGGTGTATTAGCTAGGCCAACTTTTTTACCCAAGTCCCTCAGGTTGAGTTTGGGGCCCAAGTTGTTTTAGGTATGAGTGTGTGGGTGGGGGGGGGGGGGGGGGGGGGGTGCGAGGGGGGGGAGAGAGAAGAGTATAGAATGGAGTAGAAAGAGAGAGCATAATCATGAGTGTGTGTGTGTTGGGGGGGGGGGGGGAGAGTAGTATAGAGTAGAGAGAGAGTGTATTCATGTGTGTGTGTGTGTGTGTGCGTAATTTGATGTGATAGAGGAAGGTAGTAGTGGAATGTATTATAGGTGTCTCTCTTATGTACAGGTAGCTCTGGTTATAATCTGTGAAAGGTGTTATGTAACCTGTTCCCGTCTAATGGCCATTCACAGCAGTATAGAACCTGTGTGTGTGAGTGTTTAGGTTCGTGTCGTTTGTGTGCGTGTGCTGTGTCATTGAGAGAGAGAGAGAGGGGGGGGGAGAGAGAGAGAGAGAGAGTGTGTGTTAGAGTGAGATAGTGTGGCGCTAAACATTTTCCGGTATAACTTTCTGTAAATGTTGATAAAGTATCGTGTATGGCGTAGACTGTCGGTGTTGAAAGGCTTCCTACGTCAAAGGGGGCGTAACGTTTGTGGGAGGTTTATTGTTTATTGTTGTGTGGTGCGTCAGTTTTAGCAGATACGGATTGTGATAGTATAGTAGTATTAATTTGCTTTGCCATTCCGTGCTCTTATTTATAATTTGATTTGTGGTTTCATTAGGTTTTCACAATATTACGTCAGCGTATGTTAATTATTCCTCCATTTATTATACAATACCGGTACCGTACTTACTGTACACACATGTATGGGTAGCCTACAATCAGCACAAAAAGGTGTTTAGTCCCTGGTTCTCATTATTTACAGTGATCAATCTGACTTATGCTACGGTTTGTTTAACTGCTCTGTTTATACCCTTAACCCCTTCACCACCATTACGTAATGTTCATCATATTCTGGTTACCATTAGACGATTTCCTTTAGTTTGTAATCTACCTCTATGACTCAAAAGGGCTGAATACTATCTCAATAAACACTCATACTAACATAGGTCCTTCTTAAGCTGCATAGTCTTCTAATTTTAGCCAGAATCCGAGGTAAAAAGGCTTCCTGGTGCTGAAGGGGTGAATGTGATAAGTGTGGCTCACCTAGGCATATTGACAGTTCTAGTTAGGGTATAGATAAGTGGTGTTCTGCATATATAACTGATATAGGCTACTGTGCACAGTATTTGTATGGGTAACTGCTGACCGTATGACTGACGTTAAGGGGGGTCACCTGTTTTGGGGGGGTTTTCTCTCCTTTTCTCTCTTTCTCTGACTTGTATCCATTTGGCTCCATTCAGCCAACTCTTTTAAGACGTTTATCCCCATCCAGGTGTCAATTTTTTCCTGGCGAGCGATAGCAAGCCAGCATTGTATGAAGAAATCCGGCTTCGCCGGAGAATTTGTTTTATCGAAAAATTTACAAATTTAGCTTGCTGTCAAAATAAAAATATATATATGCTGGCTTGCTACCGCTTGCCAGGAAAATATTGACACCTGGATGGAGGTACACGTCTTAAAACAGTAGGTTGAATGGGGCCGAATGGATACAAGCCAAAGAGAGAGTGAGGAAGAGAGAAAAAACGAGGTGGTCCCCCATAAGGAACCCATTATTTACGTCTGACACTGGAAGTGGCGTCACACTAACCTCTGATGTTTTTTTTTTTTTTTTTTGTTTTTTTTCGTAGCCCTCCTCCTCCACCCTCTCTTATCTCTTATATAAGCTGGGAGAGGAGTACGGTACTTGTTGGCATTGTTTTAGGTACGGTATATAGGTCTTATAACGCCCACTCTTTCTCTCCCTCTCTCTTTGGCTTGTATCCATTCGGCCCCATTCAGCCTACTGTTTTAAAACGTTTACCCCCATCCAGGATATATACATTTTTGTTTGGACAGAAAGCTAAATTTGTACATTTTTCGATAGCAAAATGTGTGCGGCGAAGCCGGATTTCCCCATATAATACTGGTTCGCTATAGCTCGCCAGGAAGAAATCGACACCTGAATGGGGATAAACGTCTTAAAACAGTTGACTAAATAGGGCCTAATGGATACAAGCCAGAGAAAAGGAGAGAAAGAGAAGAAAAGAAAAACAGGTGACCCCCTTAATTGTATATAGGTCCGTAGGTGTTCCACGGTTACTGTAATGAACAGTATTATGTGTGACTATAATGAACAGTATTATGTGTGACTATAATGAACAGTATTATGTGTGACTATAATGAACAGTATTATGTGTGACTATAATGAACAGTATTATGTGTGACTATAATGAACAGTATTATGTGTGACTATAATGAACAGTATTATGTGTGACTATAATGAACAGTATTATGTGTGACTATAATGAACAGTATTATGTGTGACTATAATGAACAGTATTATGTGTGACTATAATGAACAGTATTATGTGTGACTATAATGAACAGTATTATGTGTGACTATAATGAACAGTATTATGTGTGACTATAATGAACAGTATTATGTGTGACTATAATGAACAGTATTATGTGTGACTATAATGAACAGTATTATGTGTGACTATAATGAACACTATTATGTGTGACTATAATGAACACTATTATGTGTGACTATAATGAACAGTATTATGTGTGACTATAATGAACACTTGGTAACAATAGGATGATGCAGAGACATAGCAGTGTCATTATGTTTACATTAACATTCAAGACAATCAGTTGTTAACCCGTACAGTACCAGGGACGTCCTTTCCATCATATTCTGGCAACTATAAGACGATTTTTTCAGCTTAGGAAGGACCTCTAGCAATAATAAGACTTCAACAGATCTAAACCAACCCTTATGACTGCCACAGATCCTTTCTAAGCTGCAACATATCGTCTAAATATAGCTAGAATAAAATATAACACACGTCGCTGGTACTCAAAGGGTTAAAGGATTCAATTCACCATCAGCTGAAAAAGAATAGACTATAGTGTATATTTAATAATGATATTTGCATGGTATTAATATGCTAATTATATGAAGATAATTTAGTAGGTTCATTTACCAATTATGTGTTATTATTAGTATCTTCATTTACCAATTATGTGTTATTATTTCAGGTAAGCGATATGGTTGAAGGGAGATAATTTGTGAGTATGGTATATTAGTTTGTGTTATCTATAATACATATATTAGTTTGTGTTATCTATAATACATATATTAGTTTGTGTTATCTATAATACATATATTAGTGTGTCTTATCTATAGCCTAATACATATCTTTAAGGGGAGATGGGCGAGTTTTTTGGTCTATAAATTCATTTAATAATTTATTTTTTAGTTTCCTCGCTAGACCTCCCTCACACTTAGAAAAACACCCTCTAGACACCCCCTGAAGATAAATTTGTACATTTTTCATCCCTAGAGCGATTCCTAAACACTTTTCTAACCTTGTTATCCACGTGTCAACAAAGCCTTTCTGTCCTGCGCTAGCTTTGAAATACCGTACCGGTATTCGTTTATACCCCTTAGACTGCCTTTTGTTTGTATCTATCGATAACTTTCGATGTGTGATATCTCTGTAATTATATATACTCACCCCAAACGTCATAGAATAAAATAGTCTTATTATTGCCTGACTAATACGTCCTGTAATTTGTGAAAACGTCAACTGAAACACCCTGTATACAGTATATATATATATATATATATATATATATACAGTATATATATATATACGATCATGTAAAGGAAGGAAGAACTATTTTGCGATAATGGAATGATAAATGACTGCCCTGTAGATAAGGAATTAGTTATAGAGGTTAATGAGCCGTGTTGGGGCTACTTTCCGAGACGTTACGTTATGTTACGGTATTTATTACGTGTGCTATGGTACAGTCGCGGTCACGAGTACTATAGGTAGCGCCAACGAACTTGACAATTTTCTTGCCCCCTTAACTTCTCATAACTCAAAATTAATGAAAGCAATCGAGCTGACATTTCTATCATTAGGGAAGAGCCCACCAGGAAATAGATGTGGATATTTGCAGACAGTTTGCTCTAGGCTCTTTTGAGTTATGAGACGTTAAGGGGTCAAGAATATGGTCAAGTTCGTTGGCGCTACCTATACAATACTATTACAAATAATGCTACACAAATAATGCTACACAAATAATACTACACAAATAATGCTACACAAATAATACTACACAAATAATGCTACACAAATAATACTACACAAATAATACTACACAAATAATACTACACAAATAATGCTACACAAATAATGCTACACAAATAATGCTACACAAATAATGCTACACAAATAATACTACACAAATAATGCTACACAAATAATGCTACACAAATAATACTACACAAATAATGCTACACAAATAATGCTACACAAATAATGCTACACAAATAATACTACACAAATAATACTACACAAATAATGCTACACAAATAATCCTACACAAATAATACTACACAAATAATGCTACACAAATAATGCTACACAAATAATGCTACACAAATAATACTACACAAATAATGCTACACAAATAATACTACACAAATAATGCTACACAAATAATGCTACACAAATTACAAGCACGAATACAAACTAGTGCACACACATGGATTTTGACAATAAGGAATGCAATATAAAGATTTTCACGAACGAGCTAAAATACATCTACTGGAAAAATACTTGGGAGATAATGAAAGACAAATTGGTTCCGTCTAGATTATGAAAGACAAATTGGTTCCGTCTAGATTATGAAAGACAAATTGGTTCCGTCTAGATTATGAAAGACAAATTGGTTCCGTCTAGATAAGAGAAAAACTGTGTAGGTTTATTAGACCTATACGTTCTACTAGGACGTGAACCCTATCTGGTGTGAGGTGGGTCTTTTTTCAACCCTCTCTGTTTCACTCCAGTAGTTTGAAGGTTGTTATACGCATCAAGTCATTCTATAACGATTATAAGACATTGCAACAACATCAGGCGTCAATTTGTTGTCTGGGTGAGCGATGGCAAGCCTGTAGTGTGTACATGCTTAGATTGATATGCAGGATTCGAAGTTGCATAATAAATCGTAGGCAGTGTCCACCATCCTTTAACTGTCTTCGTGGTGCGATGCATAAGGTGTTGATTTTCGGTGTGAGCATCCTGGGTTCGAATCCATGGACTGCCACATGTGTTTGTAAATTTCATTAATCGATTTTAGGAGTATAGTTGGTTGTTGGAAGGAACATAATAATTTATAAGAAACCGGGCGTCGGTCGACACATTATTCAACCTAAACATTAACATATTAAGGAAGCCCACCTCGCTTTTTTTTTCTCTCCCTCTCTCTTTTGGTTTGTATGCATTCGGCCCCATTCAGCCTACTGTTTTAAGACGTTTACCCCCATCCAGGTGTCAATATTTTCCTGGCGAGCAGTAGCGAGCCAGCATATATATACTTTTGTTTTGACAACAATCTCAATTTGTAAATTTTTCGATAGAAAAATTTCTCCGGCAAAGCCGGATTTCTCCATACAATGTTCTGTTCCTCGTCGTGATGTAATGTAGGAAAGTACAATTAGTATGAATGAATTGTGAATGTTATTTCTTTGAACTATCAGTTGACTTATCAAATGGGTTAACCGCTGAATACAAAACTACACTTGTAACTCAACCATGTGCATTATATTGTCATGAAGAAGATCACGGAGAGGAACAGAACTTATATGAGCAACTGTACATTATAGCGTGTGTGGAGATTGTACAGTCACGATCAAGAGTCTCCATGCACTACAAGAAAAAACATGATGGTGATAGTAGTGATGATAGTAAGGGCCGTCGTGATTGTGAAAGTACTGTAGTTGTGATAGTGGTGGTGATAGTAGCAGTGATGATGATAGTAGATGATGGGGATAGTAGTAGTGATGATGGTGAAAGTATTGGTGATGACACCCCAAAAACAACACGCTCCGTATTTCTTAGGTTAAGTTAGTTTAGTTGACATTAGAAGTGATGGTAGTAATAGTGGGGTTGATAGTGATAGTTAGTATGATGGTGATAATAGTAGTGATGATGGGTTGTAGGTGTGTGATTATGATGACAGTAGTGATGATGATGGTGACAGTACTAGTAGTAGCGATGATAGTGACGGTAGTAATGATGATTGTAAGATGATGGTGATAATAGTAATGATGATGGTGATAGTTGTAGTGATAATGATGACATTAGTGATGATGGTAGTGACGGTGGAGACAGTATTAGTAATGTTGGTGAGTAGTAATGATTGTGAAAGTTGTAGTGATGATGACAGTAGTAGTGATGATGGTGAGAATAGTAGTGATGATTATAATAGTACGGTAGTAGTGCTGATTATAGTAATGGTCATAGTGACTAGTAGTAATGATGGTGACCCATCGCAGAGTTGGGTATGCCGTTTTGATTTTGGGCAAAACGGCACGTCTACTTTATTATTATTGTCGTCATGAACACAATACCGTGACCAAAATATAACCAAGCACCTGTACCGGTATTAATGAAGTAATGAAAACCACACGATGCCATCACAGTAGCTGAATACCGGTACTGCTTAAGGGAGCCCACCTCGCGTGTTTTCTCTTTCTCTCCCTCTTTCTCTGGCTTGTATACGTTTGGCCCCATGCAGCCTACTGTTTTAAGACGTTTACCCCCATCCAGGTGTCAATGTTTTCCTGGCGAGCGGTAGCGAGTCTGCATATATATATTTTTGTTTTGACAGCAAGCTAAATTTGTACATTTTTCAATAAAACAAATTCTCCGGCGAAGCCGGATTTCTCCATACAATGCTGGCTCGCTATCGGTCGCCAGGAAGATATCAACACCAGGATGGGGATAAACGTCTTAAAACAGTTGGCTGAATGGGGTTGAATGGATACAAGCCAGGGAAAGAGAAAAAAGGAGAGAAAGATAAAAAAAAAAAAAAAACGGTGACCTCCCTTTAAGGGGGTAGTGGTTATTTTTGTTTAGTTTATCTATTTATCTATTTATCTATGCATTTATATATTATTCAGTGTCCTCGCTAGACCTCCATCAAGCTTAAACAGAACACCACCTAGACCCTCTTTCAAGATAAATTTATAATTTTTTTCGGTAGAAAAATGTTCCGCGGTTACTCCATAATTACAGGCTTGCTATCGCTCGCCACGAAAAAAAATCGACATCTAAATGGCACGAAAGGTCTTAATATTGGCAAAGAAATGAGGTGAAAGGTATCAAAATCACCAAATTAATGGAACGAACATCTTAAAATCTGGAAACTATTGGAGGTAAACATGTGGTAGAAGGGGAGCCGTAAAAACCAACTATCCCACCTGAAAGTAAAGGAAGGTTAATATTATTCAGTATCGTGGAGCTAACAGTAACTTACCGGCTTTTTATCTTTCTCTCCTTTTCTCTCTTTCCCTGGCTTGTATCCGTTCGGCCCCATTCAGCCAACTGTTTTAAGACGTTTATCCCCATGTAGTTGTCGATTTATTTCTGGCGAGCGATTGCGAGCGATTGTATGGAGAAATCCAGCTTCGCCGGAGAAATTTGTCTATCTAAAAATTTACAAATTTAGCTTGCTGTCAAAACAAAAATATATCTATGCTGGCTCACTACCGCTCGCCAGGAAAATATTGACACCTGGATGGGAGTAAACGTCTTAATACAGTAGGCTGAATGTGGCCGAATGGATACAAGCCAAAGAGAGAGGGAAACAAAGAGAAAACAAAAGCGAGGTGGGGTCCCTTAATGAGACACATACGAGTAAATATAGCTTATTGGTGGGACTTTCCGGACTATTTAATTTGACTATTTGATTATAACTAGAAATACCTGCATGTTCGACCCAGATCCAGACTGTACGATATATTTACCAATTTGTGTGGTAATTGGTCTGATTGGTGATTAATTCCATAGGCCTACATACAGTACACTCTTTGGCATAAATCCTGACCCAATACAAATCTTCGAATGGCAAAACGCATCTCCGAAATGTAGTTATTAGGTATAAAGTTAATGAAAATATTTGCTTTAGTTTGGGATGGCTCCGAAAACTTAAGGCCGCGCTTCATGACCTACAGTGTAATAGATGTGCAGAGAAAGAGGGAGTGATATTAGTGAAGCTAAACACACATATGACACCCACAGTACTGTACAGTCAACTCGTGTAATCCGCAGTCTCGTACATCTTAGTTTCCGGGTATGCAATTATATTTTGTTCAGGTTCCTGTAGGAAACTGTATTACTTATACATTTCGAAATTCATCTTTGTTCCATTGTATACATTGCACATATATTTTATTCATTAACTTTTAAGTTTTTCATAAGCCTAAACAAGTTTCTGAGACTCTGCGGATTATACGAGTTGACTGTACACCTTCCCATGTAGTTTTCTTACGTTCCAACACATCAGTTTATAGCCTGTAGATTCTTACGTTCCAACACATCAGTTTATAGCCTGTAGATTCGATCGCTCAACATGAAGAAGCCAGGAGGTCTTAATCTAGTTTTCAGATTGCGAATTAAACAACGAAACAGGTGTGTGTTGTAACTGGCTCGTTCGTAGTCTGCGCGGACCTACGGCGCTTGGTTCAGTTGATTCCTCAAGGCCCGTTGTAGCTTCAACGTCTGGGAACCGCATCACCACTGTCTCAACTAACAATCTGAGACAGTTCTCTATTTCAAACGCCACCAATTGAGCTTTTCATTCTCGAGGCACTGCCTTCCATTGCCTATTTTGAGTATGAACATATACAATACGAATATACTGTATATTCGAAACAGCGAGGGAGTTTTTAAAAAGCTCGTCTGTGGGTGTTGTGGTAATGTACTGAAACCAAATACATTACTAAGTTCATCCTAATAATATCTTTCCATTGACACATTGTGGTTTGAACTAGTCCAGTAGCAAGATCACTCCTCCACACCTACCATGTGTTGGTTTGTGTTGGCTGATTAATAGGCCTACATACTGTATATGGTGATGCTATATACATACATACATAATACTTACAGAGAGAGAGAGAGAGAGAGAGAGAGAGCGAGCGAGAGCGAGCAAGTGAGAGTTAGATTAAGAAATGTGTGTTTGGTAATTGGTCTGTGTATGGTGATTAAGAAATGTGTGTTTGGTAATTGGTCTGTGTATGGTGATTAAGAAATGTGTGTTTGGTAATTGGTCTGTGTATGGTGATTAAGAAATGTGTGTTTGGTAATTGGTCTGTGTATGGTGATTATAGATGTACGGTCGCGCTAATAAGTCATGTCCCAGCTGTCATTTCGTTTGGCTTGCTCTGTGTTGTATTAATGTCTGTCAGATGTTGAATAGGGTGGGAAAGTGTAGGAACATGTTTATATATTTCACTCGATATGAAGAAATGAAGCTTAGATATTGCTGATATCCGGTACCAATTATTGATTAAAACATACTTGGTGCCGAGACATCACTTATTAGCGCGACTGTACACTCACTCATAAAATAGAGGTATCCCTCTGAGCGAGAGATCTAAGGACTCACGCTATTTAGTTGTGGTAACACTGGCCCTGAACCATCGACGTCACGAAAAGGAGAGAATTAGCAAAACGACTCTCAAAATGAAGTGAAGCATTGCTTCGTTCACATCAGCTCCCTACTCCCTCGCACAATTCACAGTCGCCACTCCTTTTTGTGCATATTCAAACATACAAAGATGGGAGATATATTAGGTTAACTAAAACCTTATATCCCAAGTGTAGGAAGTATGACGTGATTATTTACGCCGACTGTACGGCATAATATAGTTAGGAATGTGTGGGGTAATTGGTCTGTGTTGGCTGATTAGATGTGCCGCCTACATGCCAGGCTATAAGGGGTGCTCTTGGGAATTCACGTACACACACACACACACACACACACAATTGCTGGGTGCACATGTGCTCGGTGGCCGAGAGCGCTTAGTCACTGTATTGGAAGCGCTCGATCTGGTGTTGGGGGGTTCCATCCCACGCACCGGCAGGGGAAGTTCTCTTAACATTTTCCCTGGCCATGAAGATTAGGTCTGGACGGACCATCTCGGGGGACCCCTGCCCACGTCTTACTCCTTCGGTGATATGTAGGCGCTCTCGATAGTAGCCAGGATCAGTCTGTTGATCCCTTAGGCTAAGACCTAGGTTAACTCTGTGTATTTTCAGCCTCATTGGCTGCCGGCTTGAAATAAACTGATGTATATAAATAATACACAATTGCCCTTTCTCTCCTATATCTTTTACTTGGCCAATCAAAAGCAAAGCAGGCGATATAACATGAAAATATTACCCTGACCTTGAGTCGCCGGCTCGCCGCCAATAGCTCAATTCTGTCTCTCAACACAGAAAATGGGATTGGCTTTATGTGTGTGTGTGTGTGTGTGTGTGTTGCCGATTGGTTATAATAATTCTGATTAGGTAACCACACAATCGCAATCTGATTGAATGATTTTGGATTGTTGTGAAGAGAGACAATTTGTAAAGAAAAAGACTAAGGTTCTGTACAGTCGGGAGCATAAGAATGTCCGCTCATTTGCTCGGGTATGTTTGTTTTAGTTGAGAAAAAATGAGTGTCATGTGTTTTTCTTGACTCCCTCTAATGAATAACTACGCCCGGCTACGGTAACCTATTCATCTACATACCCGTCACAAAAACTCTATCTATAGTCAATTTTGTTTGATGGTACTCCGTCCGAATAACATATTTAAGTTCCACAAAACTACCACAAGAACTATATTACATAGTACCATCAGGCAAACAGCTCGAATTACAATTATCTAGTCCAAAAGCGAAAGTGAAAATTTGCTAGGTTAAAACCAAGCTACAAAATAACTATCGGTATAGTGTTGCAGGCCTAGTGTTCTGTATAATAAGGATAACCTATTCGGGTAATGGCATACCGGTACCGTACAAGATAAAGTAAGGTAACCTTGGGGAAGTGGTGTAGTGAGAATGTATTGATCAGGTTGTGTGTACAGTAGGCTATGTTAGCACCCGTCTGGAGCCTTTGTGTATACTACTACTGTATACCCCTCCTTCCCTTGTGTGTGTGTATGTGTGTATATATATATATATATATATATATATATATATATATATATATATATATATATATGTTAGCACCCGTCTGGAGCCTCTGTGTATACTACTACTGTATACCCCTCCTTCCCTTGTGTGTGTGTATGTGTGTATATATATATATATATATATATATATATATATATATATATATATATATATATATATATATATATATATATATATGTTAGCACCCGTCTGGAGCCTCTGTGTATACTACTACTGTATACCCCTCCTTCCCTTGTGTGTGTGTATGTAATAATAATAAAAATAATAATAATCGGTTTATTTCAAGCCGGAAGCCAATGGGGCTGAAAATACACAGACTTAACCTAGATCTTATCCTAATGGATCAACAGACTGATCCTGACAGCTAACGAGTGCGCCTACATACTCCCAAGGGAGTAGGACGTGGGCAGGAGACTTTGTGGGGCCCCCGAGACGATCCGCCCAGATCTTGCCTTCACGGCCAGGGAAAGTTTTTGAGAGAACTTCCCCTGCCGGCGCCTGGGATTGAACCCCCGACACCAGAGCTAGCGCTCCCAATACAGAGTACTAAGCGCGCTCGGCCACCGTGACCGTTAAATGTGTGTGTATATTATATGTTAGCACCCGTCTGGAGCCTCTGTGTATACTACCGTACTACTGTATACCCACCTTCCCTTGTATGTGTGTATGTAAGCACCCGGCTGGAGCCTCTGTGTATACTACCGTACTACTGTATACCCACCTTCCCTTGTATGTGTGTATGTTAGCACCCGGCTGGAGCCTCTGTGTATACTACCGTACTACTGTATACCCACCTTCCCTTGTATGTGTGTATGTTAGCACCCGGCTGGAGCCTCTGTGTATACTACCGTACTACTGTATACGCACCTTCCCTTGTATGTGTGTATGTAAGCACCCGGCTGGAGCCTCTGTGTATACTACCGTACTACTGTATACCCACCTTCCCTTGTATGTGTGTATGTAAGCACCCGGCTGGAGCCTCTGTGTATACTACCGTACTACTGTATACCCACCTTCCCTTGTATGTGTGTATGTTAGCACCCAGCTGGAGCCTCTGTGTATACTACCGTACTACTGTATACCCACCTTCCCTTGTATGTGTGTATGTTAGCACCCGGCTGGAGCCTCTGTGTATACTACCGTACTACTGTATACCCACCTTCCCTTGTATGTGTGTATGTTAGCACCCGGCTGGAGCCTCTGTGTATACTACTACTGTGTACCCCTCCATCCCGTGTGTGTGTGTGTGTGTGTGTGTGTGTGTGTGTGTGTGTGTGTGTATAGCTTGTAACCCCTCCCTCCCCTTACTGTGTGTACTATACATTTATGCCTGTCTGTTTATCACTATTCTCCATTATCTCCCTACCCACCCCTTCCTCATTTACCTAACATCTTTATTCTCCCTACATCCCCCCTCTCCCCTCCTTCACCAGTCGTCCTCACCATAGCCATGAGAGAGAGAGTGAGAGAGAGAGAGAGATACCGAGGAGAACTAAGCTGGAGTGTCAGGGAGGGTGAAGCCCCACACACAGAGGCACTATAAGGCACAGTTGCACGACCACTTTTTCACACTACTTCTGATCCGCAACTTTAAGGGGGAAGGGTTTAGTTTTTGGTCGATTATTTCATATATACATTATTATTTTTTCCCTCCCAAGACCTCAATCAAACTTTAACAAAATATACATCCATTAGATCCCCCTTCTAGATTAATTTGTAAATTTTTCGGTAGAAAAATGCCCCGGCCGAAGACCGGTTCTTCCAAAATTACAGGGTCACTATTGTTCCCAGGAAAACAAAAAATCGACACTTATAAAGCACGAAATATCTTAATATTGACAATGAAATGGGGCGAAAGGTCTTAAAATCTGAAAACTAATGGGGCTAAACATGAGGGAGAATGGGGTCTAGAAAAACAATCCCTCTCCCCTTAATCTGGCAACATTGTGAGCCTATTTTGTGAGCCTATTTTGTGAGCCTATTTTGTGAGCCTATTTTGTGAGCCTATTTTGCACTGATATGGACAACTACAATACAGGAAGAGGATTATAGGATACACAATTCGTATAAAGGAATATTTTAGAAGCTGCCAGATCGGTGTTGCGGTTATGGGTTACGGGAAAAAAGCGCCTGTGTAAATCGTCCACCTTATTTTATCCACTAACTTATTTTTTTCCGCAACTCTAGTCTATCAGCTTATTAAATTTACCTATATAGAATCATTCGTTACCTCTAGTAGGCCTAATCTACCTTCAGTCTAATTGGCGATACCAGTGCCAAATATTATCTAAAGTTGCCGGAAAAAATCAAGGCGAGAATTACACTATCACTTTTGTTTTTATTGTTTTGATATCCATAGCTAACATTATGAGATCACCTCTACCTCTTCTTCCACCTCCTCCCCATCTTCCTCCCCTTACCTCCTCCCCTCCCCTTCTGTTCCACCTCCTCTCGTAGGTATTGCCTGTTCCCACATCCTTTATTTGTCTGTCTTCCCTGTGCTAATCTTCCTTCCTCTATCATTTTCTCCTTCCCCTGTCTCTCCTCCTCCATTATTCTTTGTTCCTTCATCTAGTTATTGCCTATTCCCCCTTTTTTATTTTTAACTTGTCCCTATGCTTATATTCCTTGTTCTTAATATATTTCCACCTTCTTTTTGTCCTTGTTCATTCTCCTCTTGTAGTTATTGCCTGTTGTCACTTCTGTATTTGTCTACTTTCCCTGTGCTAATCTTACTCCCCCCCCCCCTCCCCTCTGCATCTTACTCTCCTCCCTTCCTCTTATTCTCCAGTTTCGCTTCCTCATCATATTTTTTGTATCGGCATCAAGACTGAAGGTAGTTTATTTTTGGGTGACATTATTCCTATACATGTTTAATACACTTCCTACCAAACTATTGCTAGCAAAAGCACTCGTGTGTAGCAGTGATAACTAGGAAGGTCTGGCGCCATGCTTCCTACTGCTGTGTGTGTGTGTGTGTGTGGGTGGGAGAGAGCATGAAGGTATTTGGAAGAGAGCGTGTGTGAGGGAGTACAAAGGAGTACAAAGGAAATCAAGCAACAACAGATCTAGTGCCCCTTCTAGGTTGCTTGTCCTCCAAAACACTGAGGATCAAGTGTCCAAACAGTGGTTTAGAGTGGGTAAGGGAACATTGGAAAGGGAATTACTGCCCTGGAACTAATGTCCGTGGCAGGAGAGTGAGAATGACTGGGGTAGAAGAAAGAAGAGAGAGGGAGAGAGAGAGAGAGAGAGGTAGAGGAGGGAGGGGGGGAGGTTATGGTAGAGAGCATGAAGGTATTTGGAAGAGAGCGTGTGTGAGTTAGAGTGAGAATGGCAGGGGTAGAAGAAAGAAGAGAGAAGAAATCCCCGGACAAATGCCAAGTAGGTAGAGAGGACGGAGTGGCGCCAAGCTTCCTACCGGTGTGTGGCCTCCTTGGTACTGGTGCCAGGGCCCTTTCATGACTTATTATAGTCTATTCACTGTAAGAAGGCGACATATCATGACTTATAACCTCTGTAACTCAAAAACGACTTGAGAAATCGGGCTAATATTCCTACCGTATGCGAAGAGTCGGTCAAGGAATAGCTGTGGAGATTTACAACCAATTTGCTCCAGCCCTTTTTTGAGTTACAGAGGATAGAAGTCATGATTTATCGCCTACTTACAGCAAATAGATTATAGCTGGTGTCAGGGATGCCACTAGTTTCACACACTGGTTCCTTCGTCCACATTTAGATCTTTAGTTTTTATGGCGCCATTTGTTTGTATTTATACAGGGTGTTCCAGTAATGCTTTTCATAAATTATATGGTGGACTCATCAGACAAAAATAAGAATACATTACTCTATGAACATGAGGTTGAGTATTTATAATAACGGAGTTATTACACGATTTAAGTTAACGATAGATACAATGCCATTCAGTCCAAGGGGTAATGTTGCCATTTAGTACCCCCTGGTACTGTTACCATTCTAGCGGTTTGTATCCAATCGGCGTTCTCTCTTCAGGCTAGCGAGCGGTAGCGAGCTGATTTTTTCGGTAGAAAAATCAAATCCGGCGAAGCCGGACATATTTTCTACCGAAAAGTCAGATCCCCGCTACTGCTCACTATCTTGAGGCTAGCAAGCGATAGCGAAGGCCAAATGGATATAATCCACTAAAATGGCAACATTACCCCTTGGACTGAATGGCATTGTATCTATCGTTAACTTAAATCGTGTAATAACTCCGTTATTATAAATACTCAACCTCATGTTCATAGAGTAA
The DNA here is from genome assembly GCA_032716605.1 of Paralithodes platypus. Taxonomy (NCBI): domain Eukaryota; kingdom Metazoa; phylum Arthropoda; class Malacostraca; order Decapoda; family Lithodidae; genus Paralithodes; species Paralithodes platypus. The sequence continues at coordinate 138,493,850 of CM064487.1, forward strand.
TGTATTCTTATTTTTGTCTGATGAGTCCACCATATAATTTATGAAAAGCATTACTGGAACACCCTGTATATGTATTTATCTATTTGTATATTTATATCTATTTATGTATGTATTTTCATTGTGGCTAAGATTATACGATTGTTTGCCATTTAAGAAGGACTTATCGGTATATTAGTAGATGGTTTATTGAGATTGTATTTACGCTTTTGAGTTCTGGAGGTACTACGGTATATTTTATGCCCAAGTAAATCGTCTAATGGTAACCATCAGGAAACGAATATTACCCCCTTGTGCGTAAAGGGTTCACATTGATAATCCTTAGCTTAAGGGAGCCCACCTCGCCCTTTGTTCTCTTTCTCTCCCTCTCTCTTTGGCTTGTATCCATTCGGCCCCATTCAGCCTACTGTTTTAAGATGTTTACCCCCATCCAGGTGTCAATATTTTCCTGGCAAGCGGTAGCGAGCCAGCATATATATATTTTTGTTTTGACAGCAAGCTAAATTTGTACCTTACATTTTTCGATTGAAAAATGTCTCCGGCCCGGATTTTCTCCAGACAATACTGGCTCGCTATCGCTCGCCAGTAAGAAATCGACACCTGGATGGGGATAAACGTCTTAAAACAGTTGGCTGAATGGGGCCGAATGGATGCAAGCCATAGAAAGAGAGAAACGGAGAGACAGATAAAAGAAAGCCGGTGACCCCCCTTACCTCTCCTAACGTCTATATACAGCAGCTACAGAGTCCTAACCTTAACCTAACACACCGTAACATAAGCTATACACATGAAATTCAACAAAATGTATCGTAACCTAACCTTAAGGGGAGGTATTTAGTTTGTTCCCTAGACCTCCATCAACCTTAAAATTACACCCCCTCGAGTCCCTTTCAAGATAAATTTGTACATTTTTCGGTAGAAAAATATCCCGGCCGAAGGCCGATTCCTCTTAAATTACAGGCTCGCTATCGCTCGCCAGGATAAAATAGACACCTGAATTGCACGAAAGGTCTTAATATGGGGTGAAAGTTCTTAAAATCGCCAAACTAACGGGACAAGCATCTTAAAATCTCAAAAGCAATGGGGCTAGACATGAGGGAGAAAGGGGTCAAGAAAAAAGTCCCTCAAGTGGATATCTCCCCTTAAGCTAACCAATCCTGATGTCAACCTATCCTAACCAATTCCACTTACCTTTGAAGTATGGGCAAAACAACTCAAATATGGGCGAAAATACTTGATTGCGAACAGACTAGTAGCTCACACACATAAACACACACACACATAAACACACACACACACACACACACACACACCAATACACACACACACACTGCAATATACACACACACACTGCAACACACTTACACACACTGCAGCAGACCTTGTAGACCCCTCGTGTCGTCGTGTCGTTTTCCGGAGATAATGGTCTTGCCTTCCGTCTGTTCATTCGATTTTCCAGTGTTCTCTCTCATTTTGTGAATTAACTTCTTTCTGTCCTAGTAAGTCTTGTACCGGTATATTCTGTTATGTTGAGCTGTATTTCTGGTTGTATTGACTATGTTATTTATTGTAGATTAATATTTTTTACCATAATTACGTTTCTTTTGTCATTACTCTCTCCCAGCCACGGGTTTCGGGTTATATGCCGTAATACAAGTTTAATTACGTGTGTGCTACCGTACTGTAACGGCTACACGTTAGTACAGGCACTCACAAAGATTCTCGGACCTTAGATTTTTCTTATCTTAAGGAGAGGTTTTTAGTTGATTCCCTAGACTTCCATCAAGCTTAAAATTACTCCCCCTAGACCCCCTTTCAAGATAAATTTGTACATTTTTCGGTAGAAAAATGTCCCGGCCGAAGGCCGGTTCCCCTTAAATTACAGGCTCGCTATCGCTCGCCAGGAAAAAATTCGACACCTAAATGGCACGAATGGTCTTAAAATTGACAGAAATGGGGCGAGGGTTCTTAAAATCGCCAAACTAATGGGGCGGACGTCTTAAAATCTCAAATGCAATGGGGCTAAACATGAGGGAGAAAGGGGTCCAGAAAAAAATCCTCCAGGTGGAAATCTCCCCTTAATACAGCCATAGGGATGTATTTACTGTATATATTGTTACAATAGGCTTCACAATCTATTATATGTATCCTATATGGTTTTAGAATCAATGCACACCGATGCCTAATTATTTGTTAAATATTTTGACTGACACTGACCTACTGGTCATACAGAATATAAGTTCCACGATCTTTTGTTGGCGACTTTATGTTGAACCAAAAACACCAACATATCCAATCACAAAAACACATATTTTAGTAGTGCGGTATGTAATTACCGCATACTGTACATTACCGCATACTGTACATTACCGCATACTATACATTACCGCATACTGTACATTACCGCATACTGTACATTAATAATACAAGTGTATAGATTCTTATGTCCCAAGCAAAATTAATGTCATACACACTGGTACTTAATGTAGCACACTCTAAGAAAAAAACATACGAAATCCACGAATTTCTATGAGTGACTTCCCACGAAATTCTATGAAAGACTGTCATATAGCCAGGTTCAGTGTTATTGTTTATCTAATTTACATTGTTGATATTGTGGTACCTTATATTGGCAGTGATTGTGGTTGTCCCGGGTTGATTTGACACTGGTTGAGACCTACCTGTTAAGGGGGGTCACCGTTTTTTTTTTTTTTTTTTTTCTCTTTCTCTCCGTTTCTCTCTTTCCCTGGCTTGTATACATTCGGCCCCATTCAGCCAACTGTTTTAAGACATTTATCCCCATCCAGGTGTCGATTTCTTCCTGGCGAGCGATAGCGAGCCAGCATTGTATGGAGAAATCCGGCTTCGTCGGAGACATTTTTCTATCGAAAAATGTACAAATTTAGCTTGCTGTCAAAACAAAAATATATATATGCTGGCTCGCTACCGCTCGCCAGGAAAATTTTAACACCTGGATGGGGGTAAACGTCTTAAAACAGTCAGTAGGCTGAATGGGGCCTATTGGATACAAGCCAAAGAGAGAGAGGGAGAAAAAGAGAAAACAAGCGAGGTGGGCTCCCTTAACTCTGCAGCGCACGTGTCTCCCATTATCAGATATCTGGTATGGTATTCCCTCCACCATATGCCCCCCCCCAAACAAAAAAATGGGGATTGGGCCTGAGCAGATAGATAGATAGATAGATTTGTACCCAGGGAGTTCTCATGTAACTTTGCAACTTTTAGGGGCTTTTATGGGAAGAGAGTAAAAACGGGCACACTCATAAACGGCCACTAACCTAAACGGCCACTAACCTAAACGGCCACTAACCTAAACGGCCACTAACCTAAACGGCCACTAACCTAAACGGCCACTAACCTAAACGGCCACAGTATTAAACAGCCTGTGGTAGGTTAAATTAGGCTAGCTTTGGTTAGGTTAAGTTAGTTTATGTTAGGTTAAGGAATGGTATGTTTGGTTTAGATAGGTTAATTTAAGTAGGGTTAGGTTAGAAGACTCGGGCTGTTCTGGTTATGGCCGTATTGGAGTGTGGCCGTTTCGACTATCCACCCCTTTTGTGTCCCCAGTTCCTTAAGGGGGGTCACAGGACTTTTTTGTTATCACTTGTTCTCTCTTTCTCTCTTTCTCTGGCTTGTATCCATTCGGCCCCATTCAGCCTACTGTTGTAAGACGTTTATTCCCATCTAGGTGTCAATTTCTTCCTGGTGAGCGATAGCGAACCAGCATTGTATGGAGAAATCCGGCTTCGCCGGAGAAATTTTTCTATCGAAAAATTTACAAATTAGCCTGCTGTCAAAAACTTTAAACAAAATATGCTGGCTCGCTACCGCTCGCCAGGAAACAATCGACACCTGGTTGGGAGTAAACGTCTTAAAACAGGTTGAATGGGGCCAAATAGATACAAGCCATAGAAAGAGAGAAAAGGAGAGAAAAAAATCCTGTAACCACCTTAATAGCTATTCACCCGACGGTCCCTATATTTATGTTGGTATTTACTCCCATCAGGCTTTATCTTCTTCCTTCTCCCTTTATCCACACCTTCTCCTCTTCTTCTCCTTGCTCTCCTCCCTCCTCCTCCTCGTCTTCCTTCCCTTGTTATAACCCCCCCCCCCTCCCTTTGTTTCTCCTCCTCTCCTAGCTATTGTCGGTTTCTGTATAATTTGTCTCTTTGTTTTCTTCCCTGTTCTTCGCTTACTCTCTCCTCTTGCCTTCCTTTCCTCTCCTCTTCTTCGTAACACACAAACATGGCTGGATATTGAAGCTGAAGAAGTTCAACACTAGCAAATGCCTAAATTTTCCACATGTAAGATCTGTTTTCCCTTGAACAATCTTCCCTCGGTAGTTACAGTATATATAGCTCTTCGGTGGAGCAGTGTAAAATAGACTAGAGTCTCTAGATAGTATTTTGTACACTGCAATGAGTGGTGCAGTGCAATTCACAGTCTCTCTTTTCACTTAAAATATGTACTCGGAATATGTACTCGGAATATGTACTCGGAATATTTACTCGGAATGGACCGCAAGAGTTTTCCAATATCAACTATTTCTCCTCGTCTTCTTGTATTCCCTTCTCCCTTGTTTCTCTTCCTCATGTTCATATTTTCTTTTCCTGTGTTATTCCTCTTAATAGTCTTCTTCCCTTCTTCTGTTCCTCCTCTTATTGTAATCTACCACTCATTCCTTCCTCCTGCTATTCCAATCGTCACACCTTTCTTCTCTTTCTCGCTCTTCCTTCTCCTCTAGCACTTTGTCACTCCTTCTATTCCTATCCTCACACTTTTCATCCCTTTCTCTCTTTTCCTTCTCCTTCCTCCTCTTATCCCCTCCCCCCCCCCCCCCCACCCCCTCACTGGGACATCCCTTCTGCCTTAAGGTCTTATGCTCACATGCACAATATTTTAGTCTTTCACATTACACTTTTTACTGGCATAAACTATATATTAATCTAAATTAATGTGAATATTTATGTGTATGTAGGTTTGTGGGTTGATTGTGTATCAGCCTTTACTGTATGTGTGTGTGTATTGGTGTATGTACTGGGATGTATGTAGGTAATGGTATAGGTTTTAGGGATATGTAAGGTGTGTGTGGGTGTGGGTGTGTGTGTGTGTGTGTGTGTGTGTGTGTGGAAAATGTTTACAATAGTCCGTAGTTTTCCGGAGGTATTGTGCGGGTTTGTGAATGAGGTGTTTAGCGTGTTGAGTATGCATAGTGTTCCAGACAATGGCCAACGGATAGTATACACGGCTGTTTAGGGGACTCCACGACTATCATTACCCCTCAACACATACAAACTGTTCATTACCCCTCAACACATACAAACTATCATTACCCCTCAACACATACAAACTATCATTACCCCTCAACACATACAAACTATCATTACCCCTCAACACATACAAACTATCATTACCCCTCAACACATACAAACTGTTCATTACCCCTCAACTCATACAAACTGTTCATTATACTGTACAACTTCTGTAGTTATCCAATGACTGCTACAGCTCTGTCGTAGTAGGTTAATTACTTCGGTCTAAAACCTCTATATGTGTATACACACATACTATAGAATAATGTCAATACCGGTACATCTTAGCACAATTACCCAAAGCCTGGGTACTCAAAGATGCCATAAGTGAAGGTGAGGTGAGAGGCCTAACATGGTGACCGGACAACTCAACCAGTAGACCATTTCAACCAGTACCAAATCAACCAATACGGTTAGGTTAGGTTAGTACTATATTTTGGCACTTGTTTGGTTGATCTTGCTTGATTTGGCCTTGGTTGAGAACTACCGTACTGGTTGAAATGGTCTACTGATTGAGATGTCTGGGAATCGCCTAACATACCAATGAGCTAACAGGTTATCTATCTATCTATCTATCCATCTATTCATCTATTTATTGCCTGACGCCGTGATCCCCGAAGGGGTGGCCACGAACGAACCGCCCCCATGCACCTCTGTCCCTAGTCAGTCGACGCCCCTCCTCCCAACCAGCACCGCCTTCATACATATACTTCCTCACTCCATCCTTCCACCTCTCCTTGGGTGCACCTCTCCCTCTCTGTCCTTCCACCTCGCTCTCGTACACCCTCTTAGATATTCTCTCGCTTTCCATACGTTCCATATGGCCGAACCATTTCAAGTTGTTCCTTTTCACACTTAATAGCACATTACCTCCACACCACACCTCCTTCTTACTTTCTCATTCGTCTGTCTATCCCTCCATGTAACTCCGCACGCACTTCTCAAGTAACTTATTTCCACCGCTCTCACTCTTGGTCTGAGTCTCTTCCCGAACATCCATGCTTCGCTTCCGTAAGTTAGTGTCGGGATTACCACACTGTCATGCAAGGACTTCTTCACTTCCATATTGACCACCCTATTTCTTGTTACTGCTTTCAACGTTCCTACAACCCTTTTCCCCTGTTGCACCCTCTCCTGCACTTCTTCATCCATAGTCCCATTTTTACTCAACACGCTGCCCAGATACTTAAAAGAGCTGATTATCTCCATAGCCTGACTGTTCAACTTCACCTCACACTCTGTGACTTCACCCCTTTCGAAGACCATAACCTTGCTCTTCCCCGCATTTACCTTCAAATTCCGTTTTTCGCACACTGTTCCAAACTCATTTACCAGACCCTGCAACTCCCATTCATGGTCGCTCATCATCCGCTGTATCATCCGCAAACAGCAGAATAGGCAGCTTCCACTCATTTCCCTCCCTTTTCAGCGATGTACCAACATCCACTGCTCTTCCTAGTATTTCTTTCATGACTCCATCCATATATACAGTAAACAGCCACGGGGACATCACACACCCCTGTTTCAACCCAACATTCAAGTCAAAGAATTTGCTCTGCTCATTCTCCACACATACTGCCACCTTTGCACCCTCATACATGCTCTTCACTGCTTTCAGCAACTTGCCATCTACTCCGTATATTCTAAGTACTTCCCCATACCTTCTCTATCCAGTCTGTCATAGGCCTTCTCCAAGTCCATAAAGGCAACATACACCTTTTGTTGCTTCTCCAGATATTTCTCCACAACACAATTAAGGGTAAAAATCTGATCTACACATCCTCTTCCCTTTCTAAAACCTCCCTGCTCGTCGCCTATCCATTTCTCCGTTCTCACTCTCTCAATCACTACCCTACTGTTCACCTTCCCTACTACGCTTAAAAGACATATTCTTCGGTGGTTACCACACACTCCTCTTTCCCCTTTGCCCTTATATAGGGGGACTATTATGCCAGTATTCCAGTCATCAGGCGCACTCCCCTTCTCCCATGCTAGTTTGCACATATTCCATACCCATTCGATCACTATCTCACCACCATACCTCAAAATTTCCCCACATACTCCATCTGTTCCTGATGCTTTCCCCAACTTCACTCTTTTCATGGCTTCCCACACTTCTGACCACCTCCTCTCCACCACTTCTCCTCTTCTCCCTCCCATACCATATCCAACTATTTTTGCTGGCTCTTCATTCCTTACATTTAGCAACTCGTTGAAGTACTCCCTCCATAACAGGTTTTGCCTTGCCAATTAAGTCCTAATTGATGATGATTTACACTTTTATCCTTGTATAAGATGGGTTTATTACCACCAATATACCGTACCCCTCGGTAATGGCAAGGTCCATAGATACATCAGGTCAACCCACGCGCAGCTCAGTGACGTCACACTGTTGTACTAAATGAAAGAAAGAGAGAATGCGCTCGCCGCTCTGCCTAGCTCCGCCCCCTAACAGCTGCGAGACGTTGTCAAGCAGCAGTTCCCAACCTTTTTAGCACCGCGCCCCCCTTTGGCCAGGACTGTATTCATAATCCCCACGCCTCTGATGCCTAGAAAACTATTTTGTCTAATTCATTCCATATGGATGCTTAAAACGCAAGATACTGTAAAAAGGGGCGATCAAACTAACCAATCTGCATGCAAGGATTAAAACTGATAATGGTTTTATGTCAACACTACATGTGGTTGCTCGGAATGATGGTTGTGAAGTTTTCCTATCAAAGTTTCTTATACATAAATATCATTGGGATTACCCTGTATGCATTTGAATGGCCTAGCCCCATTTTGAACTTTGATTACCCCACGCCCTCCCCTAGCATTGTCAAACGCCCCCCCAGGGGGGCACGCCCCCTGGTTGGGAAACGCTGTTGTAAAGGCTTATCCCTCACACAGTCCACACAATATCTGGACTGTGATCCCTCAATACCTTCACCTTCCCGCCTATACACTGTCACAAGCTTATAATACTTTGTATATTTGTTTACCCGGTCCAATCAATTTCATATCAAATGTAGGCTATTACTATATTACTATTATAATATTATATTTAGCATATACAAAATGGGATAACTATTTTCAGGTTTAATTTATAGGTATTGGTTATTGTTCTAATTTCTTCTTACAACTAGGTTGCACAAAGCGGGATAAGGATTTCACAAAATTCGGTACACACTTATTTTATTAATATATACATGTGTCTATTAAAGTTAAATTATGAATATTTGGACTTAGAGCACTGACAAGACCTGCGTCCAGTATCATCGTAAGGTTTCGTAAGGTTATTATGAAGAACATTGGACAGGTTACAAAACAATAATAACATAATAACATAATAGAAGTGAGTACAAAAAGCCTGTTGGCCCATACAAGCCAGATCCCTCTCACACCTAACTCATCTCGTACTTATGCCTTTCTAGTTTGATGTTGAAGCTCTCAAAATTAGCCATATAAATATATCTCAAATTTAGCCTTATAAATACATATCAAAATTAGCCTTATACATACAGTACATGGTCAGTAAATTGGTAGATAAATTTTAATATTAACAAATGCAAGCTATTAAGGATAGGGAAGATTAATGCAAATGCAAAATATAAACTAGCTAATATGAAATTATAAAACTCAGAATGTGAGAAAAAGCTATGTGTGTTTGTTGGCAATGATTTAAAACATAGAAAACAGTGTAATGTATTAGCGTTCGTAACAATGCAAACATGATTTTCTGGTTCATTTCAGGGAGTGTGATTAACAGAATTGTTGATGATATCTTAAAGTTGACTTGTTATTAGTGATAAACCATATGGATTATGCAGTTCAAGTTTGGTGATTTTATTACAAAATTGACATTGATTCTTTGGAGCGAGCACATAGCAGAATTACACACATTTTCCATATATAATATTAGAAATCTGACATATGACAATGGTTAAGGTGTCAATAATCTGTGTGTGATAACCCGGGTTCGAATCCTGGCGGATCACATGTATGATTTCATTAATTTCATTGGAGGAGTTTGGTGGTGTGGTGAAATTGATATAAATGATTAATATGAAAACAGTTTGAAGAACTTAGAACATAAGAACATAAGAAAGCGGGAGTCTGCAGAAAGGGATCTGCCGTGTGTGGGCCAGTCGGCTCTCTGCAGATTCAAGTGTTCGTATGTTCTTATAAATATACCTCATAATTAGTCTTATAAAAACACCATATAATAAGTCCCAACAATTATTTCACACTTATTTCATTAACTTAGACATTTTAGATTCTTGGATCATTGGCATTCATGTTTCTGTTCAAAATTCTTATTCTAAAGAATATTCGACATTTTACAAACAAACTAATCACTTCCCATGGCAAAATGTTTGCCGCAGATTCTTGCACATTGTGGAGTAACTCTGTTTTTTTTACCACATAATGTAGTCCATTTGGCCCTCAGTTGTTCATCTTTGGGAAATATATGGAATGATACATTTCCTTGTTTAATGAATACAGACTTGCACCCAACAACTTCACAGTATAACGGCATTTTGTTCACTTCCAATAGCAGAGCTACACTGTCACACGGCATTATGGTCACTGTTGTATTATAAAATATCCAAGTTATACTTTCACGGCACGAAGATATAGAAAACGGAGGATGCTGCTCCAACGGCTGTGATTTTGAGAATGAGCGGGAAGAAACTGGTGACCCCTTCACCCTTCAACGCTCTGACGTCATGCGCGCGGATAGGGAGTTTGAGCGACCCCGTGGGTTGACCTGATGTATCTATGGACCTTGGGTAATGGTAGAATATTACGGACACTATATGCCCTTCTCATATCCTTAATATTTGACAGTGTACGGTATAAGATAATCCGTTAAGGGGGTCACCCGCTTTTTTCCCTCCTTTCCTCTCTTTCTCTGGCTTGTATCAATTCGGCCCCATTCAGCCTACTGTTTTAAGACGTTTATCCTCATCAAGGTGTCGATTTCTTCCTGGCGAACGATAGCGAGCCAGCGTTGTAAGGAGAAATCCGGCTTCGCCGGAGCCATTCTTCTATCTAAAAATGTACAAATTTAGCCTGCTGTCAAAAACATTTTTAAAAATATGCTGGCTCGCGGGAAAAAATCGACACCTGGATGGGAATACACGTCTTAAAACAGTAGGGTGAATGGAGCCAAATGAATACAACCCAGAGAGAGAGGGAGAGAGACAAAAAAAAAAAAAAATAAGTGGGCCCCGTTAACACTCAACGAGCGGCTAGGTCGGTAAATTCTACTACCTGCCAAGCGGGTGGTTTTACCCTAAACGAGCTTATTTCCGTGCTCTTTTTCATGCATAAACAAGAGCCAGAGCGTAATACAATTATGTATCCCTGAAAGGGCGATAATTGAGCTTTCCAATGACACCTGAACCATCCTTCTACGATCACTGGTTGTCTTGCAACGATCGATCGTGCAACCGAAGGGCAAAATCGCTATAATACGGTAATTTCGTTACATAATTACGTGTGTAGCGAGGGAGGGAGAGTGGATGTGTGTGGAATAAATGTCAGTAGGCCCACGGCGGTCGTGGCGAGCGGTCATGAGGCAACCTATGCTCCTCCCGTCGCTCGTCTCTCTCTCAGAGCCAATATTGCGCCAAAATTGCACACAGACTAAGTCGGGCCCCGCCACATAGTCCTTTCTTCTCCATACGGACTTAAGTCGGGCCCCGCTAAAGAAGGGTTAAGTATATTATGAGTCTCTGTACCCAGGTAAACAAAGAAAGGGTGTGAGCCAACTGTACCACCACCACCACCACCACCACTCTCATCATACCTGTACGGTACTTGATTTAACCCTACCTGGTACAAGGTACCTCTGTGCAGGAGCACAGTGCGTCCTTGTGTTAAGTATTGTTCACATGTGTGGGGTGGATCCTCTCACACCGCACTCCTAGACAAAGTAGAAAGGAAGGCCTTTCGTATTATTAACACCTAACGAGCGGCCTAGGCGGTAATTTATATGTACCGCTCAGCGGGGTGTTTTTACCCTAAATAGGGTTGTTTACGTGATCATTTTCATGCCTAAATAAGACCCAGAGCGTAAAACAGGTATCTATCCCTGAAAGGGCATAAACAGAGCTTTCCAATGACACCCCAACCATCCTTGTACGACCGCTAGTTTTCTTGCAACGATCGCGCAACACGAGTGCAAAAACCATGTAATTAGGTACTTTCCCTACATAATTCCCTGTGTAGCGAGTGTGAGGGGGGAAGGAAGGGTGGTTTTCACTTCAGTTGGCCCACCGCGGTGGTGTGCGACGGTCATAGCCTTACTACGCTCCTCACACCGCTCAGCTCTCTCTCTCTGCAACTGTACGTGCTGAAAATGGCACACAACATAAGTTGTGAACCGCCACTTAGTCCAAATTTCTTTCACAGGACATAAGTTGCGCGCCGCCAATAAAGGGTTAACTCCCGTCCACTCACCAACTCTTTGCAATCTCTCTCTTCGCCGCAATGTTGCATTTATCTCGCTATTCTATCACTACTACAATAATCAGTGTTCCTCAGAGCTCTCCCAGTGTATACCACCTTCTCTACGTAGGGTAAATGGTACCCGTCTTGCAACACAATCCCATCCCTACTCTGTGCAACTCTCCAACCCAAGAGTGAAACGTTCCTCTCAGTCTTTCCTCTATTCAACAGCTGAGCTCTGGAACTCTCTCCCAGAATCAGTCTTTCCCTCTTCCTATGACTTTCATTGCTTCAACTCCGTGTGTCCAGCATTTTGGCTCGAACGTCCCTTGATTTTGGCCCTGTCACTCTTTCAACTCTGGGGGAGTCACTCGCTACAGGCAGTTCTGTCTTTTGTCTCCCTCACTCACAAAAAAAAAGAAAAAAAAAGAAGGCGGGGCTATTTGGACCCACCCGGTTTCACACCATTAATTTGTTAATTCTAGACGATTCACTTCATTAGCTTGGCGATTATATTAGCCCTCTCCGACATATGACGCGATTTTGAGCCTACAGTATTGGGGATACTTTAAAACCTTTGTTACCATCAGGGGTACCGGGTATTTAGAAACCTTTAGTTTAGTTGCTTCAACCTCTGCAGTTGTCTTTGAGTTAGCTGTGGGCAGAAAACAAATTTTGGAGAGGTAATTATAAGAGTGAGAGAACTCTATTTCTTATTGCTAATCTGGCAACCTGTGCGTCATAAATGCGTGAAAGGGTTAAATATCATCCCATTCAGGTTTCTATTTTCTATGGGTGAGTGATGACGAGCTTGCAATAGTGTTCTCGATCACGTGATCTAGTGACGTCACCAATGTAAATATGCGCTAATTTAATTTTGAAAACTACAGATATGCGGCCTCAACAACATGACTCCAAGATATTTTGGGTATTCTAGGGCTTATTTAAGTTTTCAGCTTAATCTTGTCAGGAAATATAGGTTAATGATGGATAAATCTTCATATTTCAATTAACATAATAGACCTGACTGATATACAGTATATATATATATATATATATATATATATATATATATATATATATATATATATATATATATATATATATATATATATAACGAAAATGAAGGAAGTAAATTGTGAAAATAAACTAACGAGGATAAACCTTGCAATCAGTGGCAGCTTGTCAATATGGGCAGCAAAGGTGGCTATCTCAACCATTCATTGCAAAACGCAACTCATCTACACTTGTACCTGAATTATATTTTAACTGCAATTGTTGTGTAACTAATTATATTGAATATTACTTTTACTACATTTTAACACCATTTTCATTCAATAATATGCCCAAACTCGAGTAGGCCTATCAATCATATAAATATGTACCGTACGAGATTTTTCCCACCTTACCACCGGAATCTCAAGGACTCGAGGCTGTAAGTTGAGAAGCTGTTACTGTACGGTACGGTAACTAGTATGCTGTTACTGTACGGTACGGTAACTAGTATGCTGTTACTGTACGGTACGGTAACTAGTATGCTGTTACTGTACGGTACGGTACGGTACGGTACGGTAACTAGTATGCTGTTACTGTACGGTACGGTAACTAGTATGCTGTTACTGTACGGTACGGTAACTAGTATGCTGTTACGGTACGGTAACTAGTATGCTGTTACTGTACGGTACGGTAACTAGTATGCTGTTACTGTACGGTACGGTAACTAGTATGCTGTTACTGTACGGTACGGTAACTAGTATGCTGTTACTGTACGGTACGGTAACTAGTATGCTGTTACTGTACGGTACGGTAACTAGTATGCTGTTACTGTACGGTACGGTAACTAGTATGCTGTTACTGTACGGTACGGTAACTAGTATGCTGTTACTGTTACTGTACGGTAACTAGTATGATACACGGATGTTTGGGAGGCTTATAGTTTGGCTGGCTGAAGTATAACCTAGTTTTCCATTAGTTGTCTCTGGGACTTTGCATTTATTGTCAGAGGCCGGGGCCGCCGGGCATGTGTAAATGTTGATGTTGAAAATGTTAAACCTAAACAAACATGTTATCACCCTTTGGTAGCTAAGATCGAAAACTAGGCTAGGATAGTACCGGTACCTTGCTAGGTCTATTTTTTGTATTTAACCAAACCAAACTAGCCTACCTAACAAAGCTTAAGTAAGCCGTCTTGTCCTAACTTTCATAGGGTAATAATTCCCTTCTGTAGTTTGGGTAGGCTATACCAATAATATTACAATACCACATGTGGTATTTCACAGACGAATATCCGATATAAATATAGACCATATCATTGTTGGGTGCAGGAGATAAATTATATCAGGAGTCATGGTTCAAGGATGAGAGCCACAATGACCTTATCTGTGCATATCAATTTATGTGTTGCTTTTCTTGCAAGAAAACGATCTTAGGAATACAATGAATAAGCCAGGATACTTGTTGTAACTTGTTTCCACACCCATCTTATGCCAGTTAGAAAGGTAAATCACTATCATATTATGCCCAATGATCTTGAATCCCCTTTTAATGCCTTCGATGTTTTAGAGTGTAGGCTACAGGAGCCATGCTGCCCTGACATAGCACTGGTTGGGGGACAGGTTACCAGGTGTGACAGGTTAAATAAGATATCTGTTTATTTATTATTTATCTATGTCTGTCTTTATCCAATTATAAGCCATATTAACGATTTCTATCTTCTTCTCTAATTCTTCTTCTTCTCTCAGCTTTGGCAATCTTTCATCCAATGATCAAGAATGATATGCACACTACTGTAACAAACTATATACCGGTATGCACACTACTGTAACAAACTATATACCGGTATGCACACTACTGTAACAAACTATATACCGGTATTTAATATATTTTTGACGTAGACATCATAAGCGTGAACACCGACAAATTATAAAAATACATCAATATGATCCGTGAGTGGGCCGCGGGATATATTTTTCCATCAGTTAATTACTTTGGTACCGGTAGGCTACACATGCAACATAAATACATAATATAATCAACGTTCTGCCAAAGGTGTAATGTTTACCGGCACACATTACTATTGAGTGTAGGAGCCCGGGAGTGACTGATATCCAACATTATTATAATACAGTCAACAGGCAGTTACGGTATTTTGGTTTAGCACACAGCCTGGCCATCATTGTCAAAGGAGTTAGTCATCATTAATTCTACTGAAGTACGAATATAATATAGAACTATTTTGTGTTGCAAGTAAATATTATTCCCTCGTTGACCAAGCCCACAACAGACTGATGGATTGTGTGTGCGACTGTCACCTTAATAAAAAAAAAAAAAAAAAAAAAGTGCGTGTGCGTGCGTGCGTGCGTGCAAGGGGAGAGAGAGAGAGGGGGAAGAGGGAGTACTAATTTATGTTTTATGTGCAGCAAAAGAGACAATAATGCTACCTACATATTTGTCACTACTTTTAAGCTCTTTACCATAATGACGTCCTTGTCAATTTGTTCTGGCTTTCATTAAGGGGAGATATCGACTTGAGGGATTTTTTTCTGGACCCCTTTCTCCCTCATGTTTAGCCCCATTGCTTTTGATATTATAAAACGTTTGCCCCATTAGTTTAGCGATTTTAAGAACTTTCACCCCATATTAAGACCTTTCGTGCAATTCAGGTGTCGATTTTATCCTGGCGAGCGATAGCGAGCCTGTAATTTAAGAGGAACCGGCCTTTGGCCGGGACATTTTGCTACCGAAAGATGTACAAATTTATCTTGAAAGGGACTCAAGGGGGTGTAATTTTAAGCTTGATGGAGGTCTAGGGAACAAACTAAAAACCTCCCCTTAAGCGATATTACTCAACTTAGGGAGGGCCTCTATGAATCAGAAACGTATAAACTATCTCGTTAACCCTCCGACTCCCACAGGCTCTTCCAAAGTTGAATAGGTAAGTTTAAACAATGCCAGGTCAATGCCAGGTCAATGCCAGGTCATAGGGTGGAATAACATGATCCCATTCTCGCTGCTTTCTGTGTAATGTATTTAGCACTTGTATTTTTTCTGTGTAATGTATTTAGCACTTGTATTTTTTCTGTGTAATGTATTTAGCACTTGTATTTTTTCTGTGTAATGTATTTAGCACTTGTGTTTTTTCTTGATAACACATACTGATTATACGTATACGTATAGAACTCATTTTGTTTATATGTGAATGAAGGAGGCAAGAGGCAAAGCTGACTGTAACAAGTGTCTCCCCAAAAGTTGAAAGAGTAACCGAGCCAAGTTAGAGTACGTTAGAGTCAAAATGTCTGTAGATCAATACATTGATATCAATTAGAAACATTTTAACGTCAACTGAAAGTCCCTTGTGAAATGGACTGTACTTGGCCCTGTAACATTACCTATTTAGTCAACGGCACACACACACACACACACACACACACACACACACACACACACACACACACACACACACACACACACACACACACACACACACGTTGTATCTATTTGGATCTGAAAATTGTATAGCTATTCAAGAACAGCACCAACAGTACCGGTATATCCCTTTCAGAACCGGTCACGTATTTTTCTTTAATTTTGGTTACATTTAGACGATTTTATACACCTTAGGAAGGATTATGGTAGCTAAAAGGATACATTGAGATAGTCTGTAGCCTTTAAGTAGATAGACGTCCTTCCTAAACTAAGTAACATCGTCTAAAAGTAGCCATAATACAATTACAAGGATGTTACCGGTACTGAATGGGATATATCCCTCTCCGACATATGACGCAATTGTGAGCCTATTGGGGATATTTAAAGCCTATGTTACCATCAGGGGTATTTAGAAACCCTTAGTTTAGTTACTTCAACCTCTGCAGTTGTATTTGAGTTAGCTGTGGGCAGAAAACTAATTTTGGAGAGGTAATTATAAGAGTGAGAGAACTCTATTTCTTATTGCTAATCTGGCAACCTCTGCGTCATAAATGCGTGAAACGGATATATAGCAAGTCGAGATACTATAATAGGTAGCGCCAACGAACTTGAGAATAATATTGATCCGTGACCTCTCTGTAACTCGAAAGGGCCTATAGAGCAAACTGGCTGTAAATATCCACACCTATTTCCTGTTGGACTCTTCCCAAATGATAGAAACACCAGCCCGATTGCTTTCATTCATTTCGAGTTATATGGTGTGAAGGGGTCAAGATTACTGTCAAGTTCGCTGACGCTACCTGTAGTTATGTTTCTATGTGAGGAGGAGACAAAAGGCAAGACTACCTGGAACTAGTGTCCCTTTGAATTGAAAGTGTCTTGAGAGCCAAATTCAAGGTACGTTAGAGTCAGAACGCCTGGACACACCGAGCTTGAGGTATAGTTCAGATCGTAGAATGAAGGAAAAATGGAATGAGAAAGAGAGTTCCAGAGTCTACAAGTTGAGTGGAGAGAAGACAAAGCTTGGTTATGGGGAGATGGTTCGTTTTTTGGTTGATTTTTTCATGTATGTATTATTTGTTTAGTTTCCTCCCTGGACCTCCATCAAACTTAAAATAACAACCCCAGTATCCCCCTTCAAGATGTATTTGTACATTTTTCGGTAGAAAAATATCCTGGCCTTCCTCCTAAATTACAGGCTCGCTTTCGCTCGCCAGGTCAAAAACGACACCTATATGACACGAACAGCCTTTATATTGACACAGAAAAGGGGCGAAAGGTCTTAAAATCGCCAAACTAATGGGCCGAACGTCTTAACATCTGAACACTAATGGGGCTAAGCATGAGGTAGAAGCGGGGCCACAAGAACGGACCGTATCCCCTCTTAATTAGGCACCAACATATTGGTTATGGGGAAGGGGTTATGGGGGGTCTCTGGTTGTTTTCTTATCTTTCTCTCCTTTTCTCTCTTTACCTGGCTTGTATCCATTCGGCCCCATTCAGCCAACTGTTTTAAGACGTTTATCCCCATCCAGGTGTCGATTTCTTCCTGGCGAGCGATAGCGAGCCGTCATTGTATGAAGAAATCCGGCTTCGCCGGATTTTTTTTCTATCGAATAGTGTACAAATTTAGTTTGCTGTAAAAGAAAGAATATATATATGCTGGCTCGCTACCGCTCGCCAGGAATATATTGACACCTGGATGGGGGTAAACGTCTTAAAACAGTAGGCTGAATGGGGCCGAATGGATGCAAGCCAAAGAGAGAGGGAGAGAGAGAGAAAAAAAAAAGCAAGGTGGGCTCCCTTAACTACTATGGTCAGTTTGTTTCAGTTGTCGGTAAATTGTCATGTCCCCCATCTTGTTTATTCAGCTATTTTATATATTTTGTATTTTGTATGTGGCTATGGTACTACTAATCGATGTTATACAGTTTAGGAAGGATCTCTAGCAATTATAAGGCTTCGAACTATCTCAATCAACCCTTTTAACTACCGCAGATCCTATATATTTTGTATGTGGCTACTACTAATCGATGTTATACAGTTTAGGAAGGATCTCTAGCAATTATAAGTCTTCGAACTATCGCAATAAACCCTTTTAACTACCGCAGCTCCTTCCAAAGCTGTATACCATCGTCTAAATATAGCTAGAATGAACAAATTACGGACGTCGCTGATACAGGAAGGGTTAAGTGATGAACAATCTTGGCAATAATAGGCAGTAGAAACAGTAATTGCCTATTGTTCCAGTACATATCGACCAATCAGCTGCTAAAGGATTGGATTTACCGCCAGCTGGAAACGTGGTCCAGAAAACCGGCCCATGCCCCCCTTAAATACGTGATAATTTAGGTACCTGAGCTAAACAGACAGAGGTTATAGTTAAGGGTAGGATGCGTTAAGGGGAGATATCCACCTGGAGGATTTTTTTCTGGACCACTTTCTCCCTCATGTTTAGCACCGTTGCTTTTGAGATTTTAAGACGTTCGCCCCATTAGTTTGACGATTTTAACCTCGCCCCATTTAAGTCAATTTTAAGACCATTCGTGCCATTTAGGTGTCGATTTTTTCTTGGGAAGCGATAGCGAGCCTGTAATTTAAGGGGAACCGGCCTTCGGCCGGGACATTTTTCTACCGAAAAATGTGCACATTTATCTTGAAAGGGGGTCTAGGGGGAGTAATTTTAAGCTTGATGGAAGTCTAGGGAATCAACTAAAAACCTCCCCTTAAGTGAAGTCTAATCCGAACATGTAAGGTAGAGTTTGGTTGCTTATGTTAGGTTAGTCTAAGTTATTATATAAGTGTTAAGTTAGGTTTGGTTAACTTAGTTTACCTTGGGTTCGGTTAGGTTGGTTTATTTTGGATTAGGTTAGAGGTTTCCGGATAAACATAATTGAAGGACCTGGACAACATGTTAGGGTTGTTTAGTTTACCTTGGGTTAGGTTAGTTCATCTTAGGTTAAGTTAGGTGTTTGCGAATGAATGTAGTTGAAGTACCTGACAGTAGGAAAGTACGAAAAATGTGTTTAGAACATACACAATGGAAATCTGCAGAAGACCAACTGGCCCACACGAGACAGACCCCTTCTTCCCTACATCTTTATATAATAGTTGCTCTCTACACTAAAAGCCTCTCTCTCTCACTACAACCTATATCCCCTATACTTCATTTGTTCTATAGCTAACTAATAACATCTGTGCTGATTAACTTGATTGATTATATTATAGTGCTTTAAGGGGGATAGTTCACTTTATAGTGCTTTAAGGGGTGATAGTTCACTTTATAGTGCTTTAAGGGGTGATAGTTCACTTTATAGTGCTTTAAGGGGGGATAGTTCACTTTTTAGTGCTTTAAGGGGGGATAGTTCACTTTTTAGTGCTTTAAGGGGGGATAGTTAACTTTATGGTTTAAGGGGGGATAGTTAACTTTATGGTTTAAGGGGGGATAGTTAACTTTATGGTTTAAGGGGGGATAGTTCACTTTATAGTGCTTTAAGGGGGGATAGTTCACTTTATAGTGCTTTAAGGGGGGATAGTTCACTTTATAGTGCTTTAAGGGGGGATAGTTCACTTTTTAGTGCTTTAAGGGGTGATAGTTCACTTTATAGTGCTTTAAGGGGGGATAGTTCACTTTATAGTGCTTTAAGGGGGGATAGTTCACTTTTTAGTGCTTTAAGGGGGGATAGTTCACTTTATAGTGCTTTAAGGGGGGATAGTTCACTTTTTAGTGCTTTAAGGGGGGATAGTTCACTTTTTAGTGCTTTAAGGGGGGATAGTTCACTTTTTAGTGCTTTAAGGGGGGATAGTTCACTTGTTAGTGCTTTAAGGGGGGATAGTTCACTTTATAGTGCTTTAAGGGTGATAGTTCACTTTATAGTGCTTTAAGGGGTGATAGTTCACTTTATAGTGCTTTAAGGGGGGATAGTTCACTTTATAGTGCTTTAAGGGGGATAGTTAACTTTATAGTGCTTTAAGGGGGGATAGTTCACTTTATAGTGCTTTAAGGGGGGATAGTTCACTTTATAGTACTTTAAGGGGGGATAGTTCACTTTATAGTGCTTTAAGGGATGATAGTTCACTTTTTAGTGCTTTAAGGGGGGATAGTTCACTTTATAGTGCTTTAAGGGGGGATAGTTCACTTTATAGTGCTTTAGTTCACTTTTTGGTCGATATTTCATTTATTTATTATGTTTCTAGTTTCCTCCCTAGACCTCCATTAAACTTTAAAACAAAAACATCCATTAAGTCCCCCTTCTAGAATAATTTGTACATTTTTCGGTAGAAAAATGTTCCGGCAGAAGGCCGGTTCCTCTTATATTACAGGCTCGCTATCGCTCGCCAGGAAAAAAACATCGACTCCTAATTGACACGAAAAGTCTTAATATTGACAAAGAAAAGGGGTAAAAGGTCTTAAAATCTGAAAGGGGACGAGAAAAGCGACCCATCTCCCCATAAGGAAAGGTGTTGTCCTCGGGGGGTGAGAGTTGAAGAGGCAAGAATGAGAGAGGAAAGGTGAGAGGTGAGAGAGTGAGAGTGAGTGAGTGGCTGCGGTGGTGGTGGTTGCCCGGAATATAGCAAGAGTCACAATGTTACACACAATTACACATACGGTACACGATACACTATGCCTATTACACATATACGATACACTATGCCTATTACATATATACGATACACTATGCCTATTACACATATACGGTACACTATGCCTATTACACATACGATACACTATGCCTATTACACATACGATACACTATGCCTATTACACATACACGATACACTATGCCTATTACACATATACGATACACTATGCCTATTACACATACGATACACTATGCCTATTATACATATACGATACACTATGCCTATTACACATATACGATACACTATGCCTATTACACATATACGATACACTATGCCTATTACACATATACGATACACTATGCCTATTACACATATACGATACACTGCCTATTACACATATACGATACACTATGCCTATTACACATATACGATACACTATGCCTATTACACATATACGATACACTATGCCTATTACACATATACGATACACTATGCCTATTACACATATACGATACACTATGCCTATTACACATATACGATACACTATGCCTATTACACATACGATACACTATGCCTATTACACATATACGATACACTATGCCTATTACACATATACGATACACTATGCCTATTACACATATACGATACACTATGCCTATTACACATACGATACACTATGCCTATTACACATATACGATACACTATGCCTATTACACATATACGATACACTATGCCTATTATACATACGATACACTATGCCTATTACACATATACGATACACTATGCCTATTACACATACGATACACTATGCCTATTACACATATACGATACACTATGCCTATTACACATATACGGTACACTATGCCTATTACACATATACGATACACAATGCCTATTACACATATACGGTACACTATGCCTATTACACATACGGTACACTATGCCTATTACACATACGATACACTATGCCTATTACACATATACGATACACTATGCCTATTACACATATACGATACACTATGCCTATTACACATATACGATACACTATGCCTATTACACATATACGATACACTATGCCTATTACACATATACGATACACTATGCCTATTACACATACGATACACTATGCCTATTACACATATACGATACACTATGCCTATTACACATATACGATACACTATGCCTATTACACATATACGATACACTATGCCTATTACACATATACGATACACTATGCCTATTACACATACGATACACTATGCCTATTACACATATACGATACACTGCCTATTACACATATACGATACACTATGCCTATTCTTACGATATGCTCTAATTATTTGTGAAACTAATGAAAAATACTTCTTACAGAAAATGAGTAGAACTTGATTATTTAAATTAGTATCATAATGTCTGACAGTTAAGTTATATGTTCAATACTAGTTATGTTCTATACTAGTTATATGTTCAATACTAGTTATATGTTCAATACTAGTTATATGTTCAATACTAGTTATATGTTCAATACTAGTTATATGTTCAATACTAGTTATATGTTCAATACTAGTTATATGTTCAATACTAGTTATATGTTCAATACTAGTTATATGTTCAATACTAGTTATATGTTCAATACTAGTTATATGTTCAATACTAGTTATATGTTCAATACTAGTTATATGTTCAATACTAGTTATATGTTCAATACTAGTTATATGTTCAATACTAGTTAAATGTTCAATACTAGTTAAATGTTCAATACTAGTTATATGTTCAATACTAGTTAAATTTATCAATCAAAAGGTTCTCATTTTCTGTGGGTATTTACCGTATTTGTATGTCGTGTAACAATTGTTCCTCCCAAGGTTTACCCAAAGGACACACATTGCATAGTAACTGCATATTGTTAATAAATATACTTTAACGTCACCATACCCACACATAATACATATTGTCACCATACCCACACATAATACATATTGGTAGTAAAAAGGAAGACGGCATTTCCGTGTCTATTTGTTGTGATAATTAACCTCTACTGTACCGGCGACGTCTTTTAAACTTTATTATAGCTATATTATTAAGACGATTTTGAACAGTTCAAGAAGGATTTGTGGTAGTGAAAATGATTAATTGAGATAGTTCGAAGCCTGTTAATTGCTGGAGGGCCATTTTACACTGAATAAAATCGTCTAATAGTAGCCAGAGTGGGGTTAAAAGGACGGCACCGGTACAGTAAGGGTTAAGCAGCCTTATAATGATGTTGGTAGTCATTATCTCTGAATATGGATATTAGGACTTAGTATAGCCATCTACTACCGGTATATAGTAAAGCCATATGTATAACTAGAAATCCTTATATACCGTGCATAGCCTAGTTGTTGAGTATTGTTAAGGGGGGTCACCTGCTTATTGTTAAGGGGGGTCACCTGCTTATTGTTAAGGGGGGTCACCTGCTTATTGTTAAGGGGGGTCACCTGCTTATTGTTAAGGGGGGTCACCTGCTTATTGTTAAGGGGGGTCACCTGCTTATTATATTAAGAGGGGGTCACCTGCTTATTGTTAAGGGGGGTCACCTGCTTATTGTTAAGGGGGGTCACCTGCTTATTGTTAAGGGGGGTCACCTGCTTATTGTTAAGGGGGTCACCTGCTTATTGTTAAGGGGGGTCACCTGCTTATTGTTAAGGGGGGTCACCTGCTTATTGTTAAGGGGGGTCACCTGCTTATTGTTAAGGGGGGTCACCTGCTTATTGTTAAGGTGGGTCACCTGCTTCTTTTTATCTTTCTCTCCCTCTCTCCTTGGCTTTTATCCATTCGGCCCCATTCAGCCTACTGTTCTAAGACGTTTAGCCCCATCCAGGTGTCAATATTTTCCTGGCGAGCGGTAGCGAGCCAGCATATATATATTTTTGTTTTGACAGCAAGCTAGATTTGTACATTTTTCGATAGAAAAAATTCTCCTGCGAAGCCGGATTTCTCTGTACAATGCTGTCTCGCTATCGCTCGCCAGGAAGAAATCGACACCTGAATGGGGATTAAAGTCTTAAAACAGTTGGCCGAATGGGGCCGAATGGATACAAACCAGGGAAAGAGAGAAAAGGAGAGAAAGATAAAAAAAAAACGGTGACCCCCCTTAAGAGGAACAGCCGAAAGAAGCAGCTTGTTTTAATACCGTATGAGTATTACCAAATAACAAAACTCTAGGTAGACTAGAAATCTGAACCCTAACCTCTGTAACTCTAAAAGGGCTACAGCAATTGGGCCGTAAATTCCTACATCTATTCCCTTGCTGACCCTTCCCAAATGGTAGACATATTAGCCTTATTACTCTAGTTACTTGTGAGTTATATAGGTTAATGTTCAAGATGTTTGGCCTACTTATATGAACCAAGTCGCTATCGCTCGCCAGGACAAAATCGACATCTATATGGCACGAAAGGTCTTATAATTGACAGAAACGGGGCGAAGTTCTTAAAATCGCCAATATAATGGGGCGAACGTCTTAAAATCTCAAAAGCAAAGGGGCTAAACATGAGGGAGAAGGGGTCCAGTAAAACGACCCTGGGTACGAAAGGGTAAATGGAACATTGTGGGAAAAATGTGTCAATGATTCAGGGAAGTAATTAACAGAGATAAATGAGAAAGAAAAATGAGAGACAGAAGGGAGGATAAAAATGGGGTAGGAGAGATTATGTGTGAGAATTAAGAGGTAGAGGAAGACGAAGAAGGGACTAGAGGATGAGAGAAGGAAGAGAAGGGGGGAGGGGGGAGAAGATAAAAGAGAAGGAGGGGGGGGAAAGAAGGAGAGCGGGGGGGATGAGAGGAGAGAAGATAGGAGGAGGGAGAGAAGAAGATAAAAGAGAAGGAGGAGGGGGGGGATGAGAGGAGAAAAGATAAGGAGGAGGAAGAAGGAGAGGGAGGGAAAGAAGGAGAGGGGGGGGGATGAGAGGAGAAAAGATAAGGAGGAGGGAAAGAAGGAAGGGGGGGAAAGAAGGAGGAAGGGGGGGGAAAGAAGGAGAGGGGGGGGGGAGGAGAGGAGAAAAGATAAGGAGAAAGGGAGAGGGGGGGGGAGGAGAGGAGAAAGATAGGACTAGGAAAGAAGGAGAGGGGGGGTGGGATGAGAGGAGAAAAGATAAGGAGGGAAAGAAGGAGGGGGGGGGAAAGAAGGAGAGGGGGGGGGGAAAGAAGGAGAGGGGGGGGGGATGAGAGGAGAAAGATAAGGAGGGAAGAAGAGGGGGGGGAGGGAGAAAGAAGGAGAGGGGGGGGAAGATGGAAAGAGGGGGGGGGGGGATGAGAGGAGAAAGATAAGGAGGAGGAAGAAGGAGAGGGGGGGGAAAGAAGGAGAGGGGGGTGTGAGAGGAGAAAGATAAGGAGGAGGGAAAGAAGGAGAGGGGGGGGGGGGAAAGAAGGAGAGGGGGGGGAAAGAAGGAGAGGGGGGGAAAGAAGAAGGGGGGGGGGGGGGGGAGAGAGGAGAAAAGATAAGGAGGAGGGAAAGAAGGAGAGGGGGGGGAAAGAAGGAGAGGGGGGGAAAGAAGGAGAGGGGGGGGAGGAGAGGAGAAAAAGAAAGGGGAGGGAAAGAAGGAGAGGGGGGGGATGAGAGGAGAAAAGATAAGGAGGAGGGAAAGAAGGAGAGGGGGGGGAAAGAAGGAGAGGGGGGGGGAGGAGAGGAGAGGAGAAAAGAGAAGGAGGAGGGAGGAGAGAGAGAAGAAGATAAAAGAGAAGGAGGAGGGGGGGGGGGAGGAGATGAGAAAGAGAAGAAGGAGAGGAGGGGGGAAGAAGAAGGAGATAAAAGAGAACGAGGAGGAGAGGGGAAGGGAGAAGGATGAGCCGGGGGGGGGGGGGGGGAGGAAGGAGAAGATAAATGAACAGGATAACGATAAAGAGGGAGGTGTGGGTACAATAGGGAGGTGTGGATAAAGAGGGAGGTGTGGGTACAATAGGGTAAACGGAGCATTGGATGAAAGATTGTCAAAGTTTGAGGGAAGGTGGAGTGGGTGTGTGATGGGGAAGGGAAAAGAAGGGGGTGTAAGTGGGGGAGGACAAAGAAAGAAGATCAGTTTGGGAGGAGGAGGAAGTGTAACAGAAAAAGAGCTTGGGAGGAGGTGGGGTGTAGTGGAGTGGTTTTATTTATTTATTTATTTATTTTTGTATTGATTTTATTTTATATATTTATTTATTTTTTAATTTATTTTATTTATAGGCCTACCGGTATGTTTTTTTTTTTGGGGGGGGGGGGGGGGGGGGGGCGCGAGAAGTAGTTTTATGGGGGAGGGGAAAAGGAGAGTTTTGAAGCAGGTGCAGAAGCTGAGAAGAAGAGTTTTGGGAGGAGGAGGAGAGAAGATGGACAGTTTTGAAGCACGAAGCAAAACAGAAAAGGAGAGTTTGGGAGGAGGAGGGAGGAAGAAGAGTAGTTTGGGAGTATGAGGGAGGAAGAAGAGTAGTTTGGGAGTAGGAGGGATGAAGAAGAGTAGTTTGGGAGTAGGAGGGAGGAAGAAGAGTAGTTTGGGAGTAGGAGGGATGAAGAAGAGTAGTTTGGAGGAGGAGGGAGGAAGAAGAGTAATTTTGGGAGTAGGAGGAAGAAGAAGAGGTTTGGGAGTAGGAGGAGAAGAAGAGTAGTTTGGGAGGAGGAGGGAGGAAGAAGAGTAGTTTGGGAGTAGGAGGGAGGAAGAAGAGTAGTTTGGGAGTAGGAGGGATGAAGAAGAGTAGTTTGGGAGGAGGAGGGAGGAAGAAGAGTAGTTTGGGAGTAGGAGGGAGGAAGAAGAGTAGTTTGGGAGTAGGAGGGATGAAGAAGAGTAGTTTGGGAGGAGGAGGGAGGAAGAAGAGTAGGAGGGAGAAAGAAGAGTAGTTTGGGAGTAGGAGGAGGGAAGAAGCGTGTTTGGGAGGAGGAGGGAGGAAGAAGAGGGGGGAGTAGGAGGAGGAAGAAGAGTAGTTTGGGAGTAGGAGGGATGAGAAGAGTAGGGGAGGAGGAGGAGGGAGGAAGAAGAGTAGTTTGGGAGGAGGAGGGAGGAAGAAGAGTAGTTTGGGAGGAGGAGGGAGGAAGAAGAGTAGTTTGGGAGGAGGAGGGAGGAATATAGAAGGAGGGAGTATAACGAGGGGAGAGGGAAGGAAGAGGATAATGATGAATACAAAGGAGAACATGAGGAGGAGGAGGAAGGGAAGGATAAGAAGTAAGAGGAGACGATGAATGTGAAGTAGAATGAGGAGAAAGAGAAGCAACTAGGGAGTAGGAGGAGGAAGGGAAGAAGGAAGAAGGAGAAGTAAGAGGGGGATAGGAAGGAGGGGGAGAAATAGGAGGAGGAGTATAGAAATTAGGAGGAGGAGTATAGAAATGAGGAGGATTATAGAAATAAGGAGGAGTATAGAAATAAGGAGAAGTATAGAAATAAGGAGGAGTATAGAAATAAGGAGAAGTATAGAAATAAGGAGGAGTATAGAAATAAGGAGGAGTATAGAAATACGGAGGAGGAGTATATAAATAAGGAAGAGGAGTATAGAAATAAGGAGGAGGAGTATAGAACTAAGGAGAAGTATAGAAATAAGGAGGAGGAGTATAGAAATAAGAGGAGGAGTATGGAAATAAGGAGGGGGGTATAGAAATAAGGAGAAGTATAGAAATAAGGAGGAGGAGTATAGAAATGAGGAGGAGTATATAAATAAGAGGAGGAGTATATAAATAAAGAGGAGTATAGAAATAGGAGGAGTATAGAAATAAGGAGGAGTATAGAAATAAGGAGGAGTATAGAAATAAGGAAGAGGAGTATAGAAATAAGGAAGAGGAGTATAGAAATAAGGAAGAGGAGTATAGAAATAAGGAAGAGGAGTATAGAAATAAGGAGGAGTATAGAAATAAGGAGGAGTATAGAAATAAGGAGGAGCAGTATAGAAATAAGGAAGAAGAGTATAGAAATAAGGAGGAGGATAGAAATAAGGAGGAGGATAGAAATAAGGAGGAGGATAGAAATAAGGAAGAGGAGTATAAAAATAAGGAAGAGGAGTATAGAAATAAGGAGGAGTATAGAAATAAGGAAGAGGAGTATAGAAATAAGGAGGAGTATAGAAATAAGGAAGAGGATAGAAATATGGAAGAGGAGTATAGAAATAAGGAGGAGTATAAAAATAAGGAGGAGTATAGAAATAAGGAGGAGTATAGAAATAAGGAGGAGTATAGAAATAAGGAGGAGTATAGAAATAAGGAGTAGTATAGAAATAAGGAAGAGGAGTATAGAAATAAGGAGGAGGATAGAAATAAGGAGGAGTATAGAAATAAGGAAGAGGAGTATAGAAATAAGGAGGAGGATAGAAATATGGAAGAGGAGTATAGAAATAAGGAGGAGGAGTATAGAAATAAGGAGGAGTATAGAAATAAGGAGGAGTAGTATAGAAATAAGGAGGAGTATAGAAATAAGGAGGAGTATAGAAATAAGGAAGAGGAGTATAGAAATAAGGAAGAGGAGTATAGAAATAAGGAAGAGGAGTATAGAAATAAGGAAGAGGAGTATAGAAATAAGGAAGAGGAGTATAGAAATAAGGAGGAGTATAGAAATAAGGAAGAGGAGTATAGAAATAAGGAAGAGGAGTATAGAAATAAGGAAGAGGAGTATAGAAATAAGGAGGAGTATAGAAATAAGGAGGAGTATAGAAATAAGGAAGAGGAGTATAGAAATAAGGAGGAGTATAGAAATAAGGAAGAGGAGTATGTTTGTATGTGTATTAGTGAGTGAGGTTAAGTGTGTTTATATCTACGTGAGTGTTTGGCTGTGTGTGCACGCGTGATTACGATTGTGTGTGTGTGTGTGTGTGTGTGAACTCTACTTGCGTTCTTGTGTAAGTAGGATAAGCCTGTGAACGTGATAAACAACCCTCTTCTCCCCAGCCGTGATAAATGTTGTAACTTATGATAACCCGAGCCAACTCCTCACAAACTACCCTAGTTTTTCGTCAGCTCAAGGTCCACGGGTTACAAATGAGATTTTTTTTTTACAAGGTAGGAGAAAAAACTGAGAAGGAAGCTTGTTACATAATTGTGTACTGGGATTGATGTTTTTAAAAGTTCGTAAAGATAAGGTTGAGGGCTAATGTTATGTTGTGCTTTACCATGCAGCTCATCTCCGTTGGCCATTTTCTTAATATTTTGTATCTTGCTAAAGCCGGTGTCACACGAGCGATTTTTCCGTCAATTTTTTCGAGCAATTGTTGTCTGACGGCTATAAAATTTAAGTCTCGAATAAATTAAACTACCTAACATACTCTAGCTTGGATCTAGTTTCCAATTCCAATGCGAAAAAGCCTAAAAATAGTACGCGAAAAAACTTGCTCATCGAAAATTGCCCGAAAAAGCGCTCGTGTGACAGCGGCTTTACCTTAGGAAGGACCTAAAATCAATGGGGGTAAATATTACGGTATATTATTTAACCCTTTAACAACCACAGATCGTTTAATGATAGCCAAGGTTAAAAAAAAAAAAAAAAAAAAAAAAAAATATATATATATATATATATATATATATATATATATATATATATATATAAAGGTCAGGTTTTCGTAGTGAGAGACTTACGATAGACTGCCGTTTGCCGTGTTGTGTGCTGTCCAGAAATTTAACGAACATAAATTATGTTCAGCATAGGCCTAACACTCCAATGTACGGATTAGCCTACTACACTCGATTTTTTATATATATTGTTTTTAACTTGGCGGAAAATGTAGTCGCTTCCCAGCTGTTCTGTCGATAATGATTGGTAGACAATAATACAAGAATTTTGTTTGAAATATATTAGTGTTAAGTTTCTCTCTTAGACCACAGATTTCACTTTAAAAACTTTGTAATGGCCGACCATTTCATTAAGCTTAGGACAAGACAATTTCTCACCAACTAAAAACAGGTTGTACAGTATATAGCTAAGTGATAATCAGTATATATATATATATATATATATATATATACGGTATATATATATAATTAAATCAGTAAGTAGCTATGTAGCAGTAATTATAGTACATTTGTCATTTTGTTATAAAAAATGATTAACTCTATCCAGTTTACCATGCAGATATATACCGTTACTGTACTGGTATATACATATAGCATAATATAACAGTAGGAAGATTATTATATATTTAATTATGTGACTTAAATATATAGACTGATGTTCGGTAATGGGTAGGTAGGGTAGATAGATATACGTGGATAATTAGACAAACGGGTATGGAGGGAACAATTATATTTTACCCAGGTGGAGAAACAAAAACACAAGTTATATATAGACCAAGCTAACCGCAATCTTTACTTGGCAGCATCACCTATAGATAGTTTCATAGATAGATAGATAGTTTGATGGGATAGATATATAGTTAACTAGATAGATAGATAAGTAGATACGTAATTGACCTGGTAAGTTGATATATGAATAGAGTTAAAGGATAAATATATATATAGTTGAATCTATAGATAATTTGATACTTAAATATATAGCCTAGCTAAATATATATATATACCGGTATATATATATATATATATATATATATATATATATATATATATATATATATATATATATCGATAGTTAAGTATACAAATATCTGTTAAGTAATAGAGGTAGAAACATTGATATAGTTAACCCTTTCAGTGCGATGAAACATTATGCAGGTTATTCTGGCTGACTTTAGACGATTTTATTAACTTAAACAAAAAACTGTAGGGATCGAATGAGTTACAAACTATCTCAACCAGCCCTCTAACCCCAACAGAGCATTCCTAACACCAGTAAAATCGTATAATATTGGCCAGAAAAATATGAACAAAGTAATGATACTGAAATGGTTGTAAGATATTATTATTATTATTATTATTATTATTATTATTATTATGTTTTGATCTGATAAATATTTGTTAAAGAATGGCTAATCAGTACCTGAACATCTCATCAATAATTATGTATGTATGTATGCATGTATGTATGTGTGTATGTAATACTATGTATGTATGTACTCAGGCATATACCCCATAACTGGGGGTGGCCGACTTTAGACAGAGCCCGAAAAGCAACAACAAAACGAAAACAAACTATGAATATATAAAACACCTAAAATAAAATAAAGATCAATCATTTTAGTTACTTAAATTGATAGATAGACAGGTGGATAGCTATTTATAATAATTTAAATTGGTGGATGATTATATACTCTATAGTTGGATAGATATATATAGTTATTTACATTGACTGGTGATTAGATTTAGGTGGATATATTTGTGTGGATAGATATATATAGTTATTTACATTGACTGGTGATTAGATTTAGGTGGGTACATATTTATAGTTATCCCGTCCAGTACCGTTGACGTCTTTTGTATTTTATGTGGCTACAT
>CM064487.1:138529989-138553881 GCA_032716605.1 Paralithodes platypus
TTTCCAAACCTGGGATCATCCTCGTAGCTGCTCTCTGTACCCTCTCAATTGTGTGGATATGTTTCTCCATGTGAGGGGACCACACTACAGATGCATATTCCATCCTGGGTCTTATTATTGCCGTTATTATTTGTTTCATGGTGTTTTCATTAAGATAATTGAAAGACATCCTGATATTTGCCAATAGTGCTAGTGATTCTCTCACTATCTTATTTACGTGGCTTTCTGGAGACATGTTATCCTTAAATTCTATCCCCAAGTCTTTTTCTGCTTTGGGAATCACTTCGTTTCCTAGTTTATAATCTTTTCTAGGTCTGTACGGTACTTGCTTTTACCCATTTCTAGAGTCTTACATTTCCCTGCATTGAACTCCATATTCCATTTGATGCTCCATTCATGGATCTTTGCAAATCTGCTTGGAGCTCAAGGCAATCCTCCTGGGTTCTGATCGTTTTAAGTAGCTTAGCATCGTCCGCAAACATGCTCATGTAGCTTGTTAGTCCCTCAGGTAA
The DNA here is from genome assembly GCA_032716605.1 of Paralithodes platypus. Lineage (NCBI taxonomy): Eukaryota > Metazoa > Arthropoda > Malacostraca > Decapoda > Lithodidae > Paralithodes > Paralithodes platypus. Next base: position 138,530,502 of record CM064487.1, read on the forward strand.
GTGTGTGTGTGTGTGTGTAGAAGAGCGAGAAAGTCAAGCTAGTCACATTATACAGAGATGGAGAACATGTGATAAGTTTGGCTGGAACTCTCTCTTGCATCTGCCAGGCCTCTGTTGCTGTACCTCACAAATAGGAATCCAACAAGCTCTCACAAACGATTCCCCCCTCAGAACATTACCTCACCAACACATTTACTTTTGTATATAGCTTACAGTAAAGAGGGTAGTACACGAGAGCTTTTATAGTCCACATTCGAGGGTCGATAATTTTCCGGAAGCATTTCTGGGATCTTTTGCAGTGGTATCGGATATTAAACTATAGACAGATGAATTTGGGTGTCAGGAATATATTTAAAGTTTCCCTTAAGCTTTCAGATGGTTGTTTAGGATAACAGAGGGTAACAGTGTTTGTGTGATACCGACTTAAAAATATACAGGAATAATTGGGGTTTCCAGGACTATTAAATGGATTCCTGGTGGTGGGAGGATGTTGCTTGAGGTTACGTCATGTTGCACTACCAAGAGTGTCACCTTGTGGTCACCAAGGCTCAGCAGGCTTGTTTCTAAGACCTTTTATATATATTGTCCATGCCAGGATTACATACATGGCTGGGATTGTAATGACATTGACAAGAAACTGATACTTTGTTATAATAAATGTTGTGTATGTATGTATGTATGTATGTATGTATGTATGTATGTATGTATGTAATTAAGTGTGAAGGTGGGGGAGGAAGGTTGAGCACTCTGAATATTGCTCCTGCAGGCATACAGTAGATTACTTTAGATAAATAAAGGTAGAAAGGTAGATATACAGATAGATACGGTAGATAATAGTGACTTGGCAAAGCTTGTAAAAGCGAAACGTTGTCCATTACACAAAAATGTCATCCTTATCACTGTGTATTCTTCTTAGATATTAAATAGATGGGTGCCGTACGGTAAATGTATACCGTACTGTAGATAGATAGATAAATATATAGATAGATAAATATATGTACAGTGAGAGACAAATAAATAGCCAAATATATTGATAGATCAAGACAGATCAATAGACCTAAAATATAGTGTGAAAGAAGGTCACTGTACAGATAAATCGCTTGAAAGACAGATACTGCATAGATAGATACCTAATGTAGATACACTGACTGCTAAATAGGCAAATAGATAAACAAACCGATAATAGACTGAACTTTATGCGAGTGTGGGAGGAGGAAGTAATGCCAAAGCCCTCTCTTGCTCGCTCTCTCTCTCTCTCTCTCTCTCTCTTTCTCTTTCTCTTTCTCTTTCTCTTTCTCTCTTTCTCTCTCTCTCTCTCTCTCTCTCTCTCTCTCTCTCTCATAGACAGGTAAATAGTTAAATAAACAGATAGGCACACATACATAGATAGATGGACAGAAATATACATAGTTAAATATATATATATATATATATATATATATATATATATATATATATATATATATATATATATATATATATATATATATATATATTTATATATATACACCGGTATTTTATACAGTATACTGTATACATAAAGTGAGGCTTGAGGGTGTGGCCAGTGCCCCCTGACCTTCTCTCTCTCTCCCGCTAATCTTGAAGGTCATCTCCTTGACCTTACTGTAATCTCGGCTGGCCAGGGGGCGATAAATGGACAGTCAGGGTCTACAGTTCGTATACACCCCTACACTGTAAGCTATCGAGGGTATGTATACAGAGGATTTGAGCAAGGCATAAGATCATGGGCTACCTGGTATATTATTAGATATATATTGTAGTATTGTAGTATTGATAGTAATTTACCTATCTGCATTAGATGGGCTTATTGCCATCTACAGCATATACCTTTAAATGGGTAGATTAGCATGGACACAATTTTTATTTCATAGCCATTATTTTTGATAGTGTAGGTAAACTGAAGTCCTACTTATGAGTGTGTTTGACTTAAGGGGGGTCACCGGCTTTTCTTTATCTTTCTCTCCTCTTCTCTCTTTCCCTGGCTTGTATCCATTCGGCCCCATTCAGCCAACTGTTTTAAGATGTTTATCCCCATCCAGGTGTTGATTTCTTCCTGGCGAGCGATAGCGAGCCTGCATTGTATGGATAAATCCGGCTTCGCCGGAGAATTTTTTCTATCGAAAAATGTACAAATTTAGCTTGCTGTCAAAACAAAAAGATATATATGCGACTCATTACCGCTCGCCAGGAAACTATTGACACCTGGATGGGGATAAACGTCTTAAAATAGTAGACTGAATGGGGCCGAATGGATACAAGCCAAAGAGAGAGGGATAAATGAAGAAAGAGTGACGTATTTGGAGATACGAGTGTGTGTGTAATATATATATATATTTATATATATATGTTAGTAAAGCCAGGTAATAAATTTTCTTTAATACATACGAGGTTGAAAGAAATGGCAATTTCTGTGTTGGAAATTTTATTATTCAAAGTTTCCAGGTCTCTGATGAGCTTTCGCTGGGTGGCAGGAAGTAGATGAAGGAGATGAGCAAAATTCATGGTGGTACAGGGTTACATTAATGTACATGATGATACAGGATATACGACGCGTTTCACTGGACAACCAGCATTATCAAGTAAGGATAGAATGATATAAAAGGTAAACAGGAAGGGTATATATAGAGGGTGGAGGATCAGAGGAGGCGAAAATCAGGGGGCAAAAGTCTGCTATTGGTGGAGGGGTATTCTATGAGAGAGAAAGATAGAACCGCTTCACGCATGCGCACTGGATGCGGGATGGTGGTCGGTTGGTGGGGTCGAAGCTGATTGGCTGCGTGTCGAGGGGCGTGGCCTAAGTTGCGTAGTACGTGTGGCGCCTGCAGAAGACGAAGCTGAAGGAGGTACCGCGGGGGGCTGCGTCAAGGGCACCGGGGGGCGAGGGGGGCGTTAGGTCCTGTAGGAAAGTGCCTTTTGGCAGAAGGAAGGATCTGAAGGTCCAGAGTTTGGTTGTTGATGTTGGGATGTAAGGCTTGGATATATAATGCTTCGAGTATAGGTAATCTTGGGTCACTTTTTTTATCGAGTATGGTGGTGTGTTTCTCTAGCTCGTTGCGTGTGAGGTGGGGGTGGTTAGGGGTGAGATAGTGGTCTTTGATGGCTCCAGCCTGAAGGTGAAGAGTTAACCGACGTGAAAGACGAGTCTGCGTCATACCAATATAGGAATGAGGTCCACAGTCCTCATAATTACAGGTATGTTGGTAAATGACGTGATCGTCGGTCATCGGGCTCTTTATCTTGGTGGAAGCTGGTTTGTTGCGGAGAACGAGGTTGGAGGTTTTGGGGGATTTGTAATAAATTATTAATTTGATTTTGTTTTCCGGGTTGGTTGGGTGGACATGCTTGGAGATTATTTCTTTTAAGACGGCCTCGTAATTTTTGTGTTCAGAGGACATAAAATTGCGGTAGAAGATCTTAATTTCATTGGGGGGGTCAATGTTGGGAGGGCTTTGGGTGTACCATTTTTCAAGATGGTGGTTGATGGTGCTGGAGATGTCGGAGTTGGAGTATCCGTTATTTACTAAAACTTGGGATAGTCTTTCTAGTTCCTGGTGGGTGTCGGCCCAGGTAGAGCAGTGCGTGAGGGCTCTCCTAACATAAGTCCTCCGGACTTAACTTCACCTTTGAAAAATCTAACAATGGACAACTCCCCTTCCTCGACATCCTCGTAGCTCTGAACGACCATGGGTTCAAAACCACCGTCTACATTAAACCAACTAACACAGGACAATGCCTCAACGGCGATAGTGAATGCCCCCGCCGTTATCTTCTATCCTCCATCTCTGCCTATGTTAGGAGAGCCCTCACGCACTGCTCTACCTGGGCCGACACCCACCAGGAACTAGAAAGACTATCCCAAGTTTTAGTAAATAACGGATACTCCAACTCCGACATCTCCAGAACCATCAACCACCATCTTGAAAAATGGTACACCCAAAGCCCTCCCAATATTGACCTCCCCCCCCCCCCCCAATGAAATTAAGATCTTCACCATTCCACTGAGACTGACTCCACTCCAGCAGCAACACACCTTCCCTGGGACCTCCTATTTTTACCAACATGTCTGCCGCTTGCCCTATCATAAACCACCACATTTACACTCGTGGACTGGTAAAGTGGTTCAATGTGCAGAGAGGTTATGGTTTTATCACCTGTGGAGATGAAGATTTCTTTATTCACAGAGACAATATCGACAAACCCAACCCAGACCACAAAATAGCATCACTGGGAGAAGGAGAGGAGGTAATCTTCTACCGCAAGATCGGGAAAAAGGGAACAGAGGAGGCAATGGGTGTACGAGCCGTCTACGACAAACCTGTGATAGGCTCAAAACACGCACCCAGGAAGCAGCAAGGAACAACAATCCCCAAAACAACATCTAGCAACAAGATCGACATCATCACTATTGTATTGCAAACTGCAATAGCGCTTGCTGGGGAGGACAGGAGCCGAATATCTGTGCTTCTACCTGCTCTTCTGAAGGCCAACAAACTCCCAACTATCATCATTCCTCCAGAGATCGTCGCCAGAACACCACCAAGGGACGCCAAGACTCTACTAAACACCAAACGCCAAGGACCACCACCGACGAAGCCAAAAAATACTCCCAAGCTGCAGCTCAACCTTCCACGACCACTGAGCCTGCACAGGAGTAAAGTGGAGCTTACATCAACTCCAACACCACCATCAGCAACTCCAACAACACCTCGACTCATTGCAAACCTCCAGCCTGACACCTTCGCTGAGCCTCTACCATCAATGCCAATGATCTACGACCAGCCCGTGTACGACCAGCCTGTGATGAAAAGCCCTCCACCAAGACCAAGGAAACTCGTCCATCTGAAGAAGTCCAGAATGCTGCAACTCTACAACTAAGAACCCCAGGATTAAGCAAGGTGGTTAGCCCACCATCTTTCATCTCTCCAACTCTTCATACTCACCACTTTACCTTCAACTTCAACCTCTACTTTCTACACTTGTGGGACTCTACCTCACAGTTACCTTTATATCATTCTATCCTTACTTGATAATGCTGGTTGTCCAGTGAAACGCGTCGTATATCCTGTATCATCATGTACATTAATGTAACCCTGTACCACCAGGAATTTTGCTCATCTCCTTCATCTACTTCCTGCCACCCAGCGAAAACTCATCAGACCTGGAAACTTTGAATAATAAAATTTCCAACGCAGAAATTGCCATTTCTTTCAACCTCGTATGTATTAAAAAAAAAAAAAAAAAAAAAAAAAAAATATATATATATATATATATATATAAGCACGTAGATACAGATATTTAGTTCAATATAGACGCAGATATAGATAATTATGTGTTTTAGATATATTGATAAATGAAGAAAGAGTGACATATTTGGAGATACGTGTGTGTGTGTATAATATATATATATATATATATATATATATATATATATATATATATATATATATATATATATGATTGAGGCGTGTATACAGGTATAATAGTAAGAGTAAAAACTCAGTGGTCCGTGCAGGCCTATCAGAGAACACTACAGTATACATAGGCACTGTTGAGAAGCCTTATACAGTATTTTACTAGGACGGGTCAAGGTGTATGTGTGTGTGCGTGTGTGTGTGTAGCGTGTGTGCATATGTGTACTCACCTAATTGTAGTATACAGGATTTGAGTTTTTAGGCTCGTATTGTCCCGCCTCCAAAGATTCTGTTATCTAATTTGGCTTTACAAATTTTGATATTCCCCACACCCACCACTTCATCATCCAACTGATTCCACATATTAATACTTCTATATGGAAAGCTGAATTTCCTCACCTCTCCTTTACATCTGCCTTTCTTTAACTTGCAACTATGTCCTCTAGTCCTCCCTTTATCCCCCTCGATAAAGTCCTCCTTGTCTATCCTTTCCAATCCCCTAACACATTTATACATCATAATCATATCCCCTCTTTCTCTTCTCTCACTTAGAGTTGGCAAATTCAATCTCTCTAATCTCTCTTCATATGTCAGTTCTCTTAGTTCTGGAATCATCTTCGTTGCAGCTCTCTGTACTTTCTCCAACTTAATTATGTGTTTTTTAAGATGAGGTGACCACACCACTGCCGCATATTCCAATTTAGGTCTCACCATTGATTTTATTATATTTACTAGCATCTCTTCATTCAAATAGTTGAATGCTATTTTTACTTTATTCAACAGGCCATAAGCTTCTACCACAATTTTGTTAATATGGCTCTCGGATGAAAGATCTCCCTGTATTATAATGCCCAAGTCCTTTTCTTTCTCTGAGGGGTTAATCGTGCATTCTCCTAGTTTATATTCCCAATGAGGTCTTCTTTTACTCACACCCCCTTCCATCACATGACATTTATCTTTGTTAAAAATCTAATTTTCATATCTTGCCCCATCGGTCTATCTTATCCAGATCACTCTGTAGCTCTCTACAACTGTTTTCGTCCACTATATGTTTCATAATGTTTGCATCATCAGCAAACATATTCATGTATGCATTTATTTCCTTTGGCCTGTCATTTATATAGACCAGAAACATAATTGGGGCCAACACTGATCCCTGTGGAACTCCGCTTGTAACATCCCTCCATGTTGATAAGCTGTCTCTTATCATGGTTCTCAGGGGCCAACACTGATCCCTGTGGAACTCCGCTTGTAACATCCCTCCATGTTGATAAGCTGTCTCTTATCATGGTTCTCATCTGTCTTCCCGAGAGATAGTCCTCCATCCACTTCAACAAATTACCCTGAACCCCTACAAACTTCTTCAACTTCCATCTAAGTCTACTATGAGGAACTCTGTCAAAGGCCTTCTTTATATCAAGATACACACAGTCCGCCCATCCTTCTCTCTCTTGTAGTATATCTATCATCCTATCATAAAAGCTCAGCAGATTAGTAACACATGATTTTCCCTCTCTGAATCCAAATTGTCTTACAGTAAGTAAATTATTTTCTTCCAAGTACTTTATCGATATTTTCTTAATAATCTTCTCACACATTTTACAAGCAACACTTGTCAGTGACACTGGTCTATAGTTTAGCGGCTGCTCCCTACTCCCACCTTTGTAGATTGGTACTACAGTAGCCCTTTTCCAGTCTAGTGGTAATTTTCCAACTTCAATAGAGTACTTAATTATTTCATATATAGGTTTTACCAATTCCTCAGCACATTCTTTTAGAATCCATCCTTCTATATTGTCTGGGCCCATAGATTTTCTCACATCTAGTCCCTTCATAAGTTCTAGTAGTTCCTCTGGTTGAAAGATAATATCCCCCAATTTTTCATCATTTTGGTATATAATCTCTGGTTCTAAAAATTGTTCATCCATAGCATAAACTGAATGTAATGTAGTATTCATAACCTCACATATCTTCTCATCACCCTCATAAATATTGTCTCCTTCCCTCAGCTTCATTATTTTGTCCTTAACCTTCATTTTGCTATTTACATACCTGTAGAACAATTTGGGATCACTTACACATTTTTCCACAATGTTTTTTTCATAATTTCTTGATTCTGACATACTCATTCCTTAGCTTCCTATATGTATTCCAGGTCTGTTCATTTCTCCTTCTTCTGGCTATGTTCCATGCCTTATTTCTCTTATCCCTAGCTATTCTACATTTATCATTAAACCAGTCTTTTATCTTTTCAGTCTTATTTCCTTGTCTTGGCACATACCTGTTTACAATATCATCATAAATGTTTTTAAACACACAGTATTTATCATTAACATTGTTTTTCTGTTCAATTTCACTCCAGTCTGCATCCCTGAAGCAACTTTTTAATAGCTTTAAATCTGCTTTCCCATAGTTCAATCTGCTTTCTTTATGTTCTTCTCTCTCTAGCATTGTTGGATAACCCATCAGGATTTCCATTTCAATTACCACATGATCACTTTTTCCCAGCGGAGATAGGTATTTAGTATTTGTAATCATTATATCTCTTGTAAACACCAAGTCTAATCTAGACGATTAATCTTTACTCCTTCTTCTTGTGTTTTCCTTAATATTCTGAATTAGCAGGTTTTCTGTAACCAAGTCTAGTAGTACATTCCCCCAAGAACTCGCATTACTACCTCCGTCTCCCTCCTCCCAATTAACCTCTCTACAATTAAAATCCCCTACCAATATTAACTCGATGTTTCTGCAAAATAAGTGTTCCATAGTTTTGATCATCTCCTTTTTTAATCCTTGGTATTCTTCCTCTTTCCAGGCCCTCGTATATGGTGGCATATATGCTACCGCAATATCATTTTTTTAATTATTTTCATTAATTACCTCCACTCCTATAATTTCTGCTATATTGTTTTGTAAATCTATCATTTTAACTTTTAATTTATTGTGTGTAATGATTAATACTCCTCCACCCATCTTGCCCTTCCTAATCCTTCTCCACAAATTATAGTTATCCCATCCCATCACTTCCAGACTCATATCTTTATTTAATTTTGTTTCACATAAACACATTATCATGGGCTTTTCTTGTTTTATGAGGTCACCAATCTCCAATGTTTTGGATATTAAACCATCCACATTGCTATACACCAGTTTACAGTTGCTACTTTTATATTTTGTACTATGTTTTCTTTTCCTCGTTTTTAATCCCTCTTCTTCGCCAACTCCCCCTCCTAATTCTCTCTCCCCCCCGCCTCCCTCCCTCTCTCCCCCGCCCCCCCTCTCACCCCTCCCCTCCCCTTTCCCTTTCCTCCCTCTCGTCCCCCCCCTCCCCTCCTCCTTCTCCCTCTCGTCCTCCTCCCCCTCCTCCTCCTTCGTTCCCCTCCTCTTCATGTACCATTTTTTCACTTTCCCGTCGATAATTCGGTAGAATTTTTTTATTTTATCTACCTCTGACCTATTATCGTTCTTTTCTCTCACTTCCTTTGTTATTTCTCTCATATTATCGCGCTCTTCTGCATTCAAGTCTTTCCTTAATATAACCTTGGTGTATTTCCCTTCCTGACTCAGTTCCCAGCTGTTCCTCAATACCTCTTCTGCTGCTTTCGTAGACTTAAATCTAATTTTAATAGGCATCCTCTCCCCCTTCTTATACTTTCCCAACCTCCAACTATCTTCCACCTCCTTCTTCCAACCTTCCTTTCCTACTCTGTCCAACACCTCTAACATGTCATCAACCTTCTTCATTTCTGCAACTTTCCTGTCATTTCTGTCCATTATTTCCTCCTCCACTTCTCCAAACATTATCACACATCTCTTCTTTTCCACTATAGCAGTTACCTGTCTCTCATTTTGCCTTATGGCCTTCACTGCTTTCTTTCCTAGATTATTACCCTGCCACTCCTTTTGTTCATCCATAATAGTTTTAAGACTAACCTCTGTTTCCTCTACTTTATTACCCCAAGCATTTTTAATTTCCTTCATTTCTACTTCCACTTTTTCTGTCCTATCGTGATTCCTTTCCAATCCTTTCCTTAGTCTTTCATTCTCCTCTTTAAGTTGTTCTATCTCCCTTTCCGCCTTTTCTCTATATTCTTTATTTTCTCTTTCCAGTCTTTCTATTACCGCCTCTCTTTCTTCTCCCTTTCTATCCCTAATCACCACATTCTCCATTTTCTCCTCCAAAGCCTTCAGTCTCATAATAACCTTTCCTAACATTCCACCTACCTCTCCTCCTTGGGATCCTTCACATTCTTCACTCTCTTCCCCATCTATATCCTTCCTACTTCTCAATTTCCTTCCTTCTGTCGCGGCCATATTGCCGGCCTTTGTTTACCCTCAGCTACCACCTTTACGCGGGAATATCCAACGCCAATGAAGAACAATGCTTCATTTCTTTGTTTTAACTATTACTATTACCATATTTACAATATTTATTTTCAATAATCCGCGACAATACTGCCGCAAAATACAATATGTAATAACTTAATTTAGGTGAGTAATGCAGATATTCTTCTATGCGAAGCACCGAATACATTCTTGAATCCTCAATTCACACATCGAGAGCTCCCCAAAACACTTCCGCCCTCTTCCACACTCTGCACAAGACTGTGTGTGTGTTTGTGTATTTGTGGGTGTGTGTATTTGTGGGTGTGTGTGTGTCTCAACCAAAAACAGCTACACCGCGTTTTAGTCGATTTTGAGAAGAAAAAAAAACGACCAGACCGCGAAATTTAAAGGATTACCCAGAGTTTAGCACACCTATATCTGCCTTGCACAATCTAACCTAACCTGGTATCCTAACATAAATACCATGCCGTAACCTAATTTATATTAACAAAAATAATTAAATTTAAAGTTAAGTTTGTGATTAGGTTGAGTTGAATTAGATTAGTTCAGGTTACCGTAGGTTAGGAATTTGTATGTGAGAGAGAGAGAGAGAGAGGGGGGGAGAGGGAGCTAGGTGGCTAGGTAAGAGAAGTAGGGAGTCCTGTGGGAGCCATGTATCCTGCCCCCAACAAGACAGTGAGGGCATATATTGTAAGGGTCGGGGGTGTGGGGAGTTACACTATACTCTATATTCTAACGTGGAGGTGACAAGGATGGTACTGGTTGGATTATGCGGTTGGTGTTGGTAGTCTAGCCTCAAGTGCCTCTACAATACCATATATATTTATAGGTACCCTAGTCTAACCTACTTGTGATTTAGACAAGATTATAAACTACCGGTATCTATAAAATTAATTACAATGTGTAAAAAATACACAGCGCTGTGAATACAAGCATGGAGAACTTAAACCCACATATCGAAAAACAGTATTGTAACGACGGGACTGTTTCACCTAATCTTGAGCCCTCTTCAGGGCCCAGTAAGGGCTCAAAAGGGCTCAGATGAGCTGACACTTGAATTTTGTTCTTGATATTTGGGTTAAATTCATCAGACACAGTAAGCCTCTTATCTCATCATAGGATCATACTTAGGTCAAATGTTGTTGATTGACCTTATTTTACTTATCACCTACTATATGCAAATGTCCACCACTCTTATTCCCTAAAGGGCAGAGTTCGACAAGCACGCCTTAGGCTAATTGCCTGGCGGACATTGAGTAAATCCACAATTATTCTGTAAATAATGAAGTTTCGGGAAAACTGAAACGCGTAGGACCAAGCCATATTTTATGACTGATATCCACGCACGTTGTATTGAAATACGGTATATAAATTAATTTGAAATTGAGCCGGAGTTTGGCAGGCTGTGTTCGGACAAGTAACCTACCTACAGTTGTTGTTTCCCCCAAGGAGACTCTGCTACACTACTGGTACTCATGGAAATTTTCACAATTTCTGATGCCTGAGAGTAATAAGGATGTGTATGGACTGTGAAGCGAGAGTCAAGAGCTATTACGACACCTGGCCTATCTTATGAATGTATACAATTTTCCATTAGCTTTACTTTACGTAAGAATAATGACATCCTTTTCATTAGACCTAGCCTAACTTTATTTTGTGTTCCCCTCAGACCCGGGACGGCCAAGTCAGCGCCAAGCACCCCACAGACGGAGCAGCGGGTGGTACCACGACCCCTGCCTCGCCATGACACCTTCGTCGCTCCCGGCGTGTCTCCAGCTCTTACCACCTCACCCAACTTTAGACCCATGAAGCTCAAGACCACCTCGTTCTCCAAGACCAACAGGTAAGATTTGGTACCGAAGCTCACAACACCACTTATTTCTCAGGTAAGGACTCTTTTTGTTAGGTGAAGCTCAAGACCAACAGGTAAGGCCTCTTTTTGGTATTGGAATGAGGCTGAAAACTACCTCATTCACCAAGACCTATATTGTTAATGATAAAGACCACCTCATTCTCCAAGACCAACAGGTAAGGACTCGTTATAGTTATAATTGGCCTGTTTCAGAATAGCGTTAGTGGGCCGATTAAATAGAAAGCGGTTTCTGATTAACGATATTGAAGTATAGTTTACTCACTTTTATACGCACACAGTTGATACCGTCTTTATAGTACCGGTACCGGTATTCAGCTACAATTCTGTGTAGAAAAAAAACTTTTCGGTTCAGCGTCTTGTAATCAATCATTCATCAAAATCCCCATAATATAGCCATCTTCAGTCTGTTTTATGTGGGGTTTTTCTAAGTTAATGGTACATTTCCATGTCTACATATTGATTACTCAGCTGATAAGATATTGATGCGAAATTGTTGTTCATTATGAATTATGTGTATACATATGATGCAGAGACAGTACTTTCACCTTTCTTTCTTAATACATTTTGAGAACTCAGCTGCCAAGGGACTACATTTTTCGCCAGGAAAAACTAAATATTAGGTAATAGACTTTCTCAGCTTCCATAAAGGCCAATACTCTGCAGCCACAGAGTGAACACCGTACTTCTGTTTTATTTTCTATACATTTACCCATTCATTATAATGACACCACTCGTCATGTTACTCTTGTAAACACTAGACTATTATATTCTGCACTGGAAGGGTCTCGGGAAAAAAAATACGAAACAATACTTTTATTCTGATTCTTGCAAGCTCTATCTAAGCTGAATAAATTAGTTTAATGATGACCAGAATAACATTATTATTACGACATAGTAGTAGTATATACTGTATAGCTGAACCAACGTGTATGAAATAGGTGTAGATATTTCATGTTTGACTGCGTATCTGTCAATCCTCCTCGACTCTTCTGACCTTTGGAAGTAGCTCAAGACACACTATATACTTTATATCTAGGCTATCTATCTTCGGTGTGCCTAACTTAGAGCTTCTATTATGGAACCTGTCTATATATAACTGAGGGTCGGTGGTGTCACTACCGTCTATATATTGGCTGGATGACTATTTCGAAACTAATTTTTGGCTACGTTCTTGCGAAATAGGTCATGACGACTTTGGAAATTAGCGATAGTTAAATTTGTATGACTTGGACGTAGTTTGAATATCCAGAGAGAGAGAGAGAGAGAGAGAGAGAGAGAGAGAGAGAGAGAGAGAGAGAGAGAGAGAGAGAGAGAGAGAGAGAGAGAGAGAGAGAGAGGAGGAGCAGAGAGAGAGAGAGAGAGAGAGAGAGAGAGGAGAGAGAGAGAGAGAGAGAGAGAGAGAGAGAGATAGAGAGAGAGAGAGAGAGAGAGAGGAGAGAGAGAGAGAGAGAGAGAGAGAGAGAGAGAGAGAGAGAGAGAGAGAGAGAGAGAGAGAGAGAGAGATCAAGCAACAACAGGTCTAGTGACCCTTCTAGGCTGCTTGTCCTCCAAAACACTGAGGATCAAGTGTCCAAACAGTGGTTTAGAGTGGGTAAGAGAACATTGGAAAGGGAACTACTGCCCTGGAACTAATGTCCGTGGCAGGATTAGGAAGTTAGTAGGGGACAGATGGGTTAGTAACTGAGGAGGGGATAAAATAAAGTTATTCATTTACAAACGCAGTCAGTCCCGGGTTTGATGAGAGATATTTGTCTAAGCGGAGTTTAAATGAATCAACGGTGCTGCAGTCTATAACGTCTCGTGGAAGCCCATTCCACAAGTTGACAACTCGATTGAAGAAGAAATTCTTAGATTCGTGTGAGTTAAAAGATTTACCAATATTTTGCAACCGTTTCCCCGCGTGTAATTAGATTGGTCGATAGTGAAGTACTTACTACAGTTCATATTGTCGATACCTTTGATGATTTTGAACACTTGAATTAAGTCACCTCTTAATCTGCGCTGGGTTAAAGGAAATAGATTTAATTCTCTAAGACGCTCTTCGTATGGTTTGTTCTTTAGGCTAGGTATCATTTTGGTAACTCTACGTTTGAACTCGTTCTAGCTTGTGTTTATATCTTTTTGAGATAATACTTAAAAATTGAAATTTCTAATATAAAAGCCAATAATATGGTGAATAAGGGCACCAGGATTGAACGCAGTATTCCAGAAGAGGGCGGACTAAGGAATTGTAAAGGGTTAGGATAACTTTATGCTCAAACTGACCGCCATAAAGCCAATTTGTTTGCCTCTTACAACTTCTGACATTACAGAAAAGATACATTGTTACTTTCCATTCTCTGGTTTACATTCTTAAGCTGAGTGCCATTCATCGAATAGTTTGCTTTCTCATTTAGGGTATCCGATATGTACTTTACATTTATCCGCATTGAAACTCATTTGCCAAATTTGGGCCCAACATGACAATTTATCTAGATTGTGTTGCATACCGTCAACTTGTTCTTTTGAGAGTACGCTATTTGCAATTTTTGTATCGAGAGAGAGAGAGAGAGAGAGAGAGAGACTCTTAAATATGGTGGTCGTCAGAACAGACGAAGAAGCTGAAAAGTGTATCAAGAGAAGTGAACAAGCCTCATAGTAACCTTCAACCACACACGACACAGCCTCTGCAAGCCCCACATCCGCAACAAGAGCCAAATTCGCATCAATCTCCACAACCACCACAATTGCAGTGGAATATTCAACCTAAACGACAAAAACAGCAAAAACAACAACGAAACAGGCAAAACTATCAGCCAGACCAAAACCAAGAGTTTAGGCAGCGACCATCAGAATACCACCAACATAGAAGCAATCAAAGAAGTCATCAATGGAATGACAATGACCACTATAATGAATTTGATCAGTTTATGTATCCAGATGGAAATTGGGACTATGGACAACATACATATGGTGTAGAAAAGTGCTCAGTGTCTAATCGCACTGGACACACACACGTTCAGTGTCCTAGTCTTCAAAACTGCGACTACTGCCATAAGAGGTACCATAACTCTCAAAACTGCCGGGAGAGGATCGCCGATCAGCGACAGCAAGACCTTATAACTGCAGTAAAGCAAAGTGCCCAAAAACAGTATCAGCAGTACGCTCAGTTCAACTTCAGTACCTCAACACTGGTCAACAACATCAATATCAACAAGTGTTACCAACACTGGCGACACAGTACCATAGCAACCATTATCGATACCCAGCAACTCCACCACCTGTAAGTGTTTACCCACACCTACATCCACAGTATTATAATGGCGGCCAATATACAGGATAGACATACAAACCTTGAACTTAGACTCATCTCTGCCAATGTGAGAGGTTTTCACACAAACGTGGGAGAACTCACTTACAGATTTGTCATTAAGAACAAGGCAGATGTTGTGTTCCTAGAGGAAACATTCCTGGATGATAAGGTACCCCCAAATTATGCCAGAATACCAGGATATTCCACATGGGTGAGGAAAGATAGAAACACACAAGGAGGGGGTATTGCTCTGTGTTACAAAGATAATTTAAATATCCAAATAATTGATTATCCTGTTCCTGATCCACTAGAATTAATAATATTCAAGCTTATTGATGCCAATGGTCAGGGCATACTATGTTGTGGATGCTACCGCCCTCCATCACAAGGATCCTTACTCTTTGATTTTCTAATGGACAATCTTGATCAACTTTTAGCGAACAACAAATGTGAGCATATATTATTGTTTGGGGATCTAAACCAGCACAGAGTTCAGATATCTTTTGATCACCTCATGTCTGCATAATGATCTAAGAAATCACGTTGACTTTCATACTCATAGATCTGGCTCATCACTTGACCCCGTGGTAACCGACATACCAAGCAATATGATAAAATGCTCACCTCTCGGATATGTCGGAACATCAGACCATCTCGCAGTTCTTACCAAAATACAATTCAAGATGACAAAAGAAGAAAGTCACCATCGTAAAATATGGAAGTGGGAAAATGCTGATTGGGATAGTATTAGATATACCCTATCCAAGTTAAATTGGGATATAATTCTACAAGGAGATGTCAACAGCCAAACTGATAATATCACCTATGAACTGTTAAAAGTTCAACATCGATTTGTGCCACATATAATATCCACAGCAAAACCATCTGACCAACCCTGGTTTGGAACTCAGTGCAAGGCTGCATCTGATAGTAAATACCGTGCTTGGCAACGCTACAAACGTCACTCTACATCCCACAACAAACACCTCCATAAAAAGGCAGCAAGAAAAATGGAACTTGTACAAAAGTGGGCCATTAAGAAATGGGAAGACAACTTAAGAAATAAATTAAAAGGTGGAAAAGTAGGTAGTAAAATGTGGTGGAATATAGTAAAAGAGAAACAGGGAATAATTCGTGAAGAAAAAATTCTGCCTCTAATAAGTGGAAATGGCGAAGTGGCCCAAACTACAGCAGAAAAAGTACATGCCCTAGCTCACCACTTTGCAAACAAGATGACTGTACCACACACTGATCATCAACCACCACACATCCCAAAAGTAACTCAAGAAAAGGTAGACTGTTTCAAAACTAGTAAGACTGAAGTTTATGGGCTGCTACATGGACTAGAATAATGGTTCCCAAACTTTTTCAGGTCGTTACCCACTTTTCATACATGATCCTTATCCATGGCCCCCCACCCATAACCCGTGACTACAATCATTGTCTACAGTCCTACACTCATTAGGTCCAAATATAAACCACTCTAACAATACATCTAATTTTATTCATGCCAAATGTTACTTTTTCTTTTGTTCAGTATTAACTAATGAAATTTGCATTTATCCTTTGTTGAATCACATATAATTATTAAAATTATACTAAACAAGTAATGTACATAAAAGAATGTCCATACCTAAAGAGTAATTTAAAATTGTTAAATTTCCAAAAGGCTGTTTTAGCAATATAAAAAACAATAAAATTCCTTCACTTGCATCCCCATTCCACTCAGTGTGAAGGGTGATGTTGCAGATTATCAACCAGCTTCTTGATTCTTGGTTTTGTTTCACTTAAAGCACACCGTAGGTCATGCTTCACCTCAAGTCTGTTCCGATATTTTGTCTTAATTTGGAGTAGTTGAGAGAATGCAGCCTTACAGGAATAAGTTGATGAAAATGGTAGGAGGTGGCGAAAAGCTAAGTCACATAAGTTTGGGTATGAAACTGCCACTGATGACCAAAATATTGAGAGAGATTCAATATCAAACTTCATCTTTGCTCCAGAATCTTCCTGAAGTGCCAACAGCTCAGTTTGACCATCATCATTGTCATCAGGTATGCATGTCACTGGAGCAGTGAAGGGGAACCTTACTAGCTGAGAGGTTTGGCTTTGGATATCTGGGAAGTACCTTTTAAATTCCTCTTCCAAAGCCTCAAGATGTTGGGTAATCAAGTTCTGTGTAGCAGCATCACAATCCTCTGCGATTTCTGACACAGTTTCCAACATTGCCAAGTTTCCCAGTCCAACTTTGCGCCTCCAATTCTCCATCTTACGAATGAAAGCTTTGATTTGTCCACAAAATCGATTATCAAGCTCCCTTTCCCTTGTAGTTCCAGGTTGAGTGTGTTCAATTGTTTAAATATGTCAACAAGGTAGGCTAGCCGTATTTCGAAACCATCTGTAGACCATGCTGACAGCAAATCTTGCTTGTTCTGTATCCTGAGAAAGAGGTTAATCTCTTCTCTGAGCTCAAAAACACGCTGAACTACATTTCCTTTGGATAGCCAGCGAACTGCTGTATGAAAAAGGAGGGTTTCATGAGCGGCATCCATAGCTTGGCAGAGTTTCTTAAAAAGGCGTGTGTTAAGAGCACTACCTTTTACAAAGTTAACGGTCTTTATAATGGTATTCAGAGTGTCCAGTAATTCTGAAGGTAGTGTTTTAGATGCAAGTGCTTGCTTGTGGATCATGCAGTGAAGAGATAGCATTTGGTGCTTTTTGCTTAACTCTTGTAACGAAACCTGACTGAGAACCCAACATGGCTGGAGCCCCATCTGTGCATATCCCACAGAGATTTCCCCAGTCAAGTCCTTCAGCTTCAAAGAATTCTGTAAGTTTCTGCATTATGTCTTCACCATTGGTAGGTTCAAGAGGTTCACAAAATAAGAATTCTTCCTTCAGATCCTCATCATGAACATACCTTACAAAAGCCATGAGTTGTGAGCAGGACTGGACGTCAGTGGACTCGTCGAGTTGAATACTGAATAATCCAGCTCCTTTAATTTCCTGTATCACCTGCTCTTTGATGTCATCAGATATTTGAGAGATTCGGCGTTGCACTGTATTATTTGAGAGAGAAATAGCATTCAGCTTGTCAGCACTTTTCTCACCTAAAACAAGCTTGACCATCATTTTGGCACATGGCAAAATTAACTCCTCCCCAATTGTGTGGGGTTTCTTTTTCTTTGCTATTTCAAGGGATACAAGAAATGATGCCTCTCTACTGCAGCATTTTGTTGATGAATGGAGCCACTGGCATCAAGACGTTGTCTCTTCATGTTTAATTCTTGTCGACTAAAGAAAGAACGATCTTTGCCAGCATATTGAGGATGCTTGGTTTCCAGGTGTAATTTAAGCTTACTGGGCCTTAGTGATTCAGGTGTGAGTATTTTGTGACAAATCACACACTGAGGCTTCACTTCACCTTTATCAGTAATGCTTGTAAATCCAAAATCCAGATAACTGTCAACATAATTGCATTTCTTGTTAGAAGCCATTACTTGCAGTCTGTACCTGTAATGCACAACGAAAAAACACTATTAACACCCAAGGTATTTAAAATCTCCCGCCCTTGCGAATTGTTCATGAAAAAATTGAGTATTGCAGAATGGAACAAAAAGTAGATCAGTATCTTGGAAAGTACTTCCCACATCCAAAATCAAACACTTGACAGCATAAAAAGCTGATGGTTGTGAGGTTTCCCTATATCACACAATTCTTTTGCTACACACATATACATGATTGAGCTACCATACCCATGTGTTGAATAAACACCGATAAGTAACATTACTGAGCTGTTTTGAAAAAAAAGTTAAATAGATTGTGAAAAAATGCATCAGATATTATTTCACTTCATGTTAATATACATCATGATGCAGAGCTTACTTACCATTAAAGTAGGCTCAAACTGATTATGTAGGGAGGCACACACAGTGATCGATGTTGCAATTGTGAATGTGTGGTTAACTATGAACTTTGAAGTATGACAAATTTTAACACCCTTGCTGATACTCATGATTCAAGACCAGGTTCTCATACAGTATCCATGGCTTAGGAATCCTTAGAATTATGTTGAGTGAATATTGCCTACTACCCTAATACATCTCCATGTTTTGTTTGATGTCAAGAACAGAGAATCAGATATAAAAAGATATTTACACAGAATACATTTTGGGACATATTACTCATGTGTCTGGCAGCGAGGCATTGCACTAAACTTGTACTGAACCTGTGAGTTCACTCCACTGGCTGGCTACCAACTCAAACCCTATGGTTTCATCTGTACATAACCTCAGCTTATGGCCCCCTACATTTTGTTATATGGCCCCCAGTTTGGGAACCACTGGTACTAGATGAAAAAACAGCTGTGGGACCCGACGGTATAAGTCCACGACTACTCCATAAATGTGCAAAACAACTTGCACAGCCTCTTACTTTGTTTTTTAATAACTGCCTGAGAACAAGTATATGGCCAAATAAATGGAAGACAAGTAACATTGTGCCAATACATAAGAAGGACAGTAGGGCAGAAGTCACTAACTATCGCCCAGTATCTCTTTTATCTGCTCTTAGTAAAATTTTTGAGAAGGTAATAGCAACACGTATCACAGAACACTTTCTAAAGAACCATATACTCAACAACAGACAGTTTGGTTTCCGTAAAGGTCACTCGGCTGCAGATCTCCTACTCCTAATGACCTCTGACTGGACTTCTGCTCTTGACAAAGGCCAACGTACCTGTATTCTCACTTTGGATATTGAAGGTGCCTTCGACAGAGTCTGGCACAGAGGGCTTTTGACAAAATTGAGATCAGTTGGGATTGAAGGGCACACATACAAACTATTAGAAAACTATCTCAGTGATAGACAGCTGAGAGTAGTACTAGAAGGAAAGGAGTCTTCTCCTTTCAAGCGTTCTCGGACCGTTGCTATGGAACATTTTCATAAACGACTTACTCCACCTTATCCCGGAAGCCAGAGCCTTTGCCGATGATGGGACAGTTTCAATAAGCTACGACCAAGCACAGGAGAAGGCAGCAATAAAGTTACTCCATGCCAGACTCAAGATCATAACGGAATGGGGGAAAAGGTGGCAAGTCAAGTTTGCTGCTCAAAAAACCCAGTTCATGGTAGCAACAAGATCAAATACTAATGTAAAAATTAACTTCAATGGTAAACTAATAAACTCACAAGAAGAAATTAACATCCTAGGCATGACTTTTGACAGAAAGCTAACTTTCAAAAAAGCACATCGAAAATGTTGCTCGAGCTGCTTCTAGGAAACTAGCTGCATTAAGAAGAGTTTCCTGGCTTTTGGACAGAGAGGGAAGGGAAGTGCTGTACAAGGCACAAATTAGATCTTCAATGGAATACTCTTCACTCTCATGGGGTGGTGCAGCCAAGAAACACCTTAGCCTTCTCGACAAAATTCAAGCCCGCGCCAGACGCATAATTGATGACAACCAAACACCAATTCGAAATTTCATTGATAGCCTTCAGCACAGAAGAGATGTGGCAGGACTGTGCACACTATTTAAGATACAAAAACAATATATTCCACACTTACAGCCAATGAGACAACAACCGCGAAATCCTCTGCGTACCACAAGAAGAGTGGAACAAGCACCATCTGCACTTGAGGAGCCTCGCTGCCATACCTCTCATTACCAACGGCAGTTTTCGAGCAGATACTCCATATTGTGGAATAGATGACTAAGATTTGGTTTAAACCCACATGAGTACACACTGCAGGGATTCAAAAGTAGTGTCAATTCTTGGCTTAAGGTCATAGACAATGGGTAATTAAAAAAAACAAAAAAAACAAAAATATATATATATATACCGGTATATATATATATATACGGGTATGTATGTATATATGTGTATATAAATATGTATATATATGTATATGTGTGTATATAATAATAATAATAATAATAATAATAATAATAATAATAAAACGAAATAGTAAACAAAAAAAAAACAAAAAAAAACATATAATAAAACAAAAATATATATATATAAAAAACAAAATAAATAATGTTCTAAAACTATTCTTAAACTTGGTTAAGCTTTGAAATAGGAGATATGGATACATCATTCTCCTTTAGCTTAAAAAAACAATATTTATATTAGCTTCTGCCCAAGAAGCTGAGTATAAGTTACCAAGAAAATTTATTCAGTGTGTAAAAAACAAAAAAAACAAAAAACAAAATAGAGAGAGTATCCCGTGTCGATTTGCTCAACTTGTATATTCTATTATGGAGACTGTGTAAATATAGCTGAGTGTTAGAGGTGTCACAAGTAAAGCTAAGTAGTTGAGCAACGGCTATAATGTCGGGTGGACAAAATTAATTCAAACCTGTTTTTATTAACTTCGTGCGAGCTTGATCCTGACAACTTTGTAATTGCTTCATAGTTTGTTTACTTCTGTGAATGCTGGACGAAGTTAGAATATCTATATGGAGAGAGACTATATATATATATATATATATACTGTATATCCCTCCGTTTACGCAACTTGGACAGTCTATTCTGGAACCTGACTAAATATAGCGGAGTGTTGGAAGTGTCACTGTTTACGGTGTGTGTGTTATTGTATTATTATTTTGATCGCCAAGTTTCGGTCGCTCACTCTCAGAATTTCTTCGTTTACAATGTACATCACACCTAATCTAGCTTTATCTAACCTTATACTTCTTTTATTCTCTTGCCTATTTCCACCTGGCCTGATCTAACCCATCCCTTCTGTTTATCCTCTTATCCTATTCTAACCCAACTTTCCTAACCTAACCAACCTCTACTTTACTCTAAAGGGATCCAGGGCGACTATTTGTGTGTCTCCTCAGTTTACACAACTTAAGGGAGACCACCTCGCTTTTTTTTTTATCTTTCTCTCCCTCTCTCTTTGGTTTTTATCCATTCGGCACCGTTCAGCCTACTGTTTTAAGACGTTGACCCCCATCCAGGTGTCAATATTTTCCTGGCGAGCGGTAGCGAGCCAGCATATACATATTTTTGTTTTGACATCAAGCTAAATTTGTACATTTTTCGATAGACAAATTTCTCCGGCAAAGCCGGATTTCTCCATACAATGCTGGCTCGCAATCGCTCGCCAGGAAGAAATCGACACCTGGATGGGGATAAACGTCTTAAAACAGTTGGCTGAAAGCGGCCGAAAGGATACAAGCCAGGGAAAGAGAGAAAAGGAGAGAAAGATAAAAACAAAAAAACGGTGACCCCCTCCCCCCTTACGAGCGGGCCCCAGTAACTTCTACTACCCGCCAAGCGGGTGGTTTTTACCCTAAACGACCTTGTTTCCGTGCTCTTTTTCATGCATAAACAAGAGCCAGAGCGTAATACAATTATGTATCCCTGAAAGGGCGATAATTGATCTTTCCAATAACACCAGAACCATCCTTCTACGACCACGCGTTCTCTTGCAACGATCGTGCAAGACGAAGGAAAAATCCCTAAAATATGGTAATTTCCTTATATAATTCCCTGTGTAGCGAGGTAGTGAGTGTGGATGTGTGTGGAGGGGACGGCAGTTGCCGCGCGGGACCCATGCCGAACGGTCAGAACCCGACATACGCTCCTCCCACCGCTCGTCTCTCTCCAGAGCCAACTATTGCTCAAAATTGCACACCGCCTGAAGTCGGTCCCCACCACATAGTCCTTTCTTCTCTAGACCGACTTAAGTCCGGTCCCGCCAGACAAGGGTTAAGGTTCTATAATATCCTGTAAATATAGTTAAGGGTCGGAGATATAACTACAAGCAATAATTAACATTAAACACCAATCGAGCACGGCAATAACCAAGGGAGGCCTCATAGGCATGTGCTAAGGAGTTGCTGGAACTCCTGTTTCATTTGTCTGGCTTCCCTCATTGTTTCTGTTTGTGTCTCACTTACACAGATTGTAATCCAGCTAGCTCTCACAAACACTTCTATTAATTTTACTACATTTAACAAGCACACCACACTTATTTCCTTGAATCTGGCTCTCCTTCAATTTATATTTTTTCCGGCTTTCTTATATATTGCAAGTTTGCTTTCATCGTTCACCAGGAAAAACTCGAGAGATTGGGCTTTTTTAGTGTGGAGGTGGTTTGGGTGGCGTTTTTTACGTTTGAAGGTGGTCTCTGGAGGCATTATATCTAATTAGAGGGCAACTAATAATACTTTGCTCAACAAATGCTGTATCAATCAAAACCCTCAATGATAATATTAGACAAAGTGCTATAATAATCCCTCCATATGTCGCTCCATATAGTGTTAAAAATAGGCTTCCCTGGTTAGCTGAAGATCAAATAAGGATTCTGGGTGGTCTGGATAGTCCGTGATAGTCACAAAGCTGTGGTCATGAATACACTCATAAAACAAATATTATGCCAACATACCAGAATTAAAATAATAAAACCATATATTGTATAGAAGA
>CM064487.1:138553981-138596481 GCA_032716605.1 Paralithodes platypus
TGGAAATGGCGAAGTGGCCCAAACTACAGCAGAAAAAAGTACATGCCCTAGCTCACCACTTTGCAAACAAGATGACTGTACCACACACTGATCATCAACCACCACACATCCCAAAAGTAACTCAAGAAAAGGTAGACTGTTTCAAAACTAGTAAGACTGAAGTTTATGGGCTGCTACATGGACTAGAATAATGGTTCCCAAACTTTTTCAGGTCGTTACCCACTTTTCATACATGATCCTTATCCATGGCCCCCCACCCATAACCCGTGACTACAATCATTGTCTACAGTCCTACACTCATTAGGTCCAAATATAAACCACTCTAACAATACATCTAATTTTATTCATGCCAAATGTTACTTTTTCTTTTGCTCAGTATTAACTAATGAAATTTGCATTTATCCTTTGTTGAATCACATATAATTATTAAAATTATACTAAACAAGTAACTTAATGTACATAAAAGAATGTCCATACCTAAAGAGTAATTTAAAATTGTTAAATTTCCAAAAGGCTGTTTTAGCAATATAAAAAACAATAAAATTCCTTCACTTGCATCCCCATTCCACTCAGTGTGAAGGGTGATGTTGCAGATTATCAACCAGCTTCTTGATTCTTGGTTTTGTTTCACTTAAAGCACACCGTAGGTCATGCTTCACCTCAAGTCTGTTCCGATATTTTGTCTTAATTTGGAGTAGTTGAGAGAATGCAGCCTTACAGGAATAAGTTGATGAAAATGGTAGGAGGTGGCGAAAAGCTAAGTCACATAAGTTTGGGTATGAAAACTGCCACTGATGACCAAAATATTGAGAGAGATTCAATATCAAACTTCATCTTTGCTCCAGAATCTTCCTGAAGTTGCCAACAGCTCAGTTTGACCATCATCATTGTCATCAGGTATGCATGTCACTGGAGCAGTGAAGGGGAACCTTACTAGCTGAGAGGTTTGGCTTTGGATATCTGGGAAGTACCTTTTTAAATTCCTCTTCCAAAGCCTCAAGATGTTGGGTAATCAAGTTCTGTGTAGCAGCATCACAATCCTCTGCGATTTCTGACACAGTTTCCAACATTGCCAAGTTTCCCAGTCCAACTTTGCGCCTCCAATTCTCCATCTTACGAATGAAAGCTTTGATTTTGTCCACAAAATCGATTATCAAGCTCCCTTTCCCTTGTAGTTCCAGGTTGAGTGTGTTCAATTGTTTAAATATGTCAACAAGGTAGGCTAGCCGTATTTCGAAACCATCTGTAGACCATGCTGACAGCAAATCTTGCTTGTTCTGTATCCTGAGAAAGAGGTTAATCTCTTCTCTGAGCTCAAAAACACGCTGAACTACATTTCCTTTGGATAGCCAGCGAACTGCTGTATGAAAAAGGAGGGTTTCATGAGCGGCATCCATAGCTTGGCAGAGTTTCTTAAAAAGGCGTGTGTTAAGAGCACTACCTTTTACAAAGTTAACGGTCTTTATAATGGTATTCAGAGTGTCCAGTAATTCTGAAGGTAGTGTTTTAGATGCAAGTGCTTGCTTGTGGATCATGCAGTGAAGAGATAGCATTTGGTGCTTTTTGCTTAACTCTTGTAACGAAACCTGACTGAGAACCCAACATGGCTGGAGCCCCATCTGTGCATATCCCACAGAGATTTCCCCAGTCAAGTCCTTCAGCTTCAAAGAATTCTGTAAGTTTCTGCATTATGTCTTCACCATTGGTAGGTTCAAGAGGTTCACAAAATAAGAATTCTTCCTTCAGATCCTCATCATGAACATACCTTACAAAAGCCATGAGTTGTGAGCAGGACTGGACGTCAGTGGACTCGTCGAGTTGAATACTGAATAATCCAGCTCCTTTAATTTCCTGTATCACCTGCTCTTTGATGTCATCAGATATTTGAGAGATTCGGCGTTGCACTGTATTATTTGAGAGAGAAATAGCATTCAGCTTGTCAGCACTTTTCTCACCTAAAACAAGCTTGACCATCATTTTGGCACATGGCAAAATTAACTCCTCCCCAATTGTGTGGGGTTTCTTTTTCTTTGCTATTTCAAGGGATACAAGAAATGATGCCTCTACTACTGCAGCATTTTGTTGATGAATGGAGCCACTGGCATCAAGACGTTGTCTCTTCATGTTTAATTCTTGTCGACTAAAGAAAGAACGATCTTTGCCAGCATATTGAGGATGCTTGGTTTCCAGGTGTAATTTAAGCTTACTGGGCCTTAGTGATTCAGGTGTGAGTATTTTGTGACAAATCACACACTGAGGCTTCACTTCACCTTTATCAGTAATGCTTGTAAATCCAAAATCCAGATAACTGTCAACATAATTGCATTTCTTGTTAGAAGCCATTACTTGCAGTCTGTACCTGTAATGCACAACGAAAAAACACTATTAACACCCAAGGTATTTAAAATCTCCCGCCCTTGCGAATTGTTCATGAAAAAATTGAGTATTGCAGAATGGAACAAAAAGTAGATCAGTATCTTGGAAAGTACTTCCCACATCCAAAATCAAACACTTGACAGCATAAAAAGCTGATGGTTGTGAGGTTTCCCTATATCACACAATTCTTTTGCTACACACATATACATGATTGAGCTACCATACCCATGTGTTGAATAAACACCGATAAGTAACATTACTGAGCTGTTTTGAAAAAAAAAAGTTAAATAGATTGTGAAAAAATGCATCAGATATTATTTCACTTCATGTTAATATACATCATGATGCAGAGCTTACTTACCATTAAAGTAGGCTCAAACTGATTATGTAGGGAGGCACACACAGTGATCGATGTTGCAATTGTGAATGTGTGGTTAACTATGAACTTTGAAGTATGACAAATTTTAACACCCTTGCTGATACTCATGATTCAAGACCAGGTTCTCATACAGTATCCATGGCTTAGGAATCCTTAGAATTATGTTGAGTGAATATTGCCTACTACCCTAATACATCTCCATGTTTTGTTTGATGTCAAGAACAGAGAATCAGATATAAAAAGATATTTACACAGAATACATTTTGGGACATATTACTCATGTGTCTGGCAGCGAGGCATTGCACTAAACTTGTACTGAACCTGTGAGTTCACTCCACTGGCTGGCTACCAACTCAAACCCTATGGTTTCATCTGTACATAACCTCAGCTTATGGCCCCCTACATTTTGTTATATGGCCCCCAGTTTGGGAACCACTGGTACTAGATGAAAAAACAGCTGTGGGACCCGACGGTATAAGTCCACGACTACTCCATAAATGTGCAAAACAACTTGCACAGCCTCTTACTTTGTTTTTTAATAACTGCCTGAGAACAAGTATATGGCCAAATAAATGGAAGACAAGTAACATTGTGCCAATACATAAGAAGGACAGTAGGGCAGAAGTCACTAACTATCGCCCAGTATCTCTTTTATCTGCTCTTAGTAAAATTTTTGAGAAGGTAATAGCAACACGTATCACAGAACACTTTCTAAAGAACCATATACTCAACAACAGACAGTTTGGTTTCCGTAAAGGTCACTCGGCTGCAGATCTCCTACTCCTAATGACCTCTGACTGGACTTCTGCTCTTGACAAAGGCCAACGTACCTGTATTCTCACTTTGGATATTGAAGGTGCCTTCGACAGAGTCTGGCACAGAGGGCTTTTGACAAAATTGAGATCAGTTGGGATTGAAGGGCACACATACAAACTATTAGAAAACTATCTCAGTGATAGACAGCTGAGAGTAGTACTAGAAGGAAAGGAGTCTTCTCCTTTCAAGCGTTCTCGGACCGTTGCTATGGAACATTTTCATAAACGACTTACTCCACCTTATCCCGGAAGCCAGAGCCTTTGCCGATGATGGGACAGTTTCAATAAGCTACGACCAAGCACAGGAGAAGGCAGCAATAAAGTTACTCCATGCCAGACTCAAGATCATAACGGAATGGGGGAAAAGGTGGCAAGTCAAGTTTGCTGCTCAAAAAACCCAGTTCATGGTAGCAACAAGATCAAATACTAATGTAAAAATTAACTTCAATGGTAAACTAATAAACTCACAAGAAGAAATTAACATCCTAGGCATGACTTTTGACAGAAAGCTAACTTTCAAAAAGCACATCGAAAATGTTGCTCGAGCTGCTTCTAGGAAACTAGCTGCATTAAGAAGAGTTTCCTGGCTTTTGGACAGAGAGGGAAGGGAAGTGCTGTACAAGGCACAAATTAGATCTTCAATGGAATACTCTTCACTCTCATGGGGTGGTGCAGCCAAGAAACACCTTAGCCTTCTCGACAAAATTCAAGCCCGCGCCAGACGCATAATTGATGACAACCAAACACCAATTCGAAATTTCATTGATAGCCTTCAGCACAGAAGAGATGTGGCAGGACTGTGCACACTATTTAAGATACAAAAACAATATATTCCACACTTACAGCCAATGAGACAACAACCGCGAAATCCTCTGCGTACCACAAGAAGAGTGGAACAAGCACCATCTGCACTTGAGGAGCCTCGCTGCCATACCTCTCATTACCAACGGCAGTTTTCGAGCAGATACTCCATATTGTGGAATAGATGACTAAGATTTGGTTTAAACCCACATGAGTACACACTGCAGGGATTCAAAAGTAGTGTCAATTCTTGGCTTAAGGTCATAGACAATGGGTAATTAAAAAAAAGAAAACAAAAATACATATATATATACCGGTATATATATATATATATGTATTATATACGGTATATAAATATGTATATATATGTATATGTGTGTATATAATAATAATAATAATAATAATAATAATAATAATAATAAAACGAAATAGTAAAAAACTAAAAAAAAATACATATAATAAAACAAAAATATATATATATAAAAAACAAAATAAATAATGTTCTAAAACTATTCTTAAACTTGGTTAAGCTTTGAAATAGGAGATATGGATACATCATTCTCCTTTAGCTTAAAAAAACAATATTTATATTAGCTTCTGCCCAAGAAGCTGAGTATAAGTTACCAAGAAAATTCATTCAGTGTAAAAAAAAAAAAAAAAAAAAAAAAAAAAGAGAGAGAGTATCCCGTGTCGATTTGCTCAACTTGTATATTCTATTATGGAGACTGTGTAAATATAGCTGAGTGTTAGAGGTGTCACAAGTAAAGCTAAGTAGTTGAGCAACGGCTATAATGTCGGGTGGACAAAATTAATTCAAACCTGTTTTTATTAACTTCGTGCGAGCTTGATCCTGACAACTTTGTAATTGCTTCATAGTTTGTTTACTTCTGTGAATGCTGGACGAAGTTAGAATATCTATATGGAGAGAGACTATATATATATATATATACTGTATATCCCTCCGTTTACGCAACTTGGACAGTCTATTCTGGAACCTGACTAAATATAGCGGAGTGTTGGAAGTGTCACTGTTTACGGTGTGTGTGTTATTGTATTATTATTTTGATCGCCAAGTTTCGGTCGCTCACTCTCAGAATTTCTTCGTTTACAATGTACATCACACCTAATCTAGCTTTATCTAACCTTATACTTCTTTTATTCTCTTGCCTATTTCCACCTGGCCTGATCTAACCCATCCCTTCTGTTTATCCTCTTATCCTATTCTAACCCAACTTTCCTAACCTAACCAACCTCTACTTTACTCTAAAGGGATCCAGGGCGACTATTTGTGTGTCTCCTCAGTTTACACAACTTAAGGGAGACCACCTCGCTTTTTTTTTTTATCTTTCTCTCCCTCTCTCTTTGGTTTTTATCCATTCGGCACCGTTCAGCCTACTGTTTTAAGACGTTGACCCCCATCCAGGTGTCAATATTTTCCTGGCGAGCGGTAGCGAGCCAGCATATACATATTTTTGTTTTGACATCAAGCTAAATTTGTACATTTTTCGATAGACAAATTTCTCCGGCAAAGCCGGATTTCTCCATACAATGCTGGCTCGCAATCGCTCGCCAGGAAGAAATCGACACCTGGATGGGGATAAACGTCTTAAAACAGTTGGCTGAAAGCGGCCGAAAGGATACAAGCCAGGGAAAGAGAGAAAAGGAGAGAAAGATAAAAACAAAAAAACGGTGACCCCCTCCCCCCTTACGAGCGGGCCCGTCAGTAACTTCTACTACCCGCCAAGCGGGTGGTTTTTACCCTAAACGACCTTGTTTCCGTGCTCTTTTTCATGCATAAACAAGAGCCAGAGCGTAATACAATTATGTATCCCTGAAAGGGCGATAATTGATCTTTCCAATAACACCAGAACCATCCTTCTACGACCACGCGTTCTCTTGCAACGATCGTGCAAGACGAAGGAAAAATCCCTAAAATATGGTAATTTCCTTATATAATTCCCTGTGTAGCGAGGTAGTGAGTGTGGATGTGTGTGGAGGGGACGGCAGTTGCCGCGCGGGACCCATGCCGAACGGTCAGAACCCGACCTACGCTCCTCCCACCGCTCGTCTCTCTCTCAGAGCCAACTATTGCTCAAAATTGCACACCGCCTGAAGTCGGTCCCCACCACATAGTCCTTTCTTCTCTAGACCGACTTAAGTCCGGTCCCGCCAGACAAGGGTTAAGGTTCTATAATATCCTGTAAATATAGTTAAGGGTCGGAGATATAACTACAAGCAATAATTAACATTAAACACCAATCGAGCACGGCAATAACCAAGGGAGGCCTCATAGGCATGTGCTAAGGAGTTGCTGGAACTCCTGTTTCATTTGTCTGGCTTCCCTCATTGTTTCTGTTTGTGTCTCACTTACACAGATTGTAATCCAGCTAGCTCTCACAAACACTTCTATTAATTTTACTACATTTAACAAGCACACCACACTTATTTCCTTGAATCTGGCTCTCCTTCAATTTATATTTTTTCCGGCTTTCTTATATATTGCAAGTTTGCTTTCATCGTTCACCAGGAAAAACTCGAGAGATTGGGCTTTTTTAGTGTGGAGGTGGTTTGGGTGGCGTTTTTACGTTTGAAGGTGGTCTCTGGAGGCATTATATCTAATTAGAGGGCAAACTAATAATACTTTGCTCAACAAATGCTGTATCAATCAAAACCCTCAATGATAATATTAGACAAAGTGCTATAATAATCCCTCCATATGTCGCTCCATATAGTGTTAAAAATAGGCTTCCCTGGTTAGCTGTAAGATCAAATAAGGATTCTGGGTGGTCTGGATAGTCCGTGATAGTCACAAAGCTGTGGTCATGAATACACTCATAAAACAAATATTATGCCAACATACCAGAATTAAAATAATAAAACCATATATTGTATAGAAGAATGGTGCAGCTGTTGCAACACTCAGTTAAATATTGGGGTATATCAAATATAACATTGCGCTAAGGAAATACAGTAGTTAGTAGTGAATATAATAATAGAAAACGGTTACTTTCCATTTGACTGGTGTGATGAAGAGGTAGACAATTATATAGTGTTCTTGACGAGTGAATATATATTTGTGTGTCGCTAAACACACACACACACACACACACACACACACACACACACACACACACACACACACACACACACACACACACATCTTCAACAACAACGTTCCATATAGCGTTTGGGCTTGTATTAAATACTAGGAGGGGTACCCGGCGTTGCCCGGGTTTAAATTCTACTACCATAATCATCATCATCAATCACTACTACCACAATCATCACAATACTACTACTACCATAATCACCGGCCTCGACCTCCCTGTGCCTCATTAAACGGCGACCTCAATTTCGGCCGCTAAATGACCTCCGATTTTGGATCTGACCTCATCCGTACCCCCATTTTGGGGAGCTGCGAACAACTTTCGTTCCATACACCTTTTCGATCGGAGGCCTCCTTCTGCCCCAAACGGCCATTTTTTTCGCATTTTTTTCACTCCCGTATACTACATAAGTTCTGCCGAAAATTGTATTAAACAAAAGTGTCTCTGATTTCCACTAAACTCGCCTAAAACCATCTCCAAAGCCTGGGCTTTCCAACGGTGCCCCACACTCCCACCTGGCACCAAAACTGTGGGAGGAGTTTAGTAACAAAGGTCGGGTAACTGA
Organism: Paralithodes platypus; assembly: GCA_032716605.1. Classification (NCBI taxonomy): domain Eukaryota; kingdom Metazoa; phylum Arthropoda; class Malacostraca; order Decapoda; family Lithodidae; genus Paralithodes; species Paralithodes platypus. Next base: position 138,562,025 of record CM064487.1, read on the forward strand.
CAAACAGACAAACATTTACCTTTATTTATTAAGATTATTGAAGGGTGAACCAAGCAGAATAGAAGCAACAACGTATGGCCAATTTTTTTTTCTCTCTCTCTCTCTCTCTCTCTCTCTCTCTCTCTTTTTTCTTTCTCTCTCTCTTTTTCTTTATCTCTCTCTCTCTCTGTTCTTTCTCTCTCTCTCTCTCTCTCTCTTGGTTAAGCGAAAGAAAACAAAGAGTAATTATTAATGGAGTGGAATCAGAATGGACTCCGGTGACTAGTGGAGTCCCACAGGGTTCAGTTCTGGGCCCATTATTATTCATAATATATATTAATGATTTAGACAACGGCATTAATAACATAATTTCCAAATTCGCCGATGACACTAAAATAGGAAATGCAATAATATCAGAAAGCGATAGAAGTAGCCTGCAATCAGATTTAAACAAGATATCAGAGTGGTCAGAAAATTGGCAGATGCCCTTTAACGTAAACAAATGCCTGATACTACAAATAGGCTCCCGAAACAACAAATACGAATACCATATGAATGGAGAAAAGATAAAGAGCGTATCACAGATAAAAGACCTAGGAGTGCTTATCAATGAAAATCTAAAATCTACAAGCCAATGCACCGCAGCATCTAACAAAGCAAATAGAGCGCTAGGTTTCATTAAAAGAAATTTTCATTGTCATAGTAAAGACATAGTTGTACCACTATATAAAAGTATTGTGAGGCCACATCTGGAGTATGCTGTGCAGTTTTGGTCTCCCTACTTAAAAAAAGACATAGAGAAACTAGAATCCGTTCAGCGTAGAGCAACAAAGTTAATCCCTTCCCTTAGAAATAAGCCATACAATGAGAGATTAAGAGAACTCGACCTGTTTCGCTTAAGAAACGGAGAATAAGGGGACAGCTGATAGTGTTTTAAGATACTAAAAGGCTTTAGTAACGTAAATTCTAATAATCTATTTAAGATAGCCAAAGAAGGTTCCACAAGAGGAAACAAATTAAAACTAACAGGCAGGAAAGCGAACCTAGACATAACTAAAAATTTCTTCACCCACAGTATTATTAATGAGTGGAATAAGCTCCCTAATGAAGTTATTGACAGTGACTCGATATACACATTTAAAAAAAGGTTAGACACATATCACAGAAAAGTTGGTCTGCAGTAGAAGCTGATCACTGATAAGAGAACCTGGCGGAAATGAAAACGTTTTCAGTTGGAAAAGGGAAAAAAAAAATAATAAAAAAAAGTGAAGGTGTGCATGCCTTTTCCTTTCCATTTCTAACTATACTATAAATTCCTTCAGGCGATTTCCAAGCCCTGCAAGGTTATTCACTTCTAACTATTTTCATGTACGGCATATTGCCGGAGGGAGCGGAGGGTGGGGAGAGAGCCTTCATCTTTGCTATCCTTTCCTTCCACTTTCTCTTAGTGTTGCTATCTCTATTAGGATTAAGTCCTGGTCACCTCGTAGGGATCGTAAGATCTGTGTGGCCAGTGTATCTATGTAAATCTATGTAAATCTCTCTCTCTTTTCTTTCTCTCTCTCACTCTCTCTCTCCTATAAATAGTAAGTATAAATGTCTTCAGGCGATTTCCAAGCCCTGTAAGGTTATTCACTTCTAACTTTTCATGTACGGCAAAATTGGCGGAGGGTGGGGAGAGCCTTCATCTTTGCTATCCTTTCCTTTCACTTTTTCTTAGGGTAGATATCTCTACTAGGATTAAGTCCTGGCCACCTCGCAGGGATCGTAGGCTCTGTGTGGCCAGTGTACCTATGTAATTATCTCTCACACAAAGGTAACTAGCTTTATTAATATTTAATACTCTACGGTACCTACAGCAATTAAAGTTTTAAGAATATGGAGTTACCGTGGTGAACTATTTTGATAATTATTAAAACTTATTGATATGACGCTGTCTCAGTGATAATATACAGTAGTTGTTTCATATTTGTCTAGTAATTATTGAGGATTCAGTTTCTATAAGTATAACCGAGTATAATATGGTGCAGAGATTTAGCAGCGTTATATTTGTTCTAATACTTATAAAAAATCAGTTGCTAACGGATTCAAATTACCGCCAGATGTAATAAAACCGACTAAAATACCGGAAGTAATGTCGACTAATTCCACTGAGAAATTCTAAAATAGTTATTTGTTAGCGCTTTCAACACAAATTCGAGTTTTCCAGATTATACTATTGCTATGGTATCATTTTCATTTTTATTATGCTTCTATACCTTTGCATCGGCTATGCTGTGCTATCCTTATCTTCCACTATTATTTATTTGGGGTTCTGCTATCTCAGAGTCCTGACCATCTTGCTTGGGTCGTATGGTCTGTGTGATCAATGTATCGATGTATATGTAAATATAATATTCGCTGAATGACTGTTTCCAAATGGTAGTAATAATAGCTCGATTACTCTAGTCGTTTGTGAGTTACAGGGGTTAGTGGTGGAGTTTTGGCCTAACTATAATGAATATACTATAATATTTCCGCCAAGTTTGAATAAATCGGGTATAGCCTACACTATAACGGTGATAAGGTATAAATCGGATATAGCCTACACTATAACGGTGATAAGGTATACACGTTGATCTCCTATACATTTTGTGATTCCCAAGCTGTAATGTACCTCACCGGAAACCGTGTTGATTGTGTTAATTGGGAACCTTTTGAGTCCAGGGCGCCAAACGAAAGTCGAGACCGTTATTGTTAGTCTTTATTGTTGTACATGTAGATATACAATTATGGTTTATAATTCAAATTATTTCAATGGAGGTGGTCAAATGGCCAAAAACAATGCTAGGTCGTGTTCATTTTCGTGTATCCCTTCTCATATTCACTCAAGTCATCAAACAAAATTGCTCGGATTTGCCACCCTGCTTTTGACTGGTTGATGGTGTCCAGCTCTCCCAGATCCCCGCCCGAGGTTAGTTGGGGCAGTAGGATCCAAGTGTGAGGTGCTTGGTCTTCCCAGTGCAGCGATTTTGGGGCGGTAGGATCCAAGTGTGAGGTGCTTGGTCTTCCCAGTGCAGCGATTTTGGGGCGGTAGGATCCAAGTGTGAGGTGCTTGGTCTTCCCAGTGCAGCGATTGTGGGGCGGTAGGATCCAAGTGTGAGGTGCTTGGTCTTCCCAGTGCAGCGATTGTGGGGCGGTAGGATCCAAGTGTGAGGTGCTTGGTCTTCCCAGTGCAGCGATTATATCTTGCAAACCGTTAGTGACCCTTTTATTTGTCGTGTGCGGAGAATATTAGTTGAGCAATGTCAATAATTAGTCGGGGTTCTCTTTTGTGTTTGTTTATATAAGTATGCGAAAATGTGTCCTCCTGTTGCAGCCAATGTGTTAATATTTCCAGACAGATTAAGAGGGGTCACCTGTTTTTTTTCTCTTTCTCTCCTTTTCTCTCTCTCTGGCTTGTATCAATTCAGCCCCATTCAGCCAACTGTGTTAAGACGTTTATCCCCATCCAGGTGTCGATTTCTTCCTGGCGAGCGATAGCGAGCCAGCATTGTATGGAGAAATCCGGCTTCGCCAGATACTTTTTTCTACCGAAAAATGTACAAATTTAGCTTGCTGTAAACAAAAAACATACAATGTATAATTATATACTGGCTCGCTACCGCTCGCCAAGAAATTATTGACACCTGGATGGGGGTAAACGTCTTGAAACAGTAGGCTGAATGGGGCCGAATGTATACAAGCCAAAGAGAGAGGGAGAGGGGAAAAAAAAAAACCGAGGTGGGCTCCCTTAAGAGTACAAAGGAGAACAAAGGAGTACAAAGGAAATCAAGCAACAACAGGTATATTGACCCTTCTAGGCTGCTTGTCCTCCAAAACACTGAGGATCAAGTGTCCAAACAGTGGTTTAGAGTGGGTAAGGGAACATTGGAAAGGGAACTACTGCCCTAGAACTAATGTCCGTGGCAGGATTAGGAAGTTAGTAGGGGACAGATGGGTTAGTAACTGAGGGGGGGATAAAATAAAGTTATTAATTTACAAACGCAGTCAGTCGCGGGTTTGATGCGAGATATTTGTCTAAGCGGAGTTTAAATGAATCAATGGTGCTGCAGTCTATAACGTCTCGGGGAAGCCCATTCCACAAGTTGACAACTCGATTGAAGAAGAAATTCTTAGATTCGTGTGAGTTAAAAGATTTACCAATAATTTTGCAACCGTTTCCCCGCGTGTAATTAGATTGGTCGATAGTGAAGTACTTACTACAGTTCATATTGTCGATGCCTTTTATGATTTTGAACACTTGAATTAAGTCACCTCTTAATCTGCGCTGGGTTAAAGGAAATAGATTTAATTCTCTAAGACGCTCTTCGTATGGTTTGTTCTTTAGGCTAGGTATAATTTTGGTAAATCTACATTGAACTCATTCTAGCTTGTTTATATCTTTTTTGGTAATAAGGGCACCAGGATTGAACGCAGTATTCCAGAAGAGGGCGGACTAAGGAATTGTAAAGGGTTAGGATAACTTCTTTGGATTTATGCTCAAATGACCTGCCTATAAAGCCAATTATTTTGTTTGCCTTCTTAACAACTTCTGAACATTGTTGACTCGGTTTTAGGTTACTCGATATTGTTACTCCCAGATCGGTTTCTTTGTTTACATTCTTAAGCGGAGTGCCATTCATCAAATAGTTTACTTTCTCATTTAGGTATCCGATATGTAGTACTTTACATTTATCCGCATTGAAACTCATTTGCCAAATTTGGGCCCAACATGACAATTTATCTAGATTGTGTTGCATATCGTCAACTTGTTCTTTTGAGAGTACGCTATTTGCAATTTTTGTATCGTCAGCAAATTTTGAGATTGTACAGGTGAGACCCTCATCTATGTCGTTGATGTAAATTAGAAAGAGAATTGGTCCTAGTACCGATCCCTGGGGTACCCCGCTACTTACATTGGTCCATTTAGATGCCTTACCGTTTATGACTACTCCTTGCTTTCTGTCGCTGAGCCAATTTTCTATCCATTTCAACACACCGTCTTGTATTCCATGCGCTTTTAGTTTTAGCAGTAAACGTTTGTGGGGAACTTTGTCAAAGGCCTTTTGAAAATCAAGGTATATAATATCTACAGCTTTACTCTCATCGTAGAGGTTGAGGATATCGTGGAAGAAGTCCAAGAGGTTTGTTAAACAGGAACGTTTTTTACAAAGCCGTGTTGAGTATCTTTAAGTACGGTAAGTTATTTGCCTCTAAGATTTACGAGTGTGTCTCTTATGACCGTTTCTAGCATTTTACATACAATTGAGGTTAAGCTAATTGGACGATAGTTACTGGGTAGGGATTTGCTGCCTTTTTTGAATATCGGTGTTACGTTGGCTAGCTTCCACTGATCAGGCATAGTCCCAGACTGCAAGGATTCATTGAATAGCAATGTCAGTGGTTTGGAGAGCTCATCCTTAGCTTCCTTTAGAACTCTAGGTGATATTTTATCAGGTCCAGGCGTTTTATTTACCTTGAGTTTATCTAAACAATTCAATACTTCTCTCTCTGTAACGGTGATATTACTTAGAACATCTGAATTATCAATCTGAATCGGCGATGGTGTAGGGATATCACTGAGGTCTTCGGTTGTAAAAACTGATGCAAAGAAGTTATTGAGGGCATTACTCATTTGTACTTCGTCTTTGGTGTATTCTCCATTTTCATCGACTAACGGTCCAACAGTTGAAGTAACTACTTTTTTCTTTCTGATATAACTATAGAATTCTTTCGGGTTTGTTTTACTTTGATTCGCAACATGTAACTCCAGGGTCTTTTCACTTTGCTTAATTAACTTTTTGGCTTTGCGTCGTAGCTCTACAAATTTCACCCGTTCTTCGTCATTTTGTGAGGATTTTAATCTATCATTAGCAAATTTTTTAGCAAGCAGACAGTCTGAAATATCTTTATTCCACCATTTGGGCTTATCATTATGGCCTGGAGCCGTATTTTCGATGGTATGCAGTCTTGCACTGCCTTAAGGTAAGTGGTTGTGAAACACTCCCAAGATGTATTATGTCGTTATTGTTAGTCAGAAAGCTCCAGTCAGTTTCTTTAAGCTTTGATTTAAGTTTATGAAAATTTGCTTTCTTGAAATTAGGGACTTTCTCAATGCTGCTATTTGATTTGTTACTAGTAAACTTTAAAGTGAAAGTTATCGTACGATGGTCGCTGTTACTGAATTCATCACTAACATTCAAATTCTCTATTAATTCTTCTTTTGTTGCGAGTACAAGGTCAAGCACATTATTACCACGGGTCGGAGATTGTACAAATTGAAAAAGTGAACTCTCTTGCAAGTTAGCATAGAGGTCGTGTCCAGAGTGTGAAGTAAGAATATCGCCCCATTTAGTCACGGGTAAGTTGAAATCGCCAAGAATTACGGTATCTTGTATTTTAGTTATTTCTGCAATTTGTTCATAAATTTCACTGTCAGTTTGCACTGATTGAGCTGGGGGTCTGTATAATAAAGCTAGTGTTATTTTACTTCCTCGTTTATTATTTAATAGTACATAAGATATGTCTATATTCGCAATTTGAGGTTTTGACATTAAGATGGGATTAAGACTTTCCTTTATAAAAAACAGAACTCCTCCTCCATTTCTATTGATCCGACTTTTCTCAAACATTGTATAACCAGGAAGCGTGTATTCGGCTAAAAAGTCTCAGTCTTCCGTATTTAACCAAGATTCTGTAATGCCGATTATATCATAATGTTCTGTAAACACGATTTCCTCTAGATCTGAAAATTTATTGCGTATGCTACGAGCATTTACATAAAACACCTTAAGAGTATTAGAGTTGGATGTTACTGATTGTGCATTGTCTGAATTTTCAGTTCGTATTTGACTTACACTACCCTGTCTGGGGTCTGGTTGACCCCGTTTTTTGAACGGAAATCCTTGACTGCATCGTTCAGCAGACGACCAAGACGTGCAGCTCCTATTTCATTGAGATGTACACCATCTCCTGAAAACAAAGATTTATCATAGTAAAAATGATCCCACGTGTCGACGAAGCCGATGTCCTCCTCCCTGCAGAGTTTGGCTAGTCGGCGATTTGTACTGGTAGCTATGTTGTAGAATCGATTTTCTACATCAATACGGGGAACAATTCCTGAAATTAAGATTCTATTAGATTTTTCCTTGAAGGACCTGATCAGCTGCCGGTACTTGCAAAGTAGTTCCTCTGACCGCGTCCGTTGGACATCGTTAGATCCAACGTGGATGACGTACGTAGTACTTGCGGGGGCGAGCCTGGAAACCTCTTCCACAGCCGCAACAATGTCGTCCACGCTGCCACCTGGGATACAGAATCGCTTTCTGGTCCTGGGTGCCCTGGCGCAGAACTCGGTTAGTTGGCCACGGACCATGGAGTCGCCCACAAGCCGAACTTCTTCCGTTTCCTCTTCCTCGTCAATAGCCAAAATTTTGAAGCCGTTTTGGCATGTTGTCGGGATGACCTTCCTGGTACTGGTACTGGGATGCACATTGTTTCTCACTAACTGAAAGTTGTCCTGGGGGGGAGTGAGAGTAGAGTCATTATTATTATCTTCAACATCTAAGGTAGCTGCTGGTGTGGGTACCGGTACCGGTACTGTATGCACTGGAATGGCGGTTGACATCGTAGTAGTTTCTTGGGCCGAGGGCACTCCTACGTTGAGTGTGGCAAATTCTTGAAGGGATTCAAGCTTCGTAGTCAGGGCATCGATCTTGCGGTGAGCTGCATTCAATTCATCCGCAATCTTCTCTCGGAGCTGGCAAAATCTACAAATTTGGACATCAGTATCAACAAACATGGTAGGGCCAAATTTACCGGAACAACTCGTGCAGGTTCGTTGCGGCGCCATGACGATATAATCACAATATACCTGAAAATCACACAAATTTATGTTAGCAAAATGGTACAATTAAAGCCTGAAAATCACAAAAAATGTATGTTGGCAATGTGATACAATTAATTCCTGAAAATCACACAAGATTGTGTTAGCAATATGATAAAATTAATATGCCTGTAAATCACAAAAAATATGTTAGCAATAGAACACAATTTATGCCTGAAAATAAAACAAAAATTGATGTTAGCATGACTCTTTGCCTTCCAGTGTCGTGTGTCAACCCTTTCAGTATTCAAGGACGAATATTCACTTTATTCTGGCTAACATTAGACGATTGTATTTAGTTTTGGAAGGCCCTCTATGAATCAAAGGGGTAAAACCAAAGTCCAAACTCTTAAAGGGGGTCACCTGCTTTTTTTTTTATTTGTTTTTCCTTTTCTCTCTTTTTCTGGCTTGTATCCATTCGTCCCCATTCAGCCAACTGTTTTTAGACGTTTATCCCCATCCAGGTGTCGTTCTTCCTGGCGAGCGATAGCGAACCAGCATTGTATGGAGAAATCCGGCTTCGCCGGGGAGACATTTTGCTATCGAAAAATGTACAAATTTAGCTTGCTGTCCAAACAAAACTGTATACAGTATATGCTGGTTCACTACCGCACATCACGAAAATATTGACACCTGGATGGGGGTAAACGTCTTAAATCAGTGGGCTGAATGGGGCCGAATGGATACAAGCCAAAGAGAGAGGGAGAGGAAGAGAAAAAAAAAAGCGAGGTGGGCTCCCTTAACCACTATAAATACACCCACTGATCTTATTTACCATTTTCATACCCTCGATATTTTATAGTGTATCTCAACCCTCTTACGCATACAATTCCTTCGCTGAAAAATATTGTATATACCTATTTAATATATTCTTGTTTAATTACCCTTTTCATACATATACTGTATATATATATTTGTTATTGTATATATATATTTGTTATTGTATATATTTTGGTGTTCTGATTCCTATACTATGAGACTTGTAGCCTACACACTGAGACATATGGGTATGAAAAGGGTATATAAAGTGTCCATAACCTATTCAATACCGGTGACCACATTTGTATTTTATTTTGGTAACTATTTGACGATTTTGGTCAGCTTAGGATGGATGTATACCTATTAAAAGACTACATCTTTCCTAAGCTTCACAAAATTGTCTAAATGCAGCTGAAATCCAATAAAAGAGCCGTCATCGGTACTAAAAGGGTTAATAATATACCATTTACAGGTATAGTGATAGTAATAAGCCCATCTTATGCAAAGCTATGTAGTTAGGTATATTAATTAAGACTACCTCTTTATTATAAGGATATATTATATGGTAAATAACAGCAAAATGCCCAATTACATTGTATACCTTTATTATACCTGACGGTGTAGAATACGGTTCATCGTGAGCTATTTATTATACCGTATCTAATCGTTTCCCCTATCCCTTCAGAATGTGGGGGCACATTTTGTAATAGTATTCTGACTAGCATTAAAGCTTTGTAGCGAGGAAGTAGTTCTAGCAATCGAAGGGGTAGAGTCCATTTCAATCAACTATCTGCCTCCCACGATTCCTTCCTAAAATATATAAAATAATCTAATACTAACCAATACAAGAGAGAGAACTGCATCTTCATACTGAAAGGTTAACTACGTGTGGCCTTCCTGAGCTGAATTTAATCGTTTAGAATTAGCAAGTAAACCAGTCTTTATAAGTTTACGAAAGGAATTTCTCAAGGTAGACTTTTACTCCTTTACTGGGAGACGGAGTCTCAAAGTTTATCTGATTTAGCAGCAATTGAATAATACATTTTTTTCAAGCTGAATGTAATAGTTCAGTCTTATTAATTCAATAAACGGATTATATGTCATTACAAAGATATGTCATAGTTGAGGCTCATAAAGACGCTAGTGTTATCATCTGTGTGATTATAAGATCATCCACAGATAAGATAAGCAGCCCCGTTTTCATTGGCCCTAGTTGATAAGAGCCTAAACTCTACCAGGTCTTGTTTACAGTTCCCAGTTGATGTGTGTGTGGAGGGAGTTCTGTTTATAACTCAATGCACAAGGAAATACAGACCATATACTGTGCCCTAATATGATGTGTTGTGTTGAAACTGTGCATAGCAAACTTACATGTACTTGCAGAACACAGAGACAAGCTACAGTTCCCAAATTCGTTATGTGAGGACGGTGTGATGTGTTGAAGCTGAGCAAACATACAGTACGTTCACTGGAAGTAAAGACAAACCATATATTTGTACGTTTTGTGGTAGCTCCAACTCCAATAGCTGTGCCTGGGGTATTCTCGGGTTTAGAAAGTATATTGTGAACTCTTGGATATTATAATTACTGTTTGATCGTAGGCACTGATACATAGTAAACAATCATTAGTACAGCTATCAACTCAAACTATTATTGGACTCTTGAACTTTAGTGTTGTTAGACTTGGAACTGAACCTTTGAGCGCACGTATGTTGAGTTGTGAAGTGTTGTGTGTTTGAAGGGTGTGTTGAAACTAAATCAATATCTTTATCTTCAAGTATTGTTAAGTTGTGTTATCCAACTTGTGAGCTTTATGATGTCAGGTTGTCAAGTGGTGTGTGATACTAAACTATAAAAATCGGTTTACATCAATCTGTTCTCTACAACCCCTGTACATAATGCTGCTCCCAGTGATCATAGCTGCAATACAGTAATTATTGATAAGAGGTGGAGACTTGAGAGAACTTGTATCTGCCAGATCCCAGACTTGAAAACATTAGGAATTTAAGTGCAAGTGTACTGAGGTAGTGTTTTAACGTTTGAGAGTGAAAATATATAGCGAGGACTCTCTTATTCATTTATCCTAATCATTTTAGAAACCTTTCTCGCTCTACACAACTGGTGCTACTGTATGTGGTAGTATTATAATAGGTAATTATTCCTGGTAAGCCAACCCTAGTACCGGTACTACAAATATGAATATAGAACCAAATGAAGCTGAGAACCCCCAGGTGAGTCATGATAGCCTTAATATGGATGTCAACAAAAGATATGACATAAAACATGACAAAATGCAAAGCTTTGCTGATCCAAAAAGCAGTAAGCTAATAAAAGCTGTGCGAAAAAAAAGATTGGCCCCTAAAATCCCTGTTAACACTGAGTCAAGTTATAATATCCCAAATATCAACGACAGGCCCAACAATGAAAGGCCAAACTTGCACGATGTAAGCAGTGGTATGCCAATCAACACTCTGCAGAATAAGAGATGGACTGATATCAGGGATCTCTGTAATGAAAGGCAAAGCTTTGACAATATAAAAAGCAGCATGCTAATCAAGACAATGGAAAGGACGAGAGGGACTGATATCGACAAACCGAGCAATGAAAGACCAAGCTTTGATGATGCAAGTAGTGATAGGCCCTTCAAAATCGTGCCAAACAAGAGATGGACAGATATTGACAATCCCAGTGATGATAGGCCATTCTTTGATGATATAAATAGTGGTATGCCAGTCAACACCATACAAAACGAGAGATGGAGTACTATCAACGACAATCCCACCAACGACAGGCCAAACTTTGAAGATCCAGGAAGCAGTGAAATAACTGTGCATGCTATGGAATGGACCAATATTGACCACCTTACTAATGATGGACCAATCTTTGACAGTCCAGGAACTAGCCAACCAACCAAGACTGTGCAAAACAGAAGAAGGGCTCGAAAAATCGCCAAATTTTCGGGTAGTACCAATTGGGGGAGCGAGCCACAGAGGAGCAGTATCAGGAGGAAAAAGGAAGCCCAGAAGACCGGTATCAAGACTACAACAGAGGCACAGAGGAGTGGTGTTAAGAGAACAACGACTAGCCCTATGTCTTTTTCATCCCTCCTATCCCGAAAACTCCTGACGCCACTGCCATTCCGTAGGCGCAAATCCGATGCTGGCAGCTTCTCAGGGACTCCAAGCACATATCTCCCTGAGCTTACGAACTCCTCTGACAGAAGTAATAATTGGGAGGATCAAACCAGAACGATGAAAGCTCAGGAAGGCGAATGGGCATCTGAGGGTGCAGAATGGAAAAGAGATGGATGGAAGAATCATATAGAAACATACGAGACAAGAGAAACAACATGGAAAACCAAAGAAGATGCCTTGGAGACCTGCAAAGGGATACACAAGGATGAAGAGGACACATGTGAAGCAGAGGTAGAGGATAGAGTATTGACGGTACAGGAGTGGGCTACAGCAAATCAGCAAGTGGATATAGGAGCTGAGAATGAGTTTGGGAAGCCTGTGGAAGTGACACAAACAGATAACCTTAAAAATACTTCAATGATTAAGGATTGGAATGTGTCGACAAAGAAAGAGTCTTGGAAGCCGAAGGAAAGTACACAAATACAAAAACGTGAGGCATGGCTGGCACGGATGTTGACACTGGAAAATCAGAATGAACCAGCAGTGGATCAAAGAGATACCTGGAATGATGAGAGTGGGGAACAAATGACGGAAAACAAATGTGATGCAGAAACAACAGAGGAAGTGGAAGGTGGAGGTTTAGAGGAAATGAAGGTGACATCAGTGACAGAGAGAACGCCATGGCGGGAGGAAGTGCATTCTGATCAAGAAAGAAGTGATGTGGAATGGGCTGAAAATATAACCCAGAGCGTAGTAGAGACGTGTCATGGTGAAGAATTTTCGATTGAAATGAAGGAAAGTCTGCCAGTTGATGAAGAACCTTTGCACTGTGACAGAGAAGAACTATATCAAGCATTTCCGGAACCTGAGATAGAGATATTGCAAGATGAGAACAACATACTGAGATCTGGTAAAGTGCCATTGCATCCTGAAAACAAAACATCTCTTAAAGGAACAAGTCAAATTAAGAGACGGATATCAAGGATTAAAGAAAGGATTTTGCAAGTCAGAAAAGTATCAACAGAAGCTGAAGAAGAATTGCATCAAGCTGAAAAAGAGTCTTTAGAAGATGAAAATAAACATACCGATGAAAAAGTAGAAGCACTGTATCAAATAAGTAGCCATCAGAATTTAGACGAAGCAATACACACTGAGAAAGGTTCTCAGTTAGTAGAAAAATATCCCTATCAGACTGTTGATGGGGTAAGAAAGCATGAAGACGGCATTAGTTCAAGTGAAGGAGTTGAAAGGAAAACAAGCTATAACAGATCGGAGGAGAATAAGTCATTTCCTATTGAAGCGAGGGCACACCAGTCAGAAGAAGAGATAACTAGGGACACTAAACAATGGGCATCTCAAGCTGAAGAGATACAAGGTCAAAGCGAACAGGGGCCAATAGAAGCTGAAAATCAAACAATCGAGTATGAACAAAATACACCACAGCAAGCTGAAGAGAGGACAGAAGAATCAGCAGGACACCTGATATCAACAGAAAATAAGACAGAGAAGATTGTGTGTTCGACACCACAAAAGCATCAGGGGTGGATAGAAGATACCCCAGAATGCAGCTCTTCGGTAGGGGTAATATTTGAAGACCAGTCATCAAAAGAGGAGGCAGTAGGACATAAAGCAGCAGAAAATAATGGAGAACAAAGTGCCAAGCGGACACCAAAGCAATCTGCAGAGAGAACAGAGGAGATGGAACCAATCACCTCAGTAAAGGAGGCTGTAGGACACCAGGTATCAACAACAGAGACAATTGAACATCAAACTCAAGTAGATGAGGAAGAATTAGAACACTCCACATCGGCTGAAAATGTTGCAATACGTAGAGATGAAGAGCGTGGAGACCAAAAAGATGTCAAGGATAAAACCCCGAAAAAATCTTGGGTGACCCGAGCTAGGAAGTACACCAACCAAGGAATGGATGATAGAAGGTGGGTGTCTTTAACTATATTCCAGATTTGTAAATTATTGAAGGTATTTTTTTGTCAATTTTCATCTATTCTCTTTAATGCAAGAAACCGATTGACACACATTTCCAAGCCTAATTATAAATGGTCATGGTAAGAGACTGGACATACAACTGCAGTCACTCTAACCAAAGAACGACATTCCAGAAACCTTCTTCAACATACATATTTTTGTATAACCCCTACGATATTTCACATTACTCTATCAAACATTAGGAGATATTATTCAGCTGTGGAAAATTCTCTAAAAATCAAATAAATTAAGTTTATCTCTATAAACTCGATTCTCACAATTTCTTCCTAAGCTAAATATAATGGACGTGATGACGATGGTTGTGGTGGTAGTGATGATGATGGTTGTGGTGGTAGTGATGGTTGTGGTGGTAGTGATGACGATGGTTGTGGTGGTAGTGATGACGATGGTTGTGGTGATAGTGATGACGATGGTTGTGGGGTAGTGATGACGATGGTTGTGGGGGTAGTGATGATGATGGTTGTGGTGGTAGTGATGACGATGGTTGTGGTGGTAGTGATGACGATGGTTGTGGGGGTAGTGATGACGATGGTTGTGGTGGTAGTGATGACGATGGTTGTGGTGGTGGTGATGACGATGGTTGTGGTGGTAATGATGACAATGGTTGTGGTGGTAGTGATGACGATGGTTGTGGTGGTAGTGATGACGATGGTTGTGGTGGTAGTGAGGACGATGGTTGTGGTGGTAGTGAGGACGATGGTGGTGGTGATGACGATGGTTGTGGTGGTGGTGATGACGATGGTTGTGGTGGTGGTGATGACGATGGTTGTGGTGGTAGTGATGACGATGGTTGTGGTGGTAGTGATGACGATGGTTGTGGTGGTAGTGAGGACGATGGTTGTGGTGGTAGTGATGACGATGGTTGTGGTGGTAGTGAGGACGATGGTTGTGGTGGTAGTGAGGACGATGGTGGTGGTGATGACGATGGTTGTGGTGGTGGTGATGACGATGGTTGTGGTGGTGGTGATGACGATGGTTGTGGTGGTGGTGATGACGATGGTTGTGGTGGTGGTGATGACGATGGTTGTGGTGGTGGTGATGACGATGGTTGTGGTGGTGGTGATGACGATGGTTGTTGTGGTGGTGATGATAATGGTGGTGGTGATGACGATGGTTGTGGTGGTGGTGATTACGATGGTTATGGTGGTAGTGATGACGATGGTTGTGGTGGTAGTGATGACGATGGTTGTGGTGGTAGTGATGACGATGGTTGTGGCGGTAGTGATGACGATGGTAGTGGCGGTAGTGATGACGATGGTTGTGGCGGTAGTGATGACGATGGTTGTGGTGGTAGTGATGACGATGGTTGTGGTGATGACGATGATGTGGTGGTAGTGATGACGATGGTTGTGGTGGTGTGATGACGATGGTTGTGGGGTCGTGATGACGATGGTTGTGGTGGTAGTGATGACGATGGTTGTGGTGGTAGTGATGACGATGGTTGTGGTGATGACGATGGTTGTGGTGGTGGTGATGACGATGGTTGTGGTGGTGGTGGTGATGACGATGGTTGTGGTGGTGGTGATGACGATGGTTGTGGTGGTGATGACGATGGTTGTGGTGGTGATGATGACGATGGTTGTGGTGGTAGTGATGACGATGGTTGTGGTGGTAGTGATGACGATGGTTGTGGTGGTAGTGATGACGATGGTTGTGGTGGTAGTGATGACGATGGTTGTGGTGGTAGTGATGACGATGGTTGTGGGGGTAGTGATGATGATGGTTGTGGTGGTAGTGATGACGATGGTTGTGGTGGTAGTGATGACGATGGTTGTGGGGGTAGTGATGACGATGGTTGTGGTGGTAGTGATGACGATGGTTGTGGTGGTGGTGATGACGATGGTTGTAGTGGTAGTGATAATGGTTGTGGTGGTAGTGATGATGGTTGTGGTGGTAGTGATGATGGTTGTGGTGGTAGTCATGATGGTTGTGGTGGTAGTGTGGACGATGGTGGTGGTGATGACGATGGTTGTGGTGGTGGTGATGACGATGGTTGTGGTGGTGGTGATGACGATGGTTGTGGTGGTAGTGATGACGATGGTTGTGGTGGTAGTGATGACGATGGTTGTGGTGGTAGTGAGGACGATGGTTGTGGTGGTAGTGATGACGATGGTTGTGGTGGTAGTGAGGACGATGGTGGTGGTGATGACGATGGTTGTGGTGGTGGTGATGACGATGGTTGTGGTGGTGGTGGTGGTGATGATGATGGTTGTGGTGGTGGTGATGACGATGGTTGTGGTGGTGGTGATGATGATGGTGGTGGTGATGACGATGGTTGTGGTGGTGGTGATTACGATGGTTATGGTGGTAGTGATGACGATGGTTGTGGTGGTAGTGATGACGATGGTTGTGGTGGTAGTGATGACGATGGTTGTGGCGGTAGTGATGACGATGGTAGTGGCGGTAGTGATGACGATGGTTGTGGCGGTAGTGATGACGATGGTTGTGGTGGTAGTGATGACGATGGTTGTGGTGGTAGTGATGACGATGATTGTGGTGGTAGTGATGACGATGGTTGTGGTGGTAGTGATGACGATGGTTGTGGTGGTAGTGATGACGATGGTTGTGGTGGTAGTGATGACGATGGTTGTGGTGGTAGTGATGACGATGGTTGTGGTGGTAGTGATGACGATGGTTGTGGTGATGACGATGGTTGTGGTGGTGGTGATGACGATGGTTGTGGTGGTGGTGATGACGATGGTTGTGGTGGTGGTGATGACGATGGTTGTGGTGGTGATGACGATGGTTGTGGTGGTGATGATGACGATGGTTGTGGTGGTAGTGATGACGATGGTTGTGGTGGTAGTGATGACGATGGTTGTGGTGGTAGTGATGACGATGGTTGTGGTGGTAGTGATGACGATGGTTGTGGTGGTAGTGATGACGATGGTTTTGGTGGTAGTGATGACGATGGTTGTGGTGGTAGTGATGATGATGGTTGTGGTGGTAGTGATGACGATGGTTGTGCTGGTAGTGATGACGATGGTAGTAGTGATGGTGAATGGTTGTGATAGTGATGGTAGTAGTAGTGGAGGTTATGGTGGTGGTGGTAATGGTGGCAGTGATGACAGATATGAACATGACGACATCTCCCTTACCTAAGTTAATGATGACTATTATGATGATATGGTGGTGATATGAGGATTGTGATGATGATAATAAAGGATCTCTTGGATGGTGTTTGTGACGATTATAATGATACGATAACCATGGTGAAGGTAAAGATAAGTATTGATGAAAACCCTTGATGTCAAAGCGTTAATGGCTGCCAAGATAAGAAGCCCATGCATTGTAAAAGAGAGAGAGAGAGAGAGAGAGTGTAAGTAAGATAAGCTAGGTCTCTCTCTCTCTCTCTCATTATAAAACAATATTATTTCACAATATCGCTTGCCACCCTTATCTTCGCCTGGGAGGAAACCAAGTGAGATAGCGTACGATAAGCTGGGTTACGTGTGTTCTCTGGCTCTCTCACCTCTTGTACTGTACGTTCAGCTTCTCTTGTTTTGTTCTCCTCTCTCACACACTCACTCTCGCTCTCTTTCTCTCTCTCTCTCTCTCTCTCTCTCTCTCTCTCTCTCTCTCTCTCTCTCTCTCTCTCTCTCTCTCTCTCTCTCTCGTACAGCGTAGGGTAACAATGCTTATCACTTCTCTGAGAGACGAGCCATAATTTCAGAAATTAAATTTGTTCTCGCTGAAGAAAAGAAGGTTACGAGGTTAGAAGGTTAGAAGGTTACGAAGGTCAAGTGCCTTAAGATACTTTAAGGGTTTGACGGAGTAGATCACAAAATGCACTATTCACGATTAATAACAATGCTGCAACCCGAGTTATTGGAATGCAATAATAGTCAGAAGTCCTAGATGTCACACAGAACTTCTTAACATACAGTGAAGTAATACATGAAGGACAGTGAAGTAATATTAATACAATTGATATGTTCAAGAAGTGACTGGACTGTCATTTGATGGAGATTGGATTAGTATGAGTGACTTTATTCAAAATTAAGAACAATTATATAAAGTAAATATGTAAAAACAAATAATTAAGTAAATTTCATCATTAGGTTATAAGTGTAAATTTCCTTCCATATTATTTTGCTGTTTATCCTACTGTAAATAAAAACTCCTTGTGTGCATTTCCGGACCCATAAGGTTACACGTCCTCCTATTTCTGGTACGGATTTTTAGCCGGAGAGTGCACGGGGAGCGAGCCTTCTATTTAGTATTAGCCGGACCACCTAGTAGGAACCTCAAGGTCTGTGTGGTCTGAGTATCTATGTAACACTCTCTGTCTCTTAGCGTCTTTCGTATTGTTTAATCCAATCTTGTATCCTTTCTTCTCTGCCCATTTTCCTGCTCTGTTCTGTTCTCGTCTCTCTCTCTCTCTCTCTCTCTCTCTCTCTCTCTCTCTCTCTCTCTCTCTCTCTCATATCGTTTCGTTGCTTGCATCTCGTCTAGTAATGTTCTATCATTCTTTGTAAATTTTGCAGTTAATAAAGGCAAACAAATTTGAAAGATAGAATTTTACCATTCGTAAATCAAAAGATACGTAAAATACAAAACAATGACGTTAAAAGATCAACAAATTTAGATCCTACATTATTTTGTCCCTATATTCCTCATGCATAGTTTCTCAGAGCATCATTTTTCGGTGGTTTAGAAAGCCACCTTAAGGGGAGATGGGTCGTTTTTCTGGTCCCCTCTTCTTTCTCATGTTTAGCCACATTAGTTTTGAGATTTTAAGACGTTCGACCCATTAGTTTGGCGATTTTAAGACATTTCGCCACATTTCTTTGTCAACATTAAGACTTTTCGTGTTATTTAGGTGTCAATTTTTTCCTGGCGCGCGATAACGACCCTGTAATTTAAGAGGAACCGACCGGGACATTTTTCTATCGAAAAATGTACAAATTTATCTTAGAGGGACTTGGGCATTTTTTTTTTTTTTTTAAAGATTGATGGAGGTCTAGGGAGGAAACTAATAAAATAATAAAAAAATACATGACTGAGCAAATAAATACGCCCATCCCCCATTAATTAACTGAAGCCTCACTACGTCGGCCCTTCTCTTCCGGGATTACCTGAGGCCCTGCCTGAACCACGACTTTGGCGATATTAAATTATTAAGCCTTTTGAATATGATGACGCTTTTTTTGTTTATTTATCGGTAGCATTAGTCGATTTTATGTCGTTTCAGAAGAATATCTAATGGTCAAAAAGTAAATTGAGGTAGTTTGTAACCCTCTGATTTATTGAAGGTTTACCAAAGTTGACTTAACCCCTTCTGCACCAGCGACGTCCTTTTGTTTATATTTAATCTATATTTGGAGGATTTCATGAAGCTTAGGAAGGCTGTATGCTAGCTAAAAGGACTAATTGATATAGTCTGTAGCCTTTTATGAGGTAGACGTATTTCATAACTGAACACAATCATGTATTAATTATCAGAATCTGATGAAAAGAAAGTCACCGGTACAAAAGGGGTTAATTAGTTTGATGATAGCCAGAATAACATGAAAAAATGCGTTGATGATATGAAGCCCTCATTAGCTTAACCCTCTCCGACATATGACGCGATTTTTAGCCTATTGGGGATACTTTAATGCCTTTGTTACCATCAGGGGTATTTAGAAACCTTTAATTTAGTTACTTCAACCTCTGCAGTTGTCTTTGAGTTAGCTGTGGGCAGAAAACTAATTTTGGAGAGGTAATTATAAGAGTGAGAGAACTCTATTTCTTATTGCTAATCTGGCAACCTCTGCGTCATAAATACGTGAAAGGGTTAAGTTATCATAGAGCAGCGAGCTATGACGTCAGGGCTCGGTGGCGGACTGTCAACACCGGATATTCCCTGCAACTCTGGAGCCACAACTTTATGGTGGCAGCATTATCAAGCTCTTTTGCACTTTTATTGGCGATTTGATTGAATGTAGATTATTATCGGAGACGAAATGGGTTTTAAAGTATAATTAAGTATCTGTCGGGTCATATTTGCAGGAAAGAGCCCTTAAGGGGAGGTTTTTAGTTTGTTCCCTAGACCTCCACCAAGCTTAACATTACACCCCCTTGACCCCCTTTCAAGATACATCTCCTCTTAAATTACAGGCTCAGTATCACTCGCCAGGAAAAAATCGACACCTAAATGATACGCAAGGTCTTAAAAGTGACAGAAATGGGGCGAATGTTCTTCAAATCACCAAAATAATGGGGCGAACGTCTTAAAATCTCAAGAGCAATGGGGCTAAGCATGAGAGAGAAAGGGATCAAGAAAAAAAATCCCAAGTGGAAATCTCCCCTTAAGTAAATCCACCTTCGATCTATCTAACTATCTATGTAGCCTATCTATTGTAGAGTTGGCCACACAAATATTGGCCCGATAAGAGTGTCACCCTTCAGTGTGTGTGTGTGTAGTGTGGGGGTGCATGGGGAATATTATTGTATTGTTGGAATGGCTGTGGATGTCAATGAAGTATATAACCTGTGTAATCAATGTAGTATATAACCTGTGTAATCAATGTAGTATATAACCTGTGTAATCAATGTAGTATATAACCTGTGTAATCAATGTAGTATATAACCTGTGTAATCAATGTAGTATATACCTTGTAGTATAACCTGTGTATCAATGTAGTATATAACCTGTGTAATCAATGTAGTATATAACCTGTGTAATCATGTAGTATATACTGTGTAATCAATGTAGTATAACCTGTGTAATCAAATGTAGTATATAACCTGTGTAATCAATGTAGTATATAACCTGTGTAATCAATGTAGTATATAACCTGTGTAATCAATGTAGTATATAACCTGTGTAATCAATGTAGTATAACCTGTGTAATCAATGTATATATAACCTGTGTAACAATGTAGTATATATAACCTGTGTAATCAATGTAGTATATAACCTTAACCTGTGTAATCAATGTAGTATATAACCTGTTGTATCAATGTAGTATATAACCTGTGTAATCAATGTAGTATATAACCTGTGTAATCAATGTAGTATATAACCTGTGTAATCAATGTAGTATATAACCTGTGTATCCCTGTGTAATCAATGTAGTATATAACCTGTGTAATCAATGTAGTATATAACCTGTGTAATCAATGTAGTATATAACCTGTGTAATCAATGTAGTATATAACCTGTGTAATCAACTCGATTCTACTGATTAGGTGCTATAAAAACCGCACATATTCTATCCCGTTGGGTTCGTGATTTGGCAAAGCTGCACCCACTTCCCCAACCCGCCTCCCTCACTCCACCTCCTATTGGTAGGAGGTGGAGTGAGGGAGGGGGGTTGGGGGAGGTGGGTGCAGCGCTGCCGAATATGTGCGGCAAACTGTACATGCAACACTGGTCTACCGCACCTCTTAAGGTCTGCCAGTGCAGCAAAGGGTACGGTATGGAAAACCCTGCCTGTGAGTAAAAAAAAACTACAGTGCTCCAGCAGGGGATTGAACCCGAGCCTCCCACGCGCAAGTTGAGTGCAGTGCCACTTAATTAACCACACTGGCTCCAGGACCAATTGTCACTCAATTCTCAATGTTTACAGACAACACTCACAACCACAGCCACTTGGACAATAACATTCAAGGTGCACTTGATTTAAGGGGGGGAAGAGCCGTTTTTCTGGACCACTTTCTCCCTCACGTTTAGCCCCATTAGTTTTCAGATGTTAAGATGTTTGCCTCATTAGTTAGTCGATTTTAAGACCTTTCGCCCCATTTCTTCGTCAATATTTAGATCTTTCGTGCTATTTAGGTGTCGATTTTTTCCCTGGCGAACGATAGTGAACCTGTAATGCTGGAAGAACCGGCCTTCGGCCGGGACATTTTTCTACCGAAAAATTTACAAATTAATCTAGAAAGGGGATCTAATGGATGTTTCTTTAAATTTGATGGAGGTCTAGGGAGGAAACTAGAAAAATAATGAATACATGCAAAAATCACCCCAAAAGTGAACCATCTCCCCTTAATACAGTGCATACAACATGGAAATGTCGGTTAGTAGACCTTTTGAACTCAATACAAAATAATCTTGAACTCCAAATAGAAACAAGAAGAAATTCCACATAAAAGCCAAGCCCCACCTGTGTCTGTTCGTATAAAGTATTGAAGCGTGACGTCATAGAGTAGCGGTCACTCTCCACCCACACATTGATATTACCTGGCAAAATAAAGGGTATTAAAAGGGTATATAAGGTCATTTGGTATATTGATAGTGATTTACCTTTCTATCATTTTGGTATATTACCACCAAATTTTAAATTGGGTAGGTTATTGTTCAAAATATTTTATCAGCGGGTTAGAATTGTTTATTAAAATTTGCAGCACGTCTCACTTCAGGCGTATGGACAGTACAGTACATCACTTTTCATTACCTCATTTAAAATTTACTCTGGTTAACATTAGAAGCATAGAATGGCCTGTTACTAATAATATACTTGAGGTATATTTCACTTGCCTGTGATTACCTAGATCCTTCCTAAATGATTACAAATCGTCTAGTTGATAGCCTTGACACAACTATACCCTGTTGTTTTTTTTCAACTGACGGTAAATTGCAAAGTTCCTATAAAGATTTCTCAGATATTTTGAAGATTTTGAAGATAAATATGGTGCTGATTATGTAAACTTGGTCTTATTATGATGCAGAGATATAGTAGTTTCACATTTCTCCATTAAGTATCGAGAAATTAGCTGCGAAGGGATTCAAATTATCGTTAGCTGGAAAGAAACAGAGTATAAGGGGAGGTGTGGTGGAGTGGTCATGCCACTGGATTGGTAATCCAATGGACCCGGGTTCAAATCCCGATATGTCAATGGGAAGATATTATTGTGATTGAATTTGTGCTGTACCTAGTATCAGTGCATTACCACAAAGCCCACCGAAATGCCAAAAAAAATACCCTCATTGTTCCCTGATTAAATAACACTGTATGAATATTCCCATATTCAAAATATGTTACAGGGGGACAATGCCTAGTGAGTTCACTGCTCAATAGGTGGCGTTCTGAGAGTGAGGGTCTGAGTCTGGAGGGTGAGACGGTGAAGCACTTGAGCGAAGCAACCAGCCGCTTCAGAGATGGAGCTCCTTCGAGCCATGATGGATGCTTCACATGTCTCACTCCCCAGACTGGAACAAGACCTCACGGGCTTCACCGTGTTGAGCGGTGGAATGTACAGGCTCTCAGCCTATGCCCGAGAGGGAGTAGTTGGAATATAGAAAAAAAAAAAAAAAAAAAAAAAAGCAAGACAAAGGGGCTGACCTACCAGATGCGCCACCTGTATCGTTCATTATACAATATTAATACCTGACGTCAGAGCGTAGGGCTAATACTTCACTCCCACGTTCTAATACACTTTTACAGTAACATGGAATTGGACCGACAACATTGAATGCCATGCACTTGTACATTTATGATTTGTAATTATTAGACATTACTTATTTAATAATAACCCAGCATATGTATCGGCAAACATTATTATACTAAGTTATGTTGTCATATACTGTATATCTTTAAGCTCAACGGTTATATGGAGAGAGAGAGAGAGAGAGAGAGAGAGAGAGAGAGAGAGAGAGAGAGAGAGAGAGAGAGAGAGAGAGAGTTGAATTAAATTTGGGAAACTTTTGATTTAGCCAGTAGAACATACCCATGATAATCATAATACAACATTAACATTACATTGGCTGAGCCTTGTGAGAGATATCTATATTATTAAATCAGTTCGTGTGTCTGTTTGTCTGTCTGTGTGTTCTTAATAGGCGGCCGCAGTTTTGGACCTGGGGAGCTGAAACTTTGCATGTGGGTGTCAATTGACCTGGGTCAGGTCATAGAGGGGGCGAGGCCACGATCGGAGGTAGTTTCGAGGCCGAAATTGAAAAAAACAAAACAAAATGAAAAAAAATGCCGTTTGGGGCAGAAGGAGGCCTCCGATCGAAAAGGTGTATGGAACGAAAGTTGTTCGCAGCTTCCCAAAATGGGGGTATGGATGAGGTCAGATCCAAAATCGGAGGTCATTTAGCGGCCGAAATCGAGGTCGCCGTTTAATGAGGCACAGGGAGGTTGAGGCCGGTGATTATGGTAGTAGTAGTATTGTGATGATTGTGGTAGTAGTGATTGATGGTGATTATGGTAGTAGAATTTAAACCCGGGCAACGCCGGGTACCCCTGCTAGTCTCTCTTAAAGGCACATCAAACTTAAACTCGAAAGCTAATACAGTAATAATATGAAAATACAAGTAAATAATTTCACATCTGTACGCAGTACAAGATAAATATCCGGGTCAAAATTAGATTTACTAATCAAATAGATATAACGAAGTTTATATTTCTTCATAATTTTAATGTCAAGTTATAGTTCCTTTAGATACTAAACAACTTTTGAAATTTAGTATCAGTATGCTAGCTAAGAAATTAAAATATTTAGTATCAGTATGCTAGCTAAGAAATTAAAATATTTAGTATCAGTATGCTAGCTAAGAAATTAAAATATTTAGTATTAGTATGCTAGCTAAGAAATTAAAATATTTAGTATCAGTATGCTAGCTAAGAAATTAAAATATTTAGTATCAGTATGCTAGCTAAGAAATTAAAATATTTAGTATCAGTATGCTAGCTAAGAAATTAAAATATTTAGTATCAGTATGCTAGCTAAGAAATTAAAATGTTTAGTATCAGTATGCTAGCTAAGAAATTAAAATATTTAGTATTAGTATGCTAGCTAAGAAATTAAAATATTTAGTATCAGTATGCTAGTTAAGAAATTAAAATATTTAGTATCAGTATGCTAGCTAAGAAATTAAAATATTTCCAAAGATAAAATACATAATCCAAGCGACCCCGAGATATTAGTCCAGACCACATGCGTATGTCAATACATGGACCCATGTAATTATTCCATCTCTATTAGAAAATTAAAATATGGAAAACGATGGTTATTATATACACGCATTTACACTTACACCAAGATATCAACCTATACTCACTCATATACATACATTTACTGGACGTACATCCACACGCTACACGTAAATACCCACTTACACATACGAATAAGAGAGAGAGAGAGAGAGAGAGAGAGAGAGAGAGAGAGAGAGAGACAGAGAGAGAGAGAGAGAGAGAGAGCGACGCGCATATAGAGTTCATATTTTATTAGTCACCCATAAACTTCAAATGTTATTACCCTAAGGAAACGTTTCCTTCCTGCGACAATAACCTTGCTTCGTGGTGAAAATTTAATGGGAAAACATAAATTCCGGTTCATCATGTTGTATATATTATGCTATTGAAAATATATAGATCGACATAAGAACGCTTATCCCTTTCAGCACGGGATTCCTTTTCTCCTTACATTCCTTACTTTATATATATATATATATATATATATATATATATATATATATATATATATATATATATATATATAGGAAGGGTTTCCCTTCTCCCTAACATAAATAGGATAGAAGGTTGAGTGTCTTTGAGACTGCCGGGGTGTAGTTGATTAAAGCGTCGGCTATCGTCTGACGGTCGACGGTTCGAACCCCACTGAGAGCTTCGAAACATTTAGTGGCTCACGTGTATTTGTGATATATACTCAATATACTCAATATATATATATATATACAAAGTAAATCTATAGATAGAAAAATACAGGTGAAGTCCCGGTTGGATGTAAAAACATTTAGTCTATGAGATATTCTCTCTCTCTCTCTCTCTCTCTCTCTCTTTATACTGTATATATATATATATACAGTATATATACACGTGACCACCTCCACCCCCTAGTAAACCATAACTACAGTTTATTATTATGGCTTCGTCTCGGTACACTCACTCACCCACTTCCATGACCTATACATATTTGTCTCTATATATCTCTGCTTTTTTATACATTTTTATTATTCTATCTCACTTTTTCTATTATATTTGCCGGTATCTATATCTACCTCTCTTCATCTACTATACCGGTATATATTAATCTACATGTGTATTTATATCTATCTACTGTATATATCTAAGTATCTATCTGTTGTGTTTCAATGTATCCATATTGTATCTATCTATCTATCTGTTATCTCGTACATAACTCACCCGCTAGTAAGTTATAACTACGGTATAATACATATTATTGACTCGTCTTGGTACATCCTGTTTCCTCACACATTCATTACCTACCGTTATGTCGTATATTCCCGAAAAGTTGTTTTCATTATATATTTACCGTACGCTACATATTTTATATAGCTTTCATTGCATACACACACTCCTTTATTTAGGAAAAAACAGATATGAACTCAATTATCTACTGTTTTGTATATAACCGCTTTTTATCTATTGGAAGGACATTTATTGCATTGCAGTATTTTCTTATAATATTTGTACTGTATGTGTATTGAGTGTTTGTAATTATAGGTGTACTGTGTAACCTCTCTTTGTTATCTTAGTTTATCTCAAGTGTTGTTTTAGCATTAAAAATAATTAAACCAATTTTGTCATCACCATATTGAGGTTAATGGGTGCTTCTCATTATTTGTGTTAAGGTGTTCGTGTTGCAGATGGGTTATATAATAGTTATGTTATGCAGGTTATATAAGGGTTACAATATACTTACTATTGAGCTGTTATATGTGTAGGTGTGTGTGGGTGGGTGGTTATGTACGTGTGTGTGTGTATTCATGCGTGTAAGTTATGTATGTAGGTTTATGTATGATACCTGCGTGCCAGTGTGTGACGATGTGTGACGTAGGTTAAAACATGGATATGCGTTATTCTCTTTGTATATATTAATGTTATATATATATATACATATTTTTTATTTTATTTTTATTGTATACTGTCCTGTCCCGATCTTGATTATTAGGCTATTGTTAGGATTTGAACGCGAAATATGTTGTTTGTTTTGAAAAGTTTACATTGGTATGATGCAAGCACATAATAGTTTACATTGGTATGATGCAAGCACATAATAGTTTACATTGGTATGATGCAAGCACATAATAGTTTCATATTCTCCCTTTAACATCGAAAAGCATCTGCTAAAGGATTGGATGTCCGACATGTAAAATAAATTACTATATCATTATCTTCCCCTCCCATAAGGGGGTATGAAAACCAGTAACACTGGAAATGTTTGGGAATATAGTGGTGAGGCCTATGCTTTTATAGAACAATGTGTTGTGTATGATTTTGTGAGAGTTAGGATAGTTATAGGTGAATATCCGTTTTCTCTGTACAGTCCTATCAGTTAGTATCTTAGGTGGAAACACACACAAACACATACTCTCTCTCTGTCTTCTCTCTCTCTCTCTCTCTCTCTCTCTCTCTCTCTCTCTCTCTCTCTCTCACACACGCACACAAGGAGATAGAAGACTTAGTAGACGAATAGAAAGATAGGAACGTAAAAGAGGGAATTCTAACAAAGAGACGGAGGGGGAGAAAGAGGAGGATGAGCTAAGAGGAAAACTAGGAGGAAGATGAAGATGAACTAGGAGGAAGGAAAAAAATAATAGGACGACAAAGAGGAAAAGGAGGATGAACTAGGAGAAAGAAGGGTGAGAGGAAGACACGGAAGAAGAGGAAGAGGAGAGGAAAAGGAGGATGAACTAGGAGCAGGAGCAGGAAGAATAGGAAGACAAGGGGGAAGAACAGAATAATTGAAGTTATACGAAAACAAAAAATCAATAAGAATGACAGAAGTAAAACCTAAAATATTGAACGAGAGGAATGAGACAAGCAAGACCCTAATCCACCTTTCACGCACACCATTCTGTCCAAGAGCGTCACTTTTCCGATCCTCAACCAACTGAAGTGAACTTAAACTAATAATTATGTAAAAGTGTAACGATGCTGGCAATGTTAGTGTTATTTTGGTTGCCATTGAAGTTTTGTATGCAGTTCAAAAATAATATCTGGGAATCCTAGGTGTAAGCATATATAATATTTAACCCTCTGGCTTCCATATGTTCTTCTTAAGCTGAGTTAAGTCGTTAATGTTGGCCAGATTAGAAGAAATCTGCACATTATCGTCTAAATATAGCTATAATAAAATCGAAAAGACGTCGCTAGTACAGAAAGGGTTAACCGAACGCGGAAGGAAGTCAAACCCGAATCAAGTGAAATAGTAGGAAGTTTGAAGGAAAAACACTGACAAATAAAGGAGGGTGATAGCGATACAATGGTCTAGCTGGCGCGATAGGGTAGGTGTCTGTCACGAGGGGAGGTGTGAGTCACTGTTAAGGGAGCCCATCTCGCTTTTTTGTTCTCTTTCTCTCCCTCTCTCTTTGGCTTGTATCCATTCGGCCCCATTCAGCCTACTGTTTTAAGACGTGTACCCCCATCCAGGTGTCAATATTGTCCTGGCGAGCGATAGCGAGCCAGCATATATATTTTGTGTTTTGACAGCAAGCTAAATTTGTATATTTTTAAATAGAAAAATTGTCTCCGGCGAAGCTGTATTTCTCCATACAATGCTGCATCGCTATAGCTCGCCAGGAAGAAATCGACACCTGGATGGGGATAAACGTCTTAAAACAGTTGGCTGAATGGGGCCGAATGGATACAAGCCAGGGAAAGAGAGAAAAGGAGAGAAAGATAAAACAAACAAAAACGGTGACCCCCCTTAACGAGTGGGGCACTGTGTTTGCTGGCATGTCTGAAATCATTGTTGGCACGATTAAATCACTGTTGTCACGATTGGATCACTGTTGTCACGATTGGATCACTTGTCATGATTGGATAACTTGTCACGATTGAATCACTGTTGTCACGATTGGATCACTGTTGTCACGATTGGATCACTTGTCACGATTGAATCACTGTTGTCATGATTGAATCACTGTTGTCACGATTGGATCACTGTTGTCATGCTTGGATCACTGTTGTCACGATTGAATCACTGTTGTCATGATTGGATCACTGTTGTTACGATTGGATCACTTGTCATGATTGAATCACTGTTGTCACGATTGAATCACTGTTGTCACGATTGGATCACTGTTGTCATGATTGGATCACTTGTCACGATTGAATCACTTGTTACGATTGAATCACTGTTGTCACGATTGGAACACTGTTGTCACGATTGGGTCACTTGTCACGATTGGGTCATTGTCACGATTGGGTCACTTGTCACGATTGAATCACTGTTGTCACGATTGGATCACTGTTGTCATGATTGGATCACTTGTTACGATTGGATCACTTGTCATGATTGAATCACTGTTGTCACGATTGAATCACTTGTCACGATTGGATCACTGTTGTCATGATTGGATCACTTGTCACGATTGAATCACTGTTGTTACGATTGAATCACTGTTGTCACGATTGGAACACTGTTGTCACGATTGGGTCACTTGTCACGATTGAATCACTGTTGTCACGATTGGATCACTGTTGTCACGATAGGATCACTGTTGTCACGATTGGATCACTGTTGTCACTATTGGATCAGTGTTGTCATGATTGAATCACTGTTGTCACGATTGGACCACTTGTCACGATTGGATCACTGTTGTCACAATTGAATCACTGTTGTCATGATTGAATCACTGATGTCACGATTGGATCACTGTTGTCACGATTGGACCACTGTTGTCACGGTTGAATCACTGTTGTCACGATTGGATCACTGTTGTCACGATTGAATAACAGTTACTGTTGTCACGATTGGATCACTTGTCACGATTGGATCACTTGTCACGATTGGATCACTGTTGTTACGATTGGATCACTGTTGTCACGATTGAATCACGATTGGATCACTGTTGTCACGATTGGATCACTTGTCACGATTGGATCACTGTTGTCACGATTGAATCACTGTTGTCACAATTGAATTACTGTTGTCACGATTGAATAACAGTTGTCACGATTGGATCACTTGTCACGATCGAATCACTGTTGTCACAATTGAATCACTTATGTCACGATTGGATCACTGTTGTCACGATTGAATCACTGTTGTCACGATTGGCTCACTGTTGTCACGATTGAATTACTGTTGTCACGATTGGATCACTGTTGTCACGATTGGCTCACTGTTGTCACAATTGAATAACAGGTGTCACGATTGGATCACTGCTGTCACGATTGAATCACTGTTGTCATGATTGAATCACTTGTCACGATTTAATCACTATTGTCAAAGTTGAATAGATATTGGTGTGCCTGAATCGCTACTTATTTAGCAATGATGAGTCGCTGTATGCATATTAGCCAAAATATACTGAGAAATAGCGTAATCGTACGTGCATAATCAGACGTGTCCACTGTGATTACACGTGCTTAAGGGGGTAGTGCTTGGTGTTTGTTATTATATATATATATATATATTTGTTTTTTTAGTTTCCTCGCTAGACCTCCATCAAGCTTAGAAAAACATCCCCTAGACCCCCTTTCAAGATAAATTTGTAAATTTTTCGGTAGAAAAATTTCCGAGCCAAAGGCCGGTTCCTTCTAAAATTAGAGGCTCGCTATCGTTCGCCAGGAAAAAATCGAACCCAAACGGGCACGAAAGGTCTTAATATTGACCAAAAAATGAGGCGAAAGGTCTCAAAATCGCCAAAATAACGGAACGAACGTCCTAAAACTTCAAAAACGATCATGCTAAACGTGAAGGAGAAGGGGGTCCAGAAAAAGCGAAAGTGGGTCTAGGGGGTGTTTCCTTTAAAGCTTGATTGAGGACTAGCGAGGAAACTCAAAAATAAATAAATTGATAAATATTATGAAGGCCAAAGACCAAGCAGCGACCCCTTAATCTTAGCTGGAATGAAACGGAAATTATGTCCACGCCGTTGCAAGGATTATGTCCACGCCGTTGCAAGGATTATGTCCACGCCGTTGCAAGGATTATCATGTCTATTAGTACCGGTACCTCTATGTTAAGGTTGTCTTCTGATGTAACTGCTGTGTACTATCTTGAACACTAATAGCTACTCATCCATTGTAACTGCTGTGTGTACTATCTTGAACACTAATAGCTACTCATCCATTGATATACAGTAAGTGTTGAACCCAAACCAGACCATACAATGCTTTATTATATCCCGGAGGATTCATAACTTGGCTTCAAAGGTATGAGTATACAAACTGATGTATCCTTATTAGCGCTCACGAATGAACCTCTTCATATGTGCCACTTCCAGTTTCACTCAACACTTAAAAATATCCGGGTATAAATTAGGTTTGTAAAAGATATATGAAAGCATTGGGTATATTGATAGTGATTTACAGTTGTTCTAGATTTTTTTGTTCACTGTACACCCGCTAACTGAGATAACTGGGCAGAGCTAAGTACACTTAACCATTTAGGAGGATATATTGGCAACCGAACTATACCGCCTTGAACTATACCGCCTTGAACTAACCGTCTAATAGTGTAATCCTTGTTTGGATTTTCTTAACCCCTTCTGTACCGGCGACGTCTTTTATTAACTTTATTCTAGCGGCTATTAGACGATTTATTCAGTTTATATGGGGCCTCCAGCAACTAACAGGCTTCGAACTATGTCACTTAATCATTTTTACCAACACAGATCCTTCTCAAATTACGCAATATCGTCTAAATATAGCGGGAGTAAAATAAAAATACGTCGCCTTTATAGAAGGGGTTAATATACAGACCTATAGCTAATATAACATAATTAAGGGAGCCCACTTCGCTTTGTTTCTCTTTCTCTCCCTCTCTCTTTGGCTTGTATCCATTCGGCCCCATTCAGCCTACTGTTTTAAGACGTTTCCCCCATCCAGGTGTCAATATTTTCCTGGCGAGCGGTAGCGAGCCAGCATATATATTTTGATTTGACAGCAAGCTAAATTTGTACATTTTTCGATAGAAAAATGTCTCCGGCGAAGCCGGATTTCTCCATAGTGCTGGCTCGCTATCGCTCGCCAGGAAGAAATCGACACCTGGATGGGAATAAACGTCTTAAAACAGTTGGCTGAATAGGGCCGAATGGATACAAGCCAGAGAAAGAGAGAAAAGGAGAAAGATAACAAAAAAAGCCGGTGACCCCCCTTAAAAGTAGCAATGTACTTCTTATCTCTGTTGCAGGCTGTACCTTTATATGGATTGACTATTACGGACACTTTAATTGCCTTGTTCATAGCCATAATTTGTGACATTGTGGGTCTATAATGATCATCACTATTGTCACAAGCCTTTATCGCAACAATTACAGGTCTCTTGAAAATGACACCCCTTCTTTCTGGTATATACTGCTCTGATAGTGTTATCTCTTTGTCGTGTATAGTGTCTCTCGTGTATCTCTTGTCTATCTCTACCTACCATAATAATTGTAATGACCTTGAGTTTTTTGTTTTGTTTTTTACTTGATTCTCTCTCGCTCTCGCTCTCGCTCTCTCTCTCATATATATATATATATATATATATATATATATATATATATATATATATATATATATATATATATATATATATATATATATATATTGTTTATTTGATAACAAATATTACTGCTATGGCTCAGATTCGAACCATACAGACAGTAGGTCCAGCCACCTATACTACTAAGAAGGTTAAAAGGAGAAATCTATCTGTATTCCTCACCAACATCAACTATGGTGGGGGCAGACAGTCTTCTTATCAAAATTCGGCACCGCTAAGCATGACGAGTTGTTTATTTGATGACAAATATAACTGCTATGGGGTGCCTCCGTTGTGTAATCTAATCACCTATTACCTCGCTCTTATCATCCTCACATACTATCAGTTGTGTAATTGAACTTTCATCTTTGTGTTGTATTTTCCCTCATCATCTTTTCATGGTTTGTTATTGTGTGTGTGTGTGGGGGTTTGTTATTGTGTGTGTGTGTGGGGTTTGTTATTGTGTGTGTGTGGGGGGTTTGTTATTGTGTGTGTGTGTGGGGTTTGTTATTGTGTGTGTGTGTGGGGTTTGTTATTGTGTGTGGGTGTGGGGTTTGTTATTGTGTGTGTGTGTGGGGTTTGTTATTGTGTGTGTGTTTGGGTTTTTTTCCCCATAATTTTAGTTGTGTAATCTTGATCGGATCACTATAGTCCGTTCTCTCTAGGTTGGACAGAAATCGTAACCCCTAACCTCTCATAACTCAAAAAGGACTAGAGTAATCGAGCTAATATTTCTACCAAATAGGAAGACTTGGCTAGGGAATACGTGTATAAATTGACAGCTCATTTGCTCCTGCCCTCTTTGAGTTACAGAGGTTAGAGGTTACGATTGCTGCCCAACCTAGAATGAACGGACTATAGCATAACATCTGTAATCGGATGCACTACATTCATCATCCAGTTTGGTTTGAATCAATTTTACATCTGAGTCGTGATCATTTGTACATATTAGTAGAAGATTTCATAAATTCTATTTTTTTTTTGTTCAGCTGTGTATAAGTATAAATTATTGGTCATAGGAATCCGTTTGCTAGCGTGTGATGTCTTGCATGGGAAGCTAGCAGTTTATCTGTTTGCTAGCGTGTGATGTCTTGCATGGGAAGCTAGCAGTTTATCTGTTTGCTAGCGTGTGATGTCTTGCATGGGAAGCTAGCAGTTTATCTGTTTGCTAGCGTGTGATGTCTTGCATGGGAAGCTAGCAGTTTATCTGTTTGCTAGCGTGTGATGTCTTGCATGGGAAGCTAGCAGTTTATCTGTTTGCTAGCGTGTGATGTCTTGCATGGGAAGCTAGCAGTTTATCTGTTTGCTAGCGTGTGATGTCTTGCATGGGAAGCTAGCAGTTTATCTGTTTGCTAGCGTGTGATGTCTTGCATGGGAAGCTAGCAGTTTATCTGTTTGCTAGCGTGTGATGTCTTGCATGGGAAGCTAGCAGTTTATCTGTTTGCTAGCGTGTGATGTCTTGCATGGGAAGCTAGCAGTTTATCTGTTTGCTAGCGTGTGATGTCTTGCATGGGAAGCTAGCAGTTTATCTGTTTGCTAGCGTGTGATGTCTTGCATGGGAAGCTAGCAGTTTATCTGTTTGCTAGCGTGTGATGTCTTGCATGGGAAGCTAGCAGTTTATCTGTTTGCTAGCGTGTGATGTCTTGCATGGGAAGCTAGCAGTTTATCTGTTTGCTAGCGTGTGATGTCTTGCATGGGAAGCTAGCAGTTTATCTGTTTGCTAGCGTGTGATGTCTTGCATGGGAAGCTAGCAGTTTATCTGTTTGCTAACGTGTGATGTCTTGCATGGGAAGCTAGCAGTTTATCTGTTTGCTAGCGTGTGATGTCTTGCATGGGAAGCTAGCAGTTTATCTGTTTGCTAGCGTGTGATGTCTTGCATGGGAAGCTAGCAGTTTATCTGTTTGCTAGCGTTTGATGTCTTGCATGGGAAGCTAGCAGTTTATCTGTTTGCTAGCGTGTGATGTCTTGCATGGGAAGCTAGCAGTTTATCTGTTTGCTAGCGTGTGATGTCTTGCATGGGAAGCTAGCAGTTTATCTGTTTGCTAGCGTGTGATGTCTTGCATGGGAAGCTAGCAGTTTATCTGTACATTGAAGGTTAGCATTGAGGAGGTCGAGCTTAAGGGGGGTGACCTGCTTTTTGTTATTTCTGTCTTTTTCTCTCTTTCTCTGGCTTGTATCCATTCGGCCCCATTCAGCCTACTGTTTTAAGACGTTTATCCCCATCTAGGTGTCGATTTCTTCCTGGCGAGCGATAGCGAGCCAGCATTATATGAAGAAAT
>CM064487.1:138601481-138621269 GCA_032716605.1 Paralithodes platypus
GAAATGTTGCCAACAAAATTTGATTATCGAATGTTGACTATAAAAGCTCTCGTGTGATACCGACTTAACGAATAACATAGTTTGCGAAGTCTGGTCTAAAAGTTGATGAATGGGAAAACTTTGATAGTCAATATATTATCGCCTTTGGATATCGGAGGAACGTGATTAGTTTGGATAGTTTTTAGCACTTAACCCCTTCAGCGCCATGACGCCTTTTTAACCAATGATTCTGGCTGACATTAGATGATTGTATGCAGTTTAAGAAGGACCTATGTTACAGAATATGATGAAAATTACGTAATGGTGGTTAAGTGGGGGATGGGTTTATATATTTTGTGTTATCAATTGTTTTAGTTTCCTCCCTAGACCTCCATCAAGCGTAACAATAAAACACCCCTCAAAGCCCTCCTTCAATATAAATTTGTTATTTTTTTCGAAATAAAAATATCCTGGCCGAGGGCCGGTTCCTCTTAAATTGCAAGCTCGCTATCGCTCGCTTAATTAATCATAGTATAGAGTTTATAATGAGTGTGTGTGTGAATGTATGTATGTACGGCATCAATCAGATAAGAAAAAGTGTTGCTCATTGTACTGTACAAATCGGCCCCATCCGTCTTTAGTGAAAAAATATGTCTGGCCCCGTACACCCACACTCCTTCCCAACTTTATCCATGCGAATCCTTGGAACTAATTCTATGAATTTTGCTGGAGCAGGGGTGAACGGGCTTTAATGGCGTGTTTTTCTGGGCATGCTATGCTTTGGGATCACTAGCTTGGGGCGAGTTTTATGGCTTGGGAAATTACAATTTTTTGTTTTTTTTTTAACCTGGGATGTATTGTAGAATATTTGGTGTGTGTGTAATGGGGATGTTTTTTAATTGGGCACAGTGTTTAAGAGGGTACGGTGCATGGATTGGGTTTGATTAATAGATAAAGAGTGAGGGAAAACACACACACACACACACTCACTCTCTCTCTCTCTCTCTCTATATATATATATATTAGAGAGAGAGAGAGAGAGAGAGTGAGAGTGTGTGTGTGTACTTATTACCGGTGTACGTGACTCCTTCTACATTACCTTGTACACCTTTCTAATTACTAGCCCTCCCTACACCTCACAGAACGCCCCCCCCCCCCCCCCTCTCTCTCATCTATCTGTATTGTGTATTAGTAGTACTGCATGGAACATTCACTCCCTCTTAAAGCTACCCTTAATATTATACATACACACTTAACACATGACTATCCCACCCAGATCCCCCTCCTATAGCCTACACACTTAACACATGACTATCCCACCCAGATCCCCCTCCTATAGCCTACACTTAACACATGACTATCCCACCCAGATCCCCCTCCTATAGCCTACACTTAACACATGACTATCCCACCCAGATCCCCCTCCTATAGCCTACACTTAACACATGACTATCCCACCCAGATCCCCCTCCTATAGCCTACACACTTAACACATGACTATCCCACCCAGATCCCCCTCCTATAGCGTACACTTAACACATGACTATCCCACCCAGATCCCCCTCCTATAGCCTACACTTAACACATGACTATCCCACCCAGATCCCCCTCCTATAGCCTACACTTAACACATGACTATCCCACCCAGATCCCCCTCCTATAGCCTACACTTAACACATGACTATCCCACCCAGATCCCCCTCTTATAGCCTACACTTAACACATGACTATCCCACCCAGATCCCCCTCCTATAGCCTACGCTATAATCAGTCACACGCACTTCCTTATATTATACGGTACAGTAAATCAATTTCTCGTTCCCCACATATGACCTTTGACACACACACCCACTTTACATATACGGTACATTAAATATACGGTACAATACACCAACTTCTCGTTCCCCACATATGACCTTTGACACACACACCCACTTTACATATACGGTACAATACACCAACTTCTCGCTCCCCACATATGACCTTTGACACACACACTCACTTTACATATACGGTACATTAAATATACGGTACAATACACCAACTTCTCGCTCCCCACATATGACCTTTGACACACACACACACACTTTACATATACGGTACATTAAATATACGGTACAATACACCAACTTCTCGTTCTCCACATATGACCTTTGACACCCACACCCACTACCCCTCTTCAGTAATCCAGATCGTGCTCATCCCTCCCTCCATGCTCGTTAATCCCTCCTTCTTCCACTTCTGCTGGCTCTCACCCACTTAAGGGAGCCCACCTCGCTTTTTTTCTCTTTTTCTCCCTCTCTCTTTGGCGTTTATCCATTCGGCCCCATTCAGCTTACTGTTTTAAGACGTTTACCCCCATCCAGGTGTCAATATTTTCCTGGCGAGCGGTAGCGAGCCAGCCTATATATATTTTTGTTTTGACAGCAAGCTAAATTTGTAAATTTTTCGATAGAAAATGTCTCGGGCGAAGCCGGATTTCTCCATAAAATGCTGGCTCGCTATCGCTCGCCAGGAAGAAATCGACACCTGGATGGGGATAAACGTCTTAAAACAGTTGGCTGAATTGGGCCGAATGGATACAAGCCAGGGAAAGAGAGAAAAGGAGAGAAAGATAAAAAAAAAATAGCCGGTGACCCCCTCTTAACCTCGCCCGGTCTTGTTAGCCCTCAATGTATAATAAGTCCTTCTGTATCGGGGTTTGGTTGACCGTTTGACCCAACAACCAGTCACGCCAGAGTAAGTCGGGTGTATATTGTAGGGATATTATATTTGACACTCTGAATTGTAATGGATTTCTAAACATTCCCTTTAGCCACATATCCAGAGTTCGTATTTTTCCCTCAGTTAAGGCGAGGCTGATGGACTGTTGAGGTTGAGGGGAGATGGGTCGTGTGTTTCTGGTCCTCTTTCTCCCTCGTGTTAAGCCCCATTTGTTTTGAGATCATAAGACGTTCGGCCCATTAGTTTGGCGATTTTAACACCTTTCGCCCCATTCCGTTGTCAATTTAAAGACCTTTCGTGCCATTTTGGTGTCGATTATTTCCTGGCGAGCGATAGCGAGCCTGATATTTTAAGAGGAATCGGCCTTCGGCCGCAACATTTTTTTACTGAAAAATGTACGAATTTATCTTGA
Source organism: Paralithodes platypus (assembly GCA_032716605.1). NCBI lineage: Eukaryota > Metazoa > Arthropoda > Malacostraca > Decapoda > Lithodidae > Paralithodes > Paralithodes platypus. The sequence goes on from CM064487.1 coordinate 138,604,597, forward strand.
AGGGGGATCTAGGGGGTGTTTTTTTAAGCTTGATAGAGGTCTAGCGAGAAAACTAAGAAAAAAAGAAAAACAAACCCGGTCCGTCTCCCCTTAATGTTCAGTGTGTCGCGCTTATCGTATGCTAGTGTACCAGTTACAACCCGGTATCACACGAGCGCTTTTTCCCTCAACATTTATCCTCAACACTGGTCTGGCAGCTTATGAGGTAAACATATATACCGGTAATATTTATGTCGCCTAAATATTCATCTACCATCAGTCTAGTTTCCGATACCAGTGCACAATTATTCCAGAAGTGTTGCCAGACTAAAAGTTGATCATCGAATGTAGATTATAATTAAAAGCTCTCGTGTAATACTGGTTTACTTGTACAGGTGATTTTACCGTACCTTTACCTATTACCGTCTTTTACCGTACCTTTACCTATTACCGTACCTTTACCTATTACCGTCTTTTACCGTACCTTTACCTATTACCGTCTTTTACTTTACCTATTACCGTCTTTTACCGTACCTTTACCTATCACCGTCTTTTACCGTACCTTTACCTATTACCGTCTTTTACTGTACCTTTACCTATTACCGTCTTTTACCGTACGGTACCTTTACCTATTACCGTCTTTTACCGTACGGTACCTTTACCTATTACCGTCTTTTACCGTACCTTTACCTATTACCGTCTTTTACCGTACCTTTACCTATTACCGTATTTTACCGTACGGTACCTTTACCTATTACCGTCTTTTACCGTACCTTTACCTATTACCGTCTTTTACCGTACGGTACCTTTACCTATTACCGTCTTTTACCGTACCTTTACCTATTACCGTCTTTTACCGTACGGTACCTTTACCTATTACCGTCTTTTACCGTACCTTTACCTATTACCGTCTTTTACCGTACCTTTACCTATTACCGTCTTTTACCGTACGGTACCTTTACCTATTACCGTCTTTTACCGTACCTTTACCTATTACCGTCTTTTACCGTACCTTTACCTATTACCGTCTTTTACCGTACCTTTACCTATTACCGTCTTTTACCGTACGGTACCTTTACCTATTACCGTCTTTTACCGTACGGTACCTTTACCTATTACCGTCTTTTACCGTACCTTTACCTATTACCGTCTATTACCGTACGGTACCTTTACCTATTACCGTCTTTTACCGTACCTTTACCTATTACCGTCTTTTACCGTACCTTTACCTATTACCGTCTTTTACCGTACCTTTACCTATTACCGTCTCTTACCGTACCTTTACCTATTACCGTCTTTTACCGTACCTTTACCTATCACCGTCTTTTACCGTACCTTTACCTATTACCGTCGTTTACCGTACCTTTACCTATTACCGTTTTTTACCGTACGGTACATTTACCTATTACTGTCTTTTACCGTACGGTACCTTTACCTATTACCGTCTTTTACCGTACCTTTACCTATTACCGTCTTTTACCGTACGGTACCTTTACCTATTACCGTCTTTTACCGTACGGTACCTTTACCTATTATCGTCTTTTACCGTACCTTTACCTATTACCGTCTTTTACCGTACGGTACCTTTACCTATTACCGTCTTTTACCGTACGGTACCTTTACCTATTACCGTCTTTTACCGTACCGTACCTTTACCTATTACCGTCTTTTACCGTACGGTACCTTTACCTATTACCGTCTTTTACCGTACCTTTACCTATTACCGTCTATTACCGTACGGTACCTTTACCTATTACCGTCTTTTACCGTACCTCTACCGATTACCGTCTTTTACCGTACCTTTACCTATTACCGTCGTTTCTCACGATCAGGGCCTTGGTAGATCATACGCTCAAAGTAGGAATCGGAATACATAAATTAACATATGCTTGCGTGAATTGTGTACATGGAGTATAAAGGTGTGTGTGTGTGTGTGTGTGTGTGTGTGTGTGTGTGTGTGTGTTTAATTGAGGGTATAGGTTGGTTTGGAGGGACTGGTGTGAGGCTTAATTTACCATAGTAATTTTCAGTGTGATAGTTTTGTTCGGATTACACACTTTTTCTTAGTATAGGTAAAGCTAACTGAGGGTTTATTTCATGTATGTGTTTGTGTGTGGTATTTGTGTGTGGTGTTTGTGTGTGGTGTTTGTGTGTGGTGTTTGTGTGTGGTGTTTGTGTGTGGTGTTTGTGTGTGGTGTTTGTGTGTGGTGTTTGTGTATGGTGTTTGTGTGTGGTGTTTGTGTATGGTGTTTGTGTATGGTGTTTGTGTATGGTGTTTGTGTGTGGTGTTTGTGTATGGTGTTTGTGTGTGGTGTTTGTGTGTGGTGTTTGTGTATGGTGTTTGTGTGTGGTGTTTGTGTTGACTATACATTACTTGATATAGCAAACTTCTGAGCAGTATTATTGAATATGATGTAAAAGAGGTATGCAAAGTATATATATAATGTAAAAGAGGTATGCATACCTCGTTCTCCGCAACAAACCAGCCTCCACCAAGATAAAGAGCCCGATGACCGACGATCACGTCATTTACCAACATACCTGTAATTATGAGGACTGTGGACCTCATTCCTATATTGGTATGACGCAGACTCGTCTTTCACGTCGGTTAACTCTTCACCTTCAGGCTGGAGCCATCAAAGACCACTATCTCGCCCCTAACCACCCTCACCTCACACGCAACGAGTTAGAGAAACACACCACCATACTCGATAAAGAAAGTGACCCAAGGAGATTACCTATACTCGAAGCTTTATATATCCAAGCCTTACATCCCAACATCTACAACCAAACTCTGGACCTTCAGATCCTTCCTTCTGCCAAAAGGCACTACCCTACAGGACCTAACACCCCTCCTCACCCCCCGGTGCCCTTGACGCAGCCCCCCGCGCTACCTCCTTCAGCTTCGTCTTCTGCAGGCGCCACACAACTTAGGCCACGCCCCTCGACACGCAGCCAATCAGCTTCGACCCCACCTACTGACCACCATCCCGCATCCAGTGCGCATGCGTGAAGCGGTTAACCCCTTTCTCTCTCCTAGTTTACGCTTCCACCAATAGCAGACTTTTGCCCCCTGTTTTCCGCCTCCTCTGATCCTCCACCCTCTATATATACCCTTCCTGTTTACCTTTTATATCATTCCTTCCTTACTTGATAATGCTGGTTGTCCAGTGAAACGCGTCGTATATCCTGTATCATCATGTACATTTATGTAACCCTGTACCACCATGAATTTTGCTCATCTCCTTCATCTACTTCCTGCCACCCAGCGAAAACTCATCAGAGACCTGGAAACTTTGAATAATAAAATTTTCAACGCAGAAATTGCCATTTCTTTCAACCTCGTATGTATTAAAGAAAATTTATTACCTGGCTTTACTAACATATATATATATATATATATATATATATATATATATATATATATATATATATAGATAGATAGCTTGAAGGGGGCCGTTTTTTCTAGTATAAGGGACAATCTAAAAGGCATTGCTTGAAAATTGCGAAGAAATCATACTCTAATTAATAAACAAAATTGTATATTATATGGAACGTATGGGAAATGAGAGAATGACTAAGAGGGTGTACGAGAGCGAGGTGGAAGGACAGAGAGGGAGAGGTAAACCGAGAGAGAGGTGGAAGGATGGAGTGAAAAAGTATATAACCTAAATGAAGGCGGTGCTGGTTGGGAGGAGGTGCGTCGACTGACTGGGGATAGAGGTGCATGGGAGCGCTTCGTTCGTGGCCACCCCTTCGGGGATCACGTCGTCAGGCAATAGATAGATAGATACATGATAATTAGTGAGTTGGGTCTATAATTAGGCCTTGTAATTGGGGTTGGGTGTGACAGGGATCTGTCTCGTGTGAGCCGATCGGCTTTCTGCAGACTCCCATTTTCTTTTGCTCTTATGTTGTTGTTGTTGTTCCCCAGGCTGCCTGGCCGAACAGCCCCAAGGTCCTGAGCAAGGCCAAGGCCATAAACGAGCGCCCCCACAAAATCCTCCCTGCTTACCACTAATAAAGCCTGGGTGACTAAGGCAGGGAGCCGAGGAGGGCGCGGAAACGCCCGGGAAACCAAAGCTTCACCCAAAGCCCTGTGCCCCTCAGCAATTATGAAAGGAAAGTTGAGGGGCAAGGGGAAAATGTGACGCTTTGGCTCCCAATCTGCCAACTTTTAGGTTGGCAGTAGGGAGGTCAATCCACGGAAAAGACGCAGTCACTTGAGATCTAGAAGATATATAAGTAAAAGGAACAGTCAGAGTAAGCTATGGGTATGGCAGAGATCGCTCAGCTCTCACTCTGATAGACCAGCCCATCACCACATGACTTTTTGCTCTTATGTTCTTGTTATTAGTAGCCCCAAAGGTGTTGAATAAGATAGTATTAAGAAAGACATATAATAATTATGTTTATAACTAATACAGGATTATAAATCTACCTCATGCCATGTCAGGTCCTAGGTTAGCTATTAGATCAGGCAGGAATTTTGAATGGCATAATTAGGCCATACTGTGATTTTGTACGTACACTCGCCTGAATTCATAAGGGATGCACTATATATTGACAATTCTAACACACTGATGAACTATATTGAGACATTCCCTTGAAAAACATGTTCGAATTAGTAGTTGACCAGCTACATGTGCGTGTCATTATACACATTTTCGAGGTTCGAACTTGGGGGTTCGTTCTCTGATTTTGGGCCCCTTACTGCAAAGTTCCATTTTCGTATCCAGTCCAGATCTACTGTAGTCTATGACTGTACGTATAATTATATTGACAATCGCAGTTACACCCTCATATTTTTTGTTAACCCCTTGAAGATTATGACGCATTTTGACAGTTGATTCTGGCTATTACTAAAAGATTTTATTAAGTAAAGGAGGTAGCTGCGTGAGTCAAAAGGTTGATTGAGATAGATTTTACCCATTTGATTGCTAGAGGTCTTTCCTAAGCTGTATACAATCTTCTAATAATAGCCAGAAGAAACCGCTAAACGCATCACGATCCTCAAAGGGTTAACTTGTATACTATCATTACTCTTTTACATATACTGTACAGTGCTGTAGGTTGGACACAAACATCATGGTAACTATCAACATCATTGTGCTTGAGTGGAAAAATTTACAGTGCCGTGAATACAAGACTTGAATACTTGTCTAGTTTGAGACTGCGATAAGAAGATGGCATTTCCTGTGTTTTGTTATAGATAAGAGATGCCTGTGGGTTAAGCTAATACGGAAATGATGAGGGCTTGATCATATGGTCAGTCGTTTTGTTTAGAGACAAATTAGGTAGAGAGAGAGGGAGAGAGTATGCTAATTTGTGACTGCTATGCGGAGAGAGAGAGAGAGAGAGAGAGTATGCTACAAGGAGGTGGCAGTTCCTCAGCTTTGGTCTAGATAAGAGATGGGAGTTGGATAACCTGATAAGGATATACCGAGGGCTTGATAACACAGGTGGTCTGTTAATAATTATGTATCCAACATAACATGAAAGAAAATCAAAGTCCGAAGAGAGAGAGAGAGAGGTTTGATAGTGGTATGACAAGATGACATTTTCTCGGATATCGATGTAAGATGGGATTGAGATAAGCTGATAGGGAGATGCCAAAGGCAATCAGTATCCTAACAGAAATATAGAAATAATAAAGAATTATAATATTTATACTATTACTACTACTACTACTAATAATAATAATGATAATACATGCTGGTATTTTCTATTGTCTTGTGTCAGTTCTCCTCTTCAGCGGATTAAATATCGCTCACATTATGTACCGTAACTATTCAAAGTCCCTTAAGTCATCATGTACAGTAAAATCCACAATATCAGAAGATCACAGTCAGGATAAAGAAGGAAAAGTGTAACGTAATAGCTTGATTGGACCCTTTTTTAAGTCAATAGTTCCCTTCTATTCCATAAAAAACTTTGTTCTTTGTTGTGGCCACAATGAAACAGGTACAGCAAAGTTAAGGATGATTGTAGTGGTAATGGTAAATATAGAAATAAGACTGTTAATGTAAAGGACCATAGACTTAGCGTCAAACAATGGGTTGGGGTTTACTCTTCCCTGTAGAATACTGTCGTATGCTTAATGAGGGAATGAGAGTGAACCCTTTTCCGTCGCTAACTCTGGGTGATCTCTTTCAAACTACAATTGTACATTTTGGGTAGAAACTGTCTCCGCTGAAGGCCAGTTTCTCCTAGTTTGCAGCCTTGCTGTCGCTTGCCTAGTAAGAAAATGACTCATGAATGGGGTAAAGCGTCTTATAAACACCAAAGGAAGGGGGTGAAACTCCTTAAAATCCCCAAACTCATGCGGCGAAATAGGTGTACTCCAAAATGACCATAGATAGGGTTAGACTACGACAAAAAGGGACAAACTAGAGAAGAATGGGCGCCAAGATTTAGTAAACACCACATAGAGACAAATGGAGAGAGTCATGAGAATTTAAGGAATATATACTAAATATGGTCACTAAGAAGTGTGCGTGTTGTTGAATAATAAATGTATGTATTCTGTATAATAACAATGTGTAGGCTAAACGGTTTGTGGAGGATGGGAGCTGGATGAAGAGTGAGACATGAACACCAAGGCGATGTTAAGGGCAGATTTATAAATATTTGTTATATTTATTTACTTTTCCTTTCTTATTATTTATATTAGTTACCCCCCTAAACCTCCATTATGTTAGTTACCCCCCTAAACCTCCATTATGTTAGTTACCCCCCTAAACCTCCATTATGTTAGTTACCCCCCTAAACCTCCATTATGTTAGTTACCCCCCTAAACCTCCATTATGTTAGTTACCCCCCTAAACCTCCATTATGTTAGTTACCCCCTAAACCTCCATTATGTTCGTTACCCCCCTAACCTCCATTATGTTAGTACCCCCCTAACCTCCATTATGTTAGTTACCCCCCTAACCTCCATTATGTTAGTTACCCCCCTAAACCTCCATTAGTTAACCCCCTAAACCTCCATTATATTAGTTACCCCCCTAACCTCCATTATGTTAGTTACCCCCCTAAACCTCCATTATGTTAGTTACCCCCCTAAACCTCCATTATGTTCGTTAACCCCCTAAACCTCCATTATGTTCGTTAACCCCCTAAACCTCCATTATGTTAGTTACCCCCCTAAACCTCCATTATGTTAGTTACCCCCCTAAACCTCCATTATGTTAGTTACCCCCCTAACTCCATTATGTTAGTTACCCCCCCAAACCTCCATATGTTAGTTACCCCCTAAACCTCCATTATGTTAGTTACCCCCCTAAACCTCCATTATGTTAGTTACCCCCTAAACCTCCATTATGTTAGTTACCCCCCTAAACCTCCATTATGATCGTTAAACCCCCTAAACCTCCATTATGTTCGTTACCCCTAACCTCCATTATGTTAGTTACCCCCCTAAACCTCCATTATGTTAGTTACCCCCCTAAACCTCCATTATGTTAGTTACCCCCCTAAACCTCCATTATGTTAGTTACCCCTAAACCTCCATTATGTTAGTTACCCCCCTAAATATGTTAGTTACCCCCCCAAACCTCCATTATGTTAGTTTACCCCCCCCTAAACCTCCATTATGTTAGTTACCCCCCTAAACCTCCATTATGTTAGTTACCCCCCTAAACCTCCATTATGTTAGTTACCCCCCTAAACCTCCATTATGTTAGTACCCACCCCCCTAAACCTCCATTATGTTAGTTACCCCCCTAAACCTCCATTATGTTAGTTACCCCCCTAAACCTCCATTATGTTAGTTACCCCCCTAAACCTCCATTATGTTAGTTAACCCCCTAAACCTCCATTAAGCTTAAAGAATATACACCTAAGACCCCCTTCGAGGTAATTTTTACGTCTTTTGTTAGAAAAATGCAACGGCCAAAGGCCGGTTCCTCCTATATTGCAGGCTCGCTTTCGCTCGCCACGAAAAAATCGACACATAAATGGCACGAAACGTCTTAAAATCGCCAAACTAATGGGGCGGATGCTATAAAATTTCAAAATTAGTGAGGTTAAACATGAGGGAGAAGGGGGATCCAGAATTTAACAATGTTTAGTTGTTTTATGTTAACCCTTTAATACCGGTGACATTTCAGCTACATTTAGACGATTTTATGAAGCTTAGGAAAGATATATGATGTCTTGATAGCCTAATGCTTAGTGTGCGGAATTTTGGTGTGTGTATTCTAGGTTCGAGTCCTTGGAGTTCCACATGTATTTATTACTCCAAAATGAAATTACAGAATGTGTCATCGAATACTAAGAAGGTTACATAAACTAGTACGGTACCTCGGAAGCAGACGGAAATAATTGATTGATACTAAGTGAAATCAAGTTTAAGGTAAAAAAGTTACTTTGGAGAGAGAGAGAGAGAGAGAAGGATTGATACGGGAGGCTGGAGTTCTAAGAAGGGAGAGAGAGAGAGAGTGTGTGTGTGTGTGTGAGAGAGAGAGAGAGAGAGAGAGGATTGATACGGGCTTGGAGTTCTAAGAAGGAAGAGAGAGTGTGTGTGTGTGTGTGAGAGAGAGAGAGAGAGAGAGAGAGAGAAGGATTGATACGGGAGGCTGGAGTTCTAAGAAGGGAGAGAGAGTGTGTGTGTGTGAGAGAGAGAGAGAGAGAGAGAGAGAGAGAGAGAGACTGATACGGGATGCTGGAGCTCTAAGAAGGTATTATGTATAAAGGGCAGTTGCTGACAAATTCTCTTATCTGATTAGAGGTCGAGGAACTGATATGATGGCAATGGAGGAGGTAAGGTATGTTAGAAATATTATAAGAATCACAAAGAGCTGTTTTTGTGTATTCATTGTTTTCTGTGTTGTCCCTATTCTGGCTCTGTCTTGAGTCCCCCCCCCTCCCCCCCCCTTCCCCCCCCCTTCCCCCCCCCCCCCCCCCCCCCCCTCCCCAAAAGATAAAAAGAAAAAGTGGGGATTGGGCCTGAGTAAATAGATATAGTGGATTGGAACTGAAGTAGGATAGTTGAGCATTGCTATTTAAGGGAATATTGTTTTGATAATTGATTTATCGTATAATTATTTTTTAGTGTCCTCCCCAGACCTCCATCAAGCTTAAAGAAATATCCCCTATACTTAAGATAAACTTCCAGATAAATGTGTATATTTTTCGGTATAAAAATGTCCCGGCCGAAAACCGGTTCCTTCTACAATTACAGGCTCGCTTTCGCTCGCCAGGAAAACAATCGACACCTAAATGGCACGAAATGTCCTAATATTGACGAAGAAATAGGGTGAAAGGTGTTAAAATCGCCAAACTAATGGGTCGTACTTCTAAAAATCTGAAAACTAATGGAACTAAACATGAGGGAGCAAGGGGGCCAGAGAAACTAATAGAACTAAACATGAGGGAGCAAGGGGGCCAGAGAAACTAATAGAACTAAACATGAGGGAGCAAGGGGGCCAGAGAAACTAATAGAACTAAACATGAGGGAGCAAGGGGGCCAGAGAAATAATAGACTAAACATGAGGGAGCAAGGGGGCCAGAGAAACTAATAGAACTAAACATGAGGGAGCAAGTAAACTAATAGAAGTAAACATGAGGGAGCAAGGGGGCCGGAGAAACTAATAGAAGTAAACTGAGGGAGCAAGGGGCCAGAGAAACTAATAGAACTAAACATGAGGGAGCAAGGGGGCCAGAGAAACTAATAGAACTAAACATGAGGGAGCAAGGGGGCCAGAGAAACTAATAGAACTAAACAGGAGCAAGGGGCCAGAGAAACTAAACTAAACATGAGGGAGCAAGGGGGGCCAGAGAAAACTAATAGAACAAAACATGAGGGAGAAAGGGAGCCAGAGAAACTAATAGAACTAAACATGAGGGAGCAAGGGGGCCAGAGAAACTAATAGAACTAAACATGAGGGAGCAAGGGGCCAGAGACTAATGGAACTAACATGAGGGAGCAAGGGGGCCAGAGAAACTAATAGAACTAAACATGAGGGAGCAAGGGGCCAGAGAAACTAATAGAACTAAAACATGAGGGAGCAAGGGGGCCAGAGAAACTAATAGAACTAACATGAGGGAGCAAGGGGGCCAGAGAAACTAATAGAACTAAACATGAGGGAGCAAGGGGCCAGAGAAACTAATAGAACTAAACATGAGGGAGCAAGGGGGCCAGAGAAACTAATAGAACTAAACATGAGGGAGCAAGGGGGCCAGAGAAACTAATGGAACTAAACATGAGGGAGCAAGGGGGCCAGAGAAACTAATAGAACTAAACATGAGGGAGCAAGGGGGGCCAGCGAACTAACTAGAACTAAACATGAGGGAGCAAGGGGGCCAGAGAAACTAATAGAACTAAACATGCAGCAAGGGGGCCAGAGAAACTAATAGAACTAAACATGAGGGAGCAAGGGGGCCAGAGAAACTAATAGAACTAAACATGAGGGAGCAAGGGGGCCAGAAACTAATAGAACTAAACATGAGGGAGCAAGGGGGCCAGAGAAACTAATAGAACTAAACATGAGGGAGCAAGGGGGCCAGAGAAACTAATAGAACTAAACATGAGGGAGCAAGGGGGCCAGAGAAACTAATAGAACTAAACATGAGGGAGCAAGGGGGCCACAGAAACTAAACATGAGGGAGCAAGGGGGCCACAGAAACGACCCATCTTCCCTTAAAGGAATGCGGGATAGTTGAACATAGTAGTTACGTGACCTTAGGAAACGAAATAATATCAAGCGGAATAGTTTAAGGGGATAGTGGCTGTTTGTTTGCTCTATTCATTAATTTATTCATATATATTTTTTTAGTTTCCTCCCTAGACCTCCATCAAGCTTCTTAGAAAAACATCCCCTTCAAGATAGATTTGTACACTTTTTCGGTAGAAAAATGTCCCGGCCAAAGGCCGATTCCTCCTAAAATTACAGGCTCGCTTTCGCTCGCCAGGAAAAAAGCGGCACCTAAATCCCACGAAGGGTTCTAATATTGACAAAGAAATGGGGTGAAAGGTCATAAAATCCCCAAACTAATGGAACAAACGTCTTAAAATCTCAAAAGTATTGGGCTAAACATTAGGGAGAAGGGGGTCCTGAAAAACTGTGTGTCTCTCCTTAACCTGCTATAGTTGTTTAATGTTAACCCTCTCTATACCGGTGACATTTCAGATACATTAAGACGATTTTATGAAGCTTAGGAAAGATATATGGTAGCTAAATGAATTAATTGAGATAGTATGAGATAGTAATGGGTAGAAGTCCTTCCTAAGCTGAATAAAAGGGTACACTAGGTGCCAGGGTATAATAAAAGGGTACACTAGGTGCCAGGGTATAATAAAAGGGTACACTAGGTGCCAGGGTATAATAAAAGGGTACACTAGGTGCCAGGGTATAATAAAAGGGTACACTAGGTGCCAGGGTATAATAAAAGGGTACACTAGGTGCCATGGTATAATAAAAGGGTACACTAGGTGCCAGGGTATAATACAAAGACTGTTACCGGTTCTAAACGGGTGAATCGATAATATAGTAAGAACATGATCACGTGTGAGTCATTCAAATTTAACTTGGCATAACTGTTATTGTAAAAGAAATATGTTCAAAGAAAGGCTTTCACATAGATGTATGTAATGTAATATACGTACCAGATAATTATGAGTTTATTATCATACACCCTCTCTCTCTATCTGTCTTGCTTTATCTATCAATCTACTGTATATACAATGTATTTATCAAACTCATATATATATATATATATATATGTTAGTAAAGCCAGGTAATAAATTTTCTTTAATACATACGAGGTTGAAAGAAATGGCAATTTCTGCGTTGGAAATTTTATTATTCAAAGTTTCCAGGTCTCTGAAGAGTTTTCGCTGGGTGGCAGGAAGTAGATGAAGGAGATGAGCAAAATTCATGGTGGTACAGGGTTACATAAATGTACATGATGATACAGGATATACGACGCGTTTCACTGGACAACCAGCATTATCAAGTAAGGAAGGAATGAAATAAAAGGTAAACAGAAAGGGTATATATAGAGGGTGGAGGATCAGAGGAGGAGGAAAACAGGGGGCAAAAGTCTGCTATTGGTGGAAGCGTAAACTAGGAGAGAGAAGGGGTTAACCGCTCCACGCATGCGCACTGGATGCGGGATGGTGGTCAGTAGGTGGGGTCGAAGCTGATTGGCTGCGTGTCGAGGGGCGTGGCCTAAGTTGTGTGGCGCCTGCAGAAGACGAAGCTGAAGGAGGTAGCGCGGGGGCTGCGTCAAGGGCACCGGGGGGCGAGGAGGGTGTTAGGTCCTGTAGGGTAGTGCCTTTTGGCAGAAGGAAGGATCTGAAGGTCCAGAGTTTGGTTGTTGATGTTGGGATGTAAGGCTTGGATATATAAAGCTTCGAGTATAGGTAATCTCCTTGGGTCACTTTCTTTATCGAGTATGGTGGTGTGTTTCTCTAACTCGTTGCGTGTAAGGTGAGGGTGGTTAGGGGTGAGATAGTGGTCTTTGATGGCTCCAGCCTGAAGGTGAAGAGTTAACCGACGTGAAAGACGAGTCTGCGTCATACCAATATAGGAATGAGGTCCACAGTCCTCATAATTACAGGTATGTTGGTAAATGACGTGATCGTCGGTCATCGGGCTCTTTATCTTGGAACTAGAAAGACTATCCCAAGTTTTAGTAAATAACGGATACTCCAACTCCGACATCTCCAGCACCATCAACCACCATCTTGAAAAATGGTACACTCAAAGCCCTCCCAACATTGACCCCCCCAATGAAATTAAGATCTTCTTCCGCAATTACATGTCCTCTGAACACAAAAATGACGAGGCCGTCTTAAAAGAAATAATCTCCAAGCATGTCCACCCAACCAACCCGGAAAACAAAATCAAATTAATAATTTATTACAAATCCCCCAAGACCTCCAACCTCGTTCTCCGCAACAAACCAGCCTCCACCAAGATAAAGAGCCCGATGACCGACGATCACGTCATTTACCAACATACCTGTAATTATGAGGACTGTGGACCTCATTCCTATATTGGTATGACGCAGACTCGTCTTTCACGTCGGTTAACTCTTCACCTTCAGGCTGGAGCCATCAAAGACCACTATCTCACCCCTACCCACCCTCACCTTACACGCAACGAGTTAGAGAAACACACCACCATACTCGATAAAGAAAGTGACCCAAGGAGATTACCTATACTCCAGCTTTATATATCCAAGCCTTACATCCCAACATCAACAACCAAACTCTGGACCTTCAGATCCTTCCTTCTGCCAAAGGCACTACCCTACAGGACCTAACACCCTCCTCGCCCCCCGGTGCCCTTGACGCAGCCCCCCGCGCTACCTCCTTCAGCTTCGTCTTCTGCAGGCGCCACACAACTTAGGCCACGCCCCTCGACACGCAGCCAATCAGGTTCGACCCCACCTACTGACCACCATCCAGCATCACAGTGCGCATGCGTGGAGCGGTTTAACCCCTTCTCTCTCCTAGTTTACGCTTCCACCAATAGCAGACTTTTGCCCCCTGTTTTCCTCCTCCTCTGATCCTCCACCCTCTATATATACCCTTCTGTTTACCTTTTATTTCATTCCTTCCTTACTTGATAATGCTGGTTGTCCAGTGAAACGCGTCGTATATCCTGTATCATCATGTACATTTATGTAACCCTGTACCACCATGAATTTTGCTCATCTCCTTCATCTACTTCCTGCCACCCAGCGAAAACTCATCAGAGACCTGGAAACTTTGAATAATAAAATTTCCAACGCAGAAATTGCCATTTCTTTCAACCTCGTATGTATTAAAGAAAATATATATATATATATATATATATATGAGAGAGAGAGAGAGATATTATATAATTGATGTTATCCCTTCCCCAGCCTATATCCAGTTGGCGCCTTGCCGTCGGTGTGCCCCCCCTCCCCCCCCCCTCTCTCTCTTGCCCCTAAAGAAACGGAAGAGTCGTGTTGTCCTCGAAAGAAAGACAAAAAACCAAATGGTCTCGTTTGTTTGGCTTAGAGACGCTTCAGTATCACAGCGACTATAACCAACAACTGACAACACTTGCTGAACCTTTAGTTATTTACATGTTAGTGTATTGACTGAAGACGGCTGTAGAAGGCAATGCGTATTATATGATGCGTTACAGATATTGTATAGGTCCTGAAAAGAAGGCTTAGTTTGACCTGTATGCTTTGATTGATTTGACAACTGTCCTATGCAAACCTACAAAAAACCCATTGATCTGTAAAGTATTTAGTCAGGCAAATAAAAAACATTGATCTGTAAAGTATTTTAGTCAGCAATAATAAAAACATTAATCTGTAAAGTATTTAGTCATGCGCAAATAAAAACATTGATCCTGTCAAGTTTTAGTCAGCAAAAAACAACCGGATCTGTAAAGTATTTAGTCCGGCAATAAAAACATTGATCTGTACAGTATTAGTCGCAAATAAAAAACATTGATCTGTAAAGTATTTTAGTCAGGCCAAATAAAAAACATTGAATCTGTAAAGTTATTTTAGTCAGGCAAGTAAAAAACATAAAACACTTGATCTGTAAGTATTTAGTCCAGGCAAATAAAAACATTGAATCCTGTAAAGTATTTAGTCCAGGCAAATAAAAAACATTGATCTGTAGAAGTATTTAATCAGTCAAATAAAAAACATTGAATCGTAAAGTATTTAGTCAGTCAAATAAAAAACATTGATCTGTAAAGTATTTCGTCAGGCAGAATAACAAACATTGATCGTTAAAGTATTTAGGTCAGGCAAATAAAAAACATTGATCTGTAAAGTATTTAGTAGCAATCGCAATACACTTCGCTACATGGCAATATGGATGCTGCCTGTACTATTTCCTTTAGAACCTAGTGTAATATTCTGTAGTGGTGTTTGATTAGATAGTCCTCTTGTTCGACCGTGACCGTGATGCTGTAAGGGCGGGTCTGTCAGTGGGGTGTATGTGTTCTGTTGTCAGTTTGGGGGGTGGGGTGGTGTGGGGGGTTTGTGGGGGATTGTATTCTGGGCGCTTGTAGGGGTTCTGTTTCGTAGTCTGTGTGGGGGGGTGTGGTGTTTGGGCTGGTGGAGATATCTTTAAGGGGGTTTTATGGTGGGATTGGTTAAAGGGGGATGCTTCTGGTTGTGCCAGCCTTGGGGGTGGTAGTGGGGGCGTTGTGTGGGTTATGGCTTTTGGGCTCTATTTTTTTGTGTGCTCGTATATTGATTGATTTAGGTTTTATGTGGTTGCTTGCCTAGCCCCTTTGTTCCATCAAGCGTCAAAAACAAACTACGGCCCCCAAGACCCTCTTTTCAAAGATAAATGATGGTTGTGACATTTGGGTTGCGAGTAGATGAAAAGGTCCTTGTGGGCCGGGGCAGGCCCGGATACCGGTTTCTTAAATTACAGGCTTCGCTGTCTCGCTCGTGGCCATGGATAAAATAAAAGTTCGTGTGCCTCTAAATGACACGAAATGAGTCTTAAGTTGTGGGTGTGACAAAGAAATGGGGCGAAACCTACTTAAATATTATCCTAAGCGTCTTCGCTCTCGGCGTTGTGGAGTCGGTGCACGCGAGACAAGTTTATTGGCGTGTTGTATTTGGAGTCTGGAATCCGATACAAAGCTGATATTAATTATGAAGTGTTTTTTTTTACGTTTCACCAGGCTCTTGTCTTAACCTTTAGCTGCTCAAGATTCTGAGTTACAAGATGTAGAGAGTGTGTGTGTGTGTGTGTGTGGTGTGTTTGTGTGTATGTGTGTGTTCCTGCTCAAGTTACCTTTGACCTGTTTGTTCGTCAAGGGGAATCCACCCAATGCGAGCAGTAACGGGGGCTCATTATTCATCGCGCCAAATCCTTAACTGGGCAAAACTGGGTAAATTGCGGGTGACGGAATGCGGATGTTGTAAGGTGTTTTATTATGTACGTGGTTGGAATGGCTGTGGATATGTGTTGTAGGGTCGGTATTTATAGGCCAATTGGCGACATTGGAAACGAAGGCCTTATGGTGGATCTGTATGGTACCCATTCACTATAGAGACGGTCCCGTCTCGCCCGAAGGCTTAGGTAGCCATCAGCTTAGGTGAACCATAATGAGACACCATCGGGTCGCCTTGGACCATTAGTTTGCCAACCCCAGATGGGACGTCACAACGTCGTCCACATTATTCCAGGTACCTATTTACAGCTAGGTGAACTGAGGCTAACACATGAAAGGAGACAGCCCCAATTTGTCTCCGCCCGGTCTGGGATTAGACCCACCCCCACACCGACCCATCGTGTGTGAAGACGAGAGCTCTAACCTACTAGGCTACGGGCGTGTGTGTGTGTGTGTGTGTGTGTGTGTGTGTGTGTGTGTGTGTGTGTGTGTGTTAGGATGCCAGATAATCCTCTATCCCACTGACCTTGGTATATACTCTAGGACCTCACCATATGTTCCCTGGTGAAAAGAGTCCGGACATAGAAACATATCCCCTGTCCATATTAATGAATTATGGTATATATGGTGTTGGTGCCTATATTGTTACTGTGTGTGTGTGAGAGAGAGAGAGAGAGTGCGTGTGTGTGTTTGTGTGGGTGGGTGTGTATGTATGTGTTTGTTATCTATAACACACAACATTCCAATTATAAGGTCTTCCTGTTTGTGTAATAACCTTTTCACTATTATTATCCTAGGCCTAAACTACTGTAAATCTGTGGTTTCATTATCTTGTCAGTG